>CM019721.1:1533100-2133100 GCA_009760885.1 Achatina immaculata | reverse complement strand
ATAGGTAGACATTTATATGTGTATGTAGTTAATTTATATGTCTATGTAGTTAGTCATTTTATGCGTATGTAGTTACTTTATTGTTATTTATATTTGTTATATGAGCAGAATATTTGTAGAATGTCTGGAACAGAGTGAAAGTTGTATGATAAAGGGCAGAATGTCAGATGGACCTACGTGCTCAATTCTGAACCCTTTTGAAATAAAAATCAATCAATCATTATGTCCCTTCTACGTGTATTTTTTCCATTTTGATTATTGTCAAGTTTTATTATTTTATTTTGTCCTTGTTAATTTCAAGTCCTATTTTGCTAGCCAGTGAAGACAGATATCTGTTTTTTTCTTGCGTGGAATTCACATTGTTACTCATAAGAGTTATGTCATCGGCAAAATCAAGATCTTCTAGTTGGGTCTCATGTACCCAGTCAATACCTGTGTTACCTGTGCAGAATTGTTTCATTATTAAGTCTATTGTAATTCCAAACAGCAAAAGTGACAGTATACATCCTTGTTTCACGCCTGTTTCAATCTGGAACCATTCACTCATCCCTTCTTCTGTTTTGACTGCACAGACATATCTATTATAGAAGTCCTTAATGATGTTGACAATTCTAGATGGTATTCCATTTAGACTTAAAATTCTCCACAATGAATCTCTGTGTATGCTATCAAATGCCTTTTTAAAGTCTATGAAGTTCAGTATTAATGGTTTCTGCTTTTCGATATGTTCTTCAAGCATATTTCTTAGAATAAAGATTTAGTCGAGACAGCTTCTCCCTTTTCGAAATCCTGCTTGTTCTTCTCTCATTGCGGTATCCATTATATCTTTAAGTCTATTCAAAATGACCTTGCAAAATACGTTTGACACAACTGTTTAAGGTTACTCCTCTCCAATTGCTGCAGTCACTACTAAGGTTAAGGTTGCCTTTCTTGCCTTTTAACAATGATTCGTTTTTTTCTATTTAGAAGGGACTTTTTCTTCTTTCCAAACTTTATTGAACATTCTCTGTAGTTGTTTCATGTTGTCTATATTAATAGCTTTTAATATTTCGGCTGTTATTTCATCTTCACCTGCAGTTTTGGTGTTACCCATTACATTCACTGCTGTTTCAACTTCATGCAGTGTAATTTTATCTGGGTTGACATTTAGTTGTGAGACTGGTAAGTCAGTTTCAAGGTCTATCAATTCTTTTCTATGTGGTCAATTAAATATTTCTTGGAAGTGTTCAGCCCATCTTACTTTTTGGTCGTTACTTGATATTAATAGAGTTCCAGTTTTACTAAGGACTGGTCTTTCTTTGGACGCAATAGTACATGTTAGCCTCTTTTGTATGTTATATAAAGTTTTGCTGTCTCTTGTTTTTGCTGCTTTCTCTGCCTCTTTTGCCATATTGTCTATGTATTCTCTTTTATACCTTCTAGATGAACTTTTTACTTTCTTGTCTAATTCTTTGTATGTTGCGTTCGCCAAGTCTTTTCCAAGACGTGTTTTTACATTCAACATTTCTAATTTGGCTGCTCGTCTTTCGTGTACGACTTCCATGTGTTTTCTGATATCACTGCTTTTCTATTTGTTCTTTTTTTTTCAATCCAGCGCTTGCTTTTGCTGCTGTGATTATGGCTGTGGTGTAAGAATTCCTAATTCATCCATACCTATCTCCTCTACTTCACTGAGTGTTGTGGAATGCTTGCCAAGTTCCTGATTGAAATTACTGTTAGTATTCTCTTCTTGTAGACTGTGAGTGTTTATCTTTCTGGGTATTGATTTCTTGTGTTGGCTTTTCAGTTTTAGTTTTATTTTCCCTATACACAGATTTGTGACCACTGTTGACATCTGCAGCCCTATTTGCCTTTACATCTATGAGAGATGTTCTGTATTGCTTTCTAATACAAAAATGATCTATATGGTTTCTAGTTCTATAATCTGTAGATATCCACGTTGTTTTATGTATCTCTTTGTGTAGAAATATTATGCCATCAATTACCGTGCCCTCTGTTAGACATTTTTCAATTAATCTTTCTACATTCTGATTTACCATGTCAGTTCCTTCTTTCCCCATTACTTTTTTACCGTCGGTGTTATCTTTCTCCATCTTAGCGTTGAAATCCCCTGTAGCATTTAGGATGTCGTGTTTAGGGACTTTGTTGATGATTTCTTGTAATTGGTGATAGAAATCGTCTTTCACCTCATCATCTGCATCGTTCGTGGGTGCATAATACTGTATTATTGTCATTCTTCCGTGTCTTAGGTTGTATCGTGCTCTTATTATACGACTATTCATTGGTTTCCATTCTGCAAGGCTCTTTGCTGCTACATTTGACATAATTATACCTATCCCCTTTTGATGTTTACTGTCGTCTCTGCCTGAATGTATTATTAACTTATCTTTTTCCGCCGATCTTTTACCTGTTTCTGCGCATCGAATTTCACTGATGCCAAGTACGTCTAGGCGGCATCTCTCCATTTCTTTGATGACATAAGTAGTCTTTGTTTGTGCCGCCATCGTTCTTACGTTCCAGAATCCAATCTTTGTCATATGTTTGGGGCCGACGAATGAGCTATTTGGAGTTGGCATCCCTGATGCTCGGTTGGTTTCTTTGCGAGGTTCCGTAACGATATCTTTTTAACCCATCTAGAGTTGCCTCTAGATAGGTCCCAGGATAAGGTTGTTAGCTTTATGCCCAACTCCTGGTATAGGATATGTGAATTCCGCTGATTTCTGGACGCCGGTGACAGCGTTAAAAAAAACGTCCCCATCTTGCACGTCACGTTAAATTACCGATAAAAAAAAAAGAGAAAAGCTGAAACTTTTCACCGTTGCCTATTACCGCAATCGTTCTGTATTACCAAAAAAAAAAAAACGCAACCAGCGAAATCCCCTGAATCGGTCCAATAGACTGATTTTCGTGGAGGAGAATCAAACAGTTTTGACTGTGGTTCAGCATGTGAACATTTTGTAAATATCACGGAAAGTAACAACAACAACAAACAATTCACACGAGCATGTACTTCCGATTAATTTTTGTAAAGTGTTTAATTTCACATTGTAAAAGGTATATAAAGCGCCGAATGTTGTATTGAGAAAACCGGTATTTCGGAAAATTTTTCAAAGAAGGTGAAAGACAAGTACAGTTGTACTGGTTTCAAAAATCTCTAGCGCGACCACTGTCTATATTGTGTGGCTTGCCTACTTTTGCTATCAGTTTGAATATCTCGTTAGGTGCTCTGTATAACAATATGGGGGTGGGGGGGTGTTGTAGCTTAGATAACTAAAGGGATGTATCATTATTATTGTAAAGTTAGGCAAAGGTCCCTGATTAGTCTTACCTGGGCAAGTGGTTTTTGAAAAGGTGAAATGCTCATGGAAAGTTTGGTCAAGAATCTTGAGGTACCCCGTCTTTATTGACTTAAGAGAACAATTTAAAAAAAAACAGCCTTGAGCTAAAATGGGATGACATATTTTCATAAGTCAAGGAAAGTTGTAAAACATGGGATTTTTGCACGAGACTGATGTCTCGTGGACTGAGTTCATAAACTGGTTTAATAGTTTCTTTTAGTAGTTTAGGAGATCATAATTGTAATAACATCCAGAGTGAAAGGAACGGCATGATGTAGTTGTCTTGTAACTTGGGTAGGATGTGATCTAGCAGTTTTCTATAGTTACATGTGATATTATTGAGTTTCCATGAAGTGAGAATTGTAGAACTAAACATGTAGAAATAGTTCTTCTTGTTAAGACCAGTGGGTCTAAAAATTTGTGATGTGAGTTTTGTGAAATTCAGTGAGGCATGTTCAGGAATCTGTAAGCAGCAATTTTTGCTGTTCAAGATGCACGTTTGATGGTTTTTTTTTTTTGGGTGTGAAAGTTGACCACTCACTCTCCATGTGGCGAACTGTATTCTCGCCAGGAGGTGGAGCCTAAGTGTTTTATTTTGTCAACATACGTCACGTTATCATTCACCTATCATCAGTTCTCATTAATAAAAAGTTGTTCTATGTTCTCCACAATGTTTCAAGTTACTCTACACTGTTATGTGTTGGTATTGTGGAGAGTTTCTCACGTTATGTTGCTGTCGTTAGATGGAGTCAAATGTATGGGTTGTATTAGTTTCTATGTGAGTATCATAGAACCAATGATAATACTTTCTGATAACATTCACATTGATACATCCTACTCCACGTAACAATTCCTGATTGCATAAGCAACCTTCTTTAACACTTCATCTTTCAGCTGGAGTTCAGACTCGGCTGAAACGAATACTATTCAGCTACTGCCGTTCATAAAATTCTTCCACAGCATGCTATATTATCTGCTGCATTAGCTGCAACATGTAATACTGTGGAAATGTTATGTCCCCACATTGGATACTACTTCTGCTTTGCCTAATTTAGCTGACTTTTCAACAAACATTTCTTTCACTGTAGATCTAGTTTCGAAACTATCTCGCAACACTTTGAAATATTCCAATGGCTTGTTTTTCTTGTGATCATATTACTTTTCCAAATGATTACTCAGCTTACAATGACGCATATTTTCAGTAGAAAGAGTAGCCATAAATATTATACACACTGACACTGTTTGGTCTTGTGGTGACGGAACAAACCCATAGCTACGACTTTACTTCTTTGCCGAGCTAGCCATGGCTGATCTGATAAGAAAGAAAACGAAATTGTAACCCATACAATTCTTATATAGTGATATTTTTGCTACTATAAAATAATATTAACCATAAATTTTTGCATATCAAAATTACATTTCAACATACTAAGATTCTCTTCTTTTTTAACGAAACTGAGGAGACACCTGTACTAATGAAAAAAAATGAAAGATTTCGATACTGACTTACTTTTTAACAATGATCTACATATTTTTTTTTCTTAAGCACGTTACTTTCAATAACTAAATGCATGTCGTTCAACGTACCGGTGTTTCTGTGTCGATGACGATGACTACAACAGGATCCTGTGCGAGAGACGTCACAGACCGGTCTGCTGAACGTAGCGGTAAAGCCGACCTAAAGAAGTTACTGGCAATCAAACATTGATTGCGGAGTGTCAATAAAAGTCGGAACACCGCTAAAAGCACGAAGAGAAAAAATAATATCGACCAGGATGAGAAGGCCACAGACACTTTGGCGGTAGAAAAGCTTATGCCAGGGACTAGACTGGCGACGACGCAAGGTTCCTTGTTTCGAATACGGACAGGGGAGTGTAAAGGATATGTTTTATGACTTCAACAAGATAGTTTTTAACAGTATAATACACTTCGATTTTCTGTGGCTCCCTCAACAGGTTCCATGCTCCCCCTCCTTGAAATAGTAAAGGATCGTGACGCCAGTTAAAGCAGAATATAGCCTGACACGATACTATACAAGAATAGTATTTGTCTATTTCTTGACAAATTGAAAGCCACTGAATTAAGATAGTGGTGTCATTGAAGACAGAAACAAGAACACGTTAGACTGGCCGGCTGTGCATGTTTTACTGGAAGAGTGTCATTTTCTCTTTACTGCTCAAGGTAACTATTCCAAGATTTAGAATCCACCAAATTGTTACTATATTAAACGCAAAGTAGCAGCACACCCAGATTCTCAACAAAATCACGCCATTCAGTATAGATAATCTTGACCACAAGACCAATGATAACCATCCTATCATTCTTCAATACAATACAAGAAATGTACATGTATCACGACAGTCTCCAGTTTTAGTTTCAAGAAACAACCAGTATGTGAACTGTATGTGGATGACGTAATGTGAAATGAATAAATCAAGGAAAACAGACAACTCAACAAAATGCATAAAGCTAAGTGTCCCGGCAAAGGAGTTATTCCCGCCATAGGACAAAATATGACTCAAGACATACTTACAGACTAATGTCCTAATAACCACTGATCAAACCTATGGAAACCTTCAACTTAAGTCTTACACTACTATGTCCACACGGACAGTCAACAGTACTTTACGTAACTGAACCATGGTCCTATTCTTACAACTATAACAAAATCGAGGTTTTACTTTTCAGCCATGACTGGAAAACTCTAACTCTATTCCTAAGTCTCTTCTGTCTGAGTTTCATTTTTCTCTGAGCCTCCTGTTTTTACATTTCCCTGCTCCGCTGTGAAATCACGTAATATTTCATTCATTTGTCTCATACCACCCACTGTTGTATGATGTTAAGACCTAGAAACTTCTCTCTGTCTTTCACATGATAATCAGGCTTTCCGTACTGTACTAGCTCAGTCTACTAAGTCAATTTGACTTTAAACAAGACTCGTGAACATTACTGAAAGTTCTAGAAGTCTTAATAATGTTCTCTTCAGAGTTTCACGCGGTCTGCCCCTTTTTCTTCGGCCTGTTGTGTTCCACTTGATAGCTTGTTTTGGGATTCTCTGCTCATTTCTTCTCATCAAGTGGCCAACATATGTCCATCTCCTTTATGACATAATCAGTCTTTAAGAAATAGTTTTCACTTTTTTCCCAATTATACAGTGATTTAGAATGTATAAAATAGAAAAAAGTAGGAGCAGCTTTATTACATAACGATTACAAAGTTGTGACGTTTCGGCGTGAGCCTTAATCATACAAAAACATACAGGACGAAGAAATAGAGAAAGAGGAGATAAAGTATAGATTCACATGAATACTATTTTTAATTTTTTTTAAAAGAGTATTAGCTGTAAATTGTAAGGTGTAACTTGTCCGGCGGTGTGTGTGTGTGAGGAGTGGATTTAGTAGAACGTGTAGACTGTTTAAATAGACATCTGTGACGTGTGGTTGTAACTGGAGGTGGTGGATGGGGAACCGGGGAGGGAAGAGAGAATGATACAATATTGACTTAGCTATGAGAAGTTGAAACAGATGATTGGGGAAGAGGGGTTGCAGGGTGATGCTGTGAGGAAGTTTGAAAACTAAGAAGGGGTGGACTTAGTGGAGAGGTACTATAATGATTGAAGAGAATGTTACGTGTAGCTAAACAGCGAGTTTAACCCATGTGGCTCCAGCGTCCCATAATTTTGAATGCAGCGGTTCTCAAGTGTCAGGCATATGCAGTGATTTAGAGCAGTGCTTCCCAATTAACAAAAGTCCGCGGACCCCTTACTGTTTCAAAATCGAGGCCACGGACCCCCACGCCCCACATACTAAGGAGAAGTTTCATATATGTATGGTGGCTATGTGCTTTAAATACAAAATGATTTTTTCAGAAAATGTGGTTAACCTTTAATGAGTAAACGCAACACTACACTAAAAACACAGTACAAACTTAGTGAATTTTCAAAATGACAATAACGTAGTTAAGAAAAAAATAGGCAGCAATTAACATTCCTACTTCTTCTGACAAATTAACAGAGTATGAAGTGTGTGACAGCTAACCAGTCTAACTATGGTGAAAGAAATCATGTCTCTTTTCATTTAGAACAATTGCTTCCACGTCTGATTTCAAATACTTCCTATTTTTAAACACGACAAACAGTTATTTACTCTAAGCAGAGTCGGTTGTTAAACATTTCACAGTGAAAATGAAAAAAGGACCTTGAGTTTGTGTCACGGACCCCCTTAGCAGGTTCCGTGGACCACCAATTGGGAACCACTGATTTAGATTATTCATGTTTGTTTTGCTGTGAATGCTGTGAAACCAAAGTGCTTCACTCTTGTGTCCAGTGATGACAGTGATTTCTCAGTTATGAGAAATGTCATGATTTTTTCTTAATGTTCCAAAGTATTATATGAAAATATGAGACTAAGCCAGTGGTTCTCAACCTTTTTCAGGTCACGGATCACTTCATAGCCAATTCATACATCCTGCCTTATTCAGTATTAAACTAAAAACCTTCTGAACATTCATATTTTGAGAACTTATGGGCCTCTGTAATGTACAGAATACAAAAAATATAATTTCAAAATCTACACGGATCTTCTTGAACCTCAAGCTGGAAACTGACGATCTGTGCTCTCCTTGCTAGCTGCAGTGTCAAGTTTCCTGTCAGACCACCATGACTGGGGGCTTCTTCTTTGTACACATTACTGCCTATATCTGCAGTTTGTTTCTTAGATAAATCTGACTGTTTTTGTAGTTCCTGTATAAAGCCAAGCTTAGCTTCTTGGGTGGGTTCATTGTCATAGATACTTCTTAGTGTTTCATAAATTGGTGCAGTTTCTGAGGATGTGTTTCACAGTTTGAAACACCTGGCCACATGTACAAAAATATGAGAATTGCCCACTTTTAAACTCTGCATATGCATGATTTCAAAGTCAGTTGTGTTCTGTTTTAGGCAGAAAATGACGACCTGCTCATTTCTGTTTAGCATCTGGTCATCATGTGGTGGTATTTGTGGCTTCATGTAGGTCTTTATCATGTTTTTCTTCCTGTTGTAAGTGACCAATATATTTGGTTGCTTCATTTCAGCACACTCTTTGGTCAGATGGTCGGCTTCCTAATTTGCCAGGTATCCCACACTTGGATGGAATCTACCGAACGGTGAAACTATGCTTTGAGTTAACTTTTGACAAGACATCTTTGAGTTAACTTTTGACAAGACATCTCCTTTAGGTCTTGTAGTTTGCTCTACTGGAGAGTTTCCAGTACCAATATTGCATATATAAGAAACGTTATATGGCATACATCAGTGTTGGAATTTGATAGTTTTCCAACTGCAGCAATAATTGCCCTAACTTCTGCATTGTAGCTACTGAGTATTTCTTATTGGGTATGCATATCTTGTCAGTGGTGCTGGATGAATATTTGATATGTCCTTCAGTCTTTCCATTCATTAAGGCACAGTGGTGTGCAGACTCATCTTTATAAATATATATATCCAGATGTCATTTAGCTTCTAGCATACTAAATGTGTCTGTTGATCTTACAAGACTGCTTTGCACCTCATTGTTGTGTATACCTTTCACTTCCGTTTGAATGGTTATTTGTGTGCAGTCTGTTTTTCCTGTTGTGTGTTCTGGCACATTTGACAATTGAGTAACTACACCAGGAGGTCAGATATCACATGCAGGTGCTTGGTCTGATGGATGAAGCTGCGTCATTTAACAACAAAGCTTCGCGGCAACACGACCATGAAATACAAAAAGACAGTGCAGTGCATGAAATTTTATATGCTGCATACATAATAACATTGCTACTTTTATTTTTCAATATCCTTGTGTTGCTCTGTGCTACTGTAATGTTGAATAAAGAATATGACAGTGCTAAATGAGATATTTTCATGATTTCTTTGGATTTTAGTATTTTTTTATGAGAACTACACTCTCTAATTTGACATTATGACGCACATTTTCATATAAAATATATCTGAGAACATATTTGCCGGCAGAATGAGAATTTGTGAGGACAATGTAAAGGCCAGGAAGCATTGGGAGCAGTGAAAGCATTGGGAGCTGTTCGGTTAATTGCTGCAGTAAATTTTTCACAGCGCACTCTATTCTTGTTGATGCAGACACTGTTGATGTCACCACTTGATGTGGTTTAGGCCTACTCACCCAGTCAAATGCACAGCTGAACAGACTAGAGCGTGTACAGAATGAGGAAATAGAAGTTGCACCAGGCATATTCCTGCAGCACCTATGCGCTTTTTGCTTGATATGCTGAGTGTGAGGTCAAAACACAAGTATGTTCAGGAAAAGGCATATTGCTGGCATGAAGGACCATCCTGTCCATAATAAGCTGGGGTTAATAAGCGGCAGATGCATTAAACGAGGCAGATCCTGGGTGGCTGAGGCTGAGGATACAATTAATGCAGTGTACGATCTAGATGATGTCATCATCATCATCATGTGCGTTGGCTATTATGCTTCTCCAGAGTACACGATCCTTCATGCAGGCCATCAGCTCAGTTGGTGATCTCCTCTCACACCATCCCGTCAGACTGTCCAGTATCATTTCTCTTGGTCTTCCTCTTGATCTTCTTCCTTCTATTTTTCCTGTTGTTATAATATTTTCTATGCCCCCTCTTCTCATTGCATGTCCTATGAAAGTACATTGTCTCTCTCTTATCTTTTTGACAAGGTTTTTTGTCTCTCCAGCTCTTCTCATACATTCTTCATTAGTTATTTTTGCTGTCCAGGGGATTCGCAACATTCCTCTAATAAACCACATTTCTGCTGCTTGCAATGATTTTTCTGCAGACTTGCCTATTGTCCATGATTCACTTCCATATAACAAGATAGGTTAATATAGCATTTTAGGACTCGTTTTCTAACATTCATTGATAAGGATGTGTTGGTTAATATGTTTCTCATTCTCTGAAATGCAGTCTTTGCTTGGCCTATTCTGTTCCTAATTTCTGTTCTGCATTTCCCATCTGAAGTTATTACTGCTCCAAGATATTTGAATTTCTGCACCTGCTTTAGAATAGTTCCGTTTAATTTAATACTGCATGCTGGTGGATTCTGTTTCTTAGATATAACCATAGTCTCTGTCTTTTTGATGTTCAAAGTAAGGCCTTTCTGTTCACTTTCTTTGGCGACTTTATCCAAGAGATTTTGCAGGTCTTGTTGGTTCTCAGCTATCAGTATTGTGTCGTCAGCATACCGAAGGTTGTTAATATTGTATCCTCCAATTTTTATGCCTGGTTCTGTGATGATTGTTCTTAGAATATTCTCACTATACAGAGAAAAAAGGTCTGGAGATAGTACACATCCTTGTCGCACCCCTTGTTTTATAGGTTGATATTTTCCAATTCTATTTTCAACTCGAATTGCTGCTTCTTGCTGCCAGTATAGATATTTTACAATCCCCAGGTCTTTGCCGGCTATATTGATGTATTCAAGCATTTTAATAATTTCATTATGTTTCACCTTGTCAAATGCCTTGGTGTAATCAATGAAGCATAAGTAGAGATCTTTCTGTACTTCTAAAGCTCTTTCTGTTAGTGTTCGTAAAGCATAAATGGCATTATGTGTTCCCTTTCATTCAACAAACCTAAACTGTTCATCTGCTATTTCCATTTTTATCTTTTTCCGTGATCTAGATGATGTGCCTAAATGTTATGATTGGTTACGGGTACAGGACCAACCTCAGCTAACAAAAGTTACGAATATTTGAGACTGGGCATAGGGGGGCAGGTGAACTTTGGGTTCAAGATTTCATCCAGCATCACTGTGGATCTTCCGACAAGGTAATATATACAGATGGCTCAGTGACTCAAACAACAAGAGTAGTTGAGGTTTTGTTGCCTACCACAGTGGAAGAGTAGTAGCTCAGGGTTCGGGAGCCTTTGAAGTCACCTCATTAAACAATGTGGATAGAGATTGAGGCTGTGTCGGCGGCAATAAAATCGTTAGTTGTCCATGATTTGGTTCATGGGGTATTATGACGGATTCACAGAGTATGCTTTGTAAGTTTGAGAAAGAATTATTTCGAAAAGAATGGATTAATCTGTTAAGCAGTCAACTGTGAGGAGCCTAATGTGACTTTATTGTTCAGGGCATGCGGGAGTACATGGCAATAAAGAGGCAGATAGGTTTGCTAGACAGGCCAAAATAAATGGTAGACTGAGAATGGACAAGGGTGACATTGCTAAAGCTGCACTGTACTGGAAAGACTGCAGGAACGGAAGAACAATGTCATTGTGAAGCGATTGCTGGAGCTAGGACAAATAAAGAGGTGCTGGCAGGAAATCTGAACTGCGTGGCAGAAAATGCATAGTAAGGAACCAACGCTCGTGGGAACTATTAGCAAATACACTCTTGGATGGATGCTGCAGCATGCGGTGGAGCATATATGGCGCTATCCTGAATGAAGTGACACCGGAGTCTGATTTTGAACCTTTGAAAAGTTTGTACATGAATCACAAAGCCTTAGAGTGCAAATTGGTCATGACTTTTGTGTCTCTCATTCATTCATTCATTTGCATGCCCCTTGCAGAACTTTGTCTCCCTAACAGCACACATGTAGAGCAAGACGGCCTGCAGCTGATGCATCCATTTGCAGATGATCAATGATGTCATGCAGCCATTTTCGCCTAATGTTGGTTATGGTCACTATTCTATGATGGTAGGCAGATGATCTCAATGTACGGACAATGGCTACGGTCACTGACTAGTACAGTCACTGCCGGGAATGAAAGCAATGGTAAACTATCTTCTGGAAATATACCAAGAAATTCAAACGGCAACATTGAGATCAGGTAGGAGAGCAAAAATTCATAGCTCCTTTCTTGTTACTGATAACATTTTCCCATTTGTACTTTTATCAATAAAGCAGCTGTTCACACTCAGTTCAAATGATAGTTTCACCATACACCAAATTATAGTTTTGTTTCATAGTGCTTATATTTTATTTATGCGTACAGTATCTGTCTATCTGTTGCCACCCGGCCAGCGTTGGTTATCATGCTTTTCCCTGCTCCGAGTACTGATTATAAGCTGTGCTGGAGTTCTTTGTCTGTACCGTCTAGTTTGTCCATCCAGGATTTTCCCTCTCTGTCTACCTCGATCTCTTTTGCCTTCTATCTTTCCCTTTGTCACAATGTATTCCAGCTTGCCTCGCCGTGGAACATGTCCTAAGAATTTGTATAGTCTTTTTCTGACTTTTGTTATTGTTTGTCTCGTCTCTCCAGCCTCTCTCAAAACTTCCTAGTTTGATTTCTTTGCTGTCCAAGGTATTCGTAACATTATTCTAAGGAATCACATTTCAGTGGCCTCCAGTTGGCGTTGTACTTCATTAGATTATTCCTCGCATCTGTAAAATAAAATTGGTTTGATGTAGCACTGAAGTACTCTTTTGTAGCATAGTTCCTTGTTTATTATGACACTATTATTATTATTATTATTAGCGTTTTTATTATAGCTATTATTATAGTTATTATTATTATTATTATTATTATTATTACTGATACGTAGAAAGTAGGTCAGAAACGATGGAAAATTTGAGATCTGGTGGGAGAGGGACACTCTCACGGCAAGACCCTCAGAACAGTTACATAATCTCATATCCTTCCCGTGCCGTTAAACGTCACATGGGGCTCGCAAGATAGTTCGCAAATTTGTCCTGTTTTCGGCGAGCTTTTCAACTTCATCAAGGGATTTTATGCTTATTATTTTGGCCTCTCCTAACAATGTCCTCTTCAGAGTTTCACGTGGTCTGTCTATTTTTCTTTGACCACTTGATAGCTTGTTTTGGGATTCTCTGATTGTTTCTTCTCATCGCGTGACCAACATATGTCCGTCTCCTTTTCCTAATCACCTATGAGACTGTTTGTTGTTCAGTCATCTGTCTTATCCCTACATTGTTCTTGAATTCGTTCCACTTGATGTAGAATATTTTCTTTAACCATTTGTTTTCAAAAGAGTCTAATTTCTTGTCTATTTCAATAGTTGTTTTCTAGCTTTCACGTGCATAAATGAGGGTGGATTAGTTTGAATTGAATAGTCTTAACCTGGTTGTTGTGCTTACAGCTTTTGAATGCCATATGTTCTCAAGATTCTTAAAAATTAATGCTGCTTTTGCCATTCTAACTTCCTTTCCAGTGTCACCATCTTGGTCTATGTAGCTGCCAAGATATGCAAATTGATTGACTTCTCCAATATCTGTCCCTTCTATGTTTATTTTTCCATTTTGATTAATGGGAAGTTTCATTATTTTTGTTTTGTCTTTGTTAATTTCAAGTCCTATTTTGCTAGCCAGTGAAGACAGGATATCTGTTTTTTTTTTGCATGGAATTCACATTATTACTGATAAGAGTTATGTCATCAGCAAAATCAAGGTCTTCTAGTTGGGTCTCATGTACCCAGTCAATACCTGTGTTACCTGTGCAGAATTTCTTCGTTATGAAGTCTATTGCAATTCCAAAAAGCAAAGGAGAAAATATACAGCATTGTTTCACGTCTGTTTCAATCTGGAACCATTCACTCATCCCTTCTTCTGTTTTGACTGCACAGACATATCTATTATAGAAGTCCTTAATGATGTTGACAATTCTAGATGGTATTCCATAGACTTAAAATTCTCCACAATGAATCTCTGTGTATGCTATTAAATGCTTTTTTAAAGTCTATGAAGTTCAGTATTAGTGGTTTCTGCTTTTCAAGATGTTCTTCAAGTATTATTCTTGGAGTAAATATCTGGTCAAGACAGCTTCTCCCCTTTCGAAATCCTGCTTGTTCTTCTCTCATTGCGGTATCCACGATATCTGTCAGACTAAGCAGATACCAAAAATACGAGACACAATGAAAAGCATGGAACAATAAAAGTAGATAACGGACTAATCCCTGAAACCTACGACATGAAAGAGATAGTGGACTGGACAACTGAACAGACGGATTTGACTGACACAATAGACAGGTGAGGTATATTTGCTAATCTTAGGATGCAATTTACACACGGTTTTGAAAAAAAGAAAGTGAACTAACTTATCCCGAAATCCAATCAGGGCCCAATCAGTAGGCAGTTAACTAGCTGACCAATAGAAAGATCTACATTATTGGACAACTGACTTACGACATATAAGCCAGGCAGGCAGTTTGGGGGGGGGGGTACAGTATATGAGGAGAGAAGGAGGACAAAACAGATACGTAGAACAGGAAGGACATGAGAATGACAAAAAAAAAGGAACAGGAGGAACAAGAGAGACGAAGGATAGGAGCGACAGAAAAAGAGGAGGGCAACGACAGATGGAACAGATGGACAAGTAGAGCAATAGATATTCAGGAGAACAGAGTTATTCTCGACTTGTTGATCTAGTGCAGTGTAGTAGAGTTAGACATTTTCGGTCACAGTTTATGTAGAAAATAACGCTAGAGTGATTTTGTGAACAATGATCATGTGCTTCAATGACGAAACCAACGAATTTTACTTGTATGTCCTAATAATCTTATTCAAAATGATGTTGTCAACAATACATCTGTGACTTTATTTGTCAGAATTAAATGGATTCTGTGAATTTTTTCAGGGCAGTTAGTCAATTAAATGTTGTAATATTTATGAAACCTATTCTAGACCACAGAAATCTGGATTTAATGTCCTATAACGGCTAACGAAGATTGGAGTACAATTCATTCATTCATTTGCATGTCCCTTGTGGAACTTTGCCTCCCTAACAGCACTCCTGTAGGCCTCTCGGTTGTGAGCAAGATGGCCTGCTGCTGGTGCATCCATTTGCAGATCATCAACGATGTCTTGCAGTCATCTTCGCCTTGATCTTTTTCTCTTTCTTTTTTCCTATTATGTACCTTCCAAGTCGGTCTTCTCTAGATTATCATGACGTTTAATGTGTCCAAAGTATTTAAATTTAAATTTTCTCTCTTTAATCCTCTTTACTAGTCAGCCTTATTTTTTTTAATTGCCCGCATGGGCTCGCTAGATAATTTTACCACGTGTGTGGTGAGGGTTGTTGATTAAACTTAACCTGGGTAGAAAGACCACCTTTTTTTTATTTATTTCATGGTAATCTTCCGTGCCAGGTAAGTCAGCCTTATTCAATATTAAGTTCTTGTAGTATGGATATATTTGTTCTTTTTTGTGTCCATGATATTTGAAGGACTCTTCTGTAGCATTTACATTCAAAGGCATTTATGTGTTTCTCAGCTGTTTTGTTAAGTGTCCACGTCTCACAGGCATATGTTGCGATGGGAAAGATGCATGCCCTTAAAAATCTGGAGTAGTAGTGTCCTTAAATATCTAAACGTGTCCACCTGTTGCAGCATTGTGCCGTTTACTGTTATTTTACATTCAGGAATCACTTTTTTTTGAGGGGACCATAACTTCTGTTTTCTTATTGTTCAAGTTAAGGCCCTTGTTCTCACTTTCTTCTACTATGGCCAATTCTTGTAGTTCTTTTTCACTCTCTGCTGTTAAAGACTGTACCATCTGCATATCTCAAGTAGTTTAAATTGTATCCCTCCCCCCCCCCCAACACTAGTAACTGATATTCCAGATAGTTTATATATATATATATATATATATATATATATATATATAATGAAATTATTAAAATGCTTGAAGACATCAATATAGCCGGCAAAGACCTGAGGATTGTAAAACATCTATACTGGCAGCAAGAAGCAGCAGTTCGAGTTGAAAATAGAATTGGAAAATATCAACCTATAAAACAAGGGGTGCGACAAGGATCTCCAGACCTTTTTTCTCTGTATAGTGAGAATATTCTAAGAACAATCATCACAGAACCAGGCATAAAAATTGGAGGATACAATATTAACAACCTTCGGTATGCTGACGACACAGTACTGATAGCTGAGAACCAACAAGACCTGCAAAATCTCTTGGATAAAGTCGCCAAAGAAAGTGAACAGAAAGGCCTTACTTTGAACATCAAAAAGACAGAGACAATGGTTATATCTAAGAAACAGAATCCACCAGCATGCAGTATTAAATTAAACGGAACTATTCTAAAGCAGGTGCAGAAATTCAAATACCTTGGAGCAGTAATAACTTCAGATGGGAAATGCAGAACAGAAATTAGGAACAGAATAGGCCAAGCAAAGACTGCATTTCAGAGAATGAGAAACATATTAACCAACACATCCTTAACAATGAATGTTAGAAAACGAGTCCTAAAATGCTATATTGAACCTATCTTGTTATATGGAAGTGAATAATGGACAATAGGCAAGTCTGCAGAAAAATCATTGCAAGCAGCAGAAATGTGGTTTATTAGAAGAATGTTGCGAATCCCCTGGACAGCAAAAATAACTAATGAAGAATGTATGAGAAGAGCTGGAGAGACAAAAAACCTTGTCAAAAAGATAAGAGAGAGACAATGTACTTTCATAGGACATGCAATGAGAAGAGGGGGCATAGAAAATATTATAACAACAGGAAAAATAGAAGGAAGAAGATCAAGAGGAAGACCAAGAGAAATGATACTGGACAGTCTGACGGGATGGTGTGAGAGGAGATCACCAACTGAACTGATGGCCTGCATGAAGGATCGGGTACTCTGGAGAGTAATAGCCAACGCCAATCGGCATGGCACCTGATGATATATATATATATATATATATATATATATATATATATATATATACATACTGCTTGATATTCTCACTAGAGAAAATATATCAGATGACAACACACATCTTTGACGCACTCCAATTTTTTGCTCCACTTTTATTGCTGTCAATGTTTTTAATAATTCTCAGGTCCTTACCACCTATGTTTATTTTTTTCTAACATTTCCACTACTAAGTTGTGCCTTAACTCTGTCAAATGCCTTGCAGTAATCTATAAAACACAAATATAGATCAGTTTTATTTTCTATGGCTTTTTTATGTGAGCATTCTTAACGTGTAAACTGCATTTGTATCCTTCCATTTGACAAATCCACATTGTTCTGGTTTTATTTTATGCATGAGTATGCAGAACAGAATTTTGGTGACGTCACTCGTGAGGTTTATTGTTCTATGATCTTCACGTTCACCTGCGCCTGGTTTCTTTGGAATAGCAATAAATATTTGATTTCCTTAAATCATTTGATATATATCCAGTATTGTGGATGCCATTCAAAAGTTTAGTTATTACTTCTACTCCTTATTCCTCTGGTGCTTCCAACTCTTCTTTGGTTATGTTGTCTGGACCTGGAGCATTATTATTCTTCATATGGTGGATAGCTTCTGTGACTTCGTAACTTCTGCCACTATTATAGGAAGTCCCTCGTTGTTTTCGGGGTTCTTTCATCGTTATATAGGTATCTGATTATTCACTCCACCTCTCTACTATTTCTTATCTTTCCGTTATAATTTCTCCTCCATTTGACTTAAGACATCAGTTTTATGATGTGTCTTTCTGCCTGTTAATTTGTCTGTTTTTGGTGTACAGTATAGTATATAGTTGAACCCAGTTAATATCACATCACTTTATGTCACAACCCTGATACTGTCACAGAAATTTGTATCCCCGGCCAACTCCCATAATTAACTAATGGTTTTACTCCCGTTAATATCACCGAGATTATTGACACAAATCAGTTAATGTCACCGTATTTTTGCACTAGGAGGAGTTAAAGACTCCGCTTTGTATCACAAACTGGGCGAGTCCAAGCTAGAAATATCTCACAAACCTAATAATTTTTCGCAACTCATCAAAGAACGTGACGCATCAACCTTTTGAAGATGTGGGCATCAAAACGCAGGTGGTGTGAATGAAAGGCTTTGCAGCTCTTTCAAAAGAACGTGATGGCTTTTTCAGTCATTGGTTGTCTTCTTTATCAAGACTTCGGCGGTGTTTAGCTGGCAGCGCCGAGTTGATGGTCATTCTCGAGTAGTGTATGGCCTGGAACTTCTCTCTGGCTCTCGTTGTGATAGATAAAGGCTACTAAACACAAATGTGTCGATCTGGATTAAAGTGTTAAATTAGACATTCTCAAGCAAGTTGATGAAAGTTACGAGAAAGGATATTGCGGATACATTTGAAACTGATGTTTCAGCTGTATCAAAACTTCTTAAAAACCAAGATAAAATTGAACGAGACTTTCACTCATCGCAGACGGCGCTTTCGAGAATACTACTGATGGGGTCAGCAAGTCCATCATGGACCAGGTGCCCACCAAACCTGTTTCTTCTGCTCAAGTCTGTGAGTGCTTTTGAGACTGTGCGCTCGTTCATTTACAGTATGCCTGACATTTTTAATGTTGTAATACGCTAAATGACTTTTTGGTTAACACATCAATTACCTTGTATAATCACAAAGCAAAATCGCACATTAAAAAAACAAACTGCCTGTTTCTGCTGAAAAGTCAGATGCTGTTTAATTTTAGTGTTACCTATACTGTACTTCAATGAATAAGATTTACTGTATTTTATGATTAATACATTTTGTGTTTGATAACCATAGCTTTGGCTGTTTGTTACGTGTACATGTTTAATGTAGCAAATGTGGGACACACTTTATACTGCTGCAGTTTAAGTCCTTGTAATAGACCCTGCTTAATGTCACTTTATTTTGACAGTCCCGAATATGTGACATTAAATGAGTTTGACAATATATATTAAAAACTGACATTTATGTTATGAAATAAAGACGATCATTGGAACTATCATACTTTCACATAATCAAATATAGTAACTATAGCAATCATGCTAGGCTAATACTGACAAAAATTCATTATTGTGCATTATTAAACAAGACCAAAAACTAACAAGAATTATGATGATGAATGCAAAGTTGTTTTACTGTTTGTTTGTTGGTTGCTTTTCTACTATGATTTGTACTGACAAGGAAAGAAAAATGAAACAGACAAGATCTGGACGATTGAATGATGTATGAAAAAGGTGACATACTGAAAAAAACTAATGTAAATTCTGAATGCAAAGGATCTTGGAAGATACTAGTTGAATTTCTGCATCAATGAAAGGGGATCATAAATATAGATGATGAAATGCTGATGGCAGAGTCCTGAGACTTGCAAAATCTTGTGACACAAGTACACAGCAAAAGTCAAAAATAAGAACTGGAAAAGAAAGACAAAAGCCATTTGTACATGATAAATGGAGAAAAGTTCTAAAAAACTGAAACATTTCATAAATCTAGGACACATCTTAACAGGTGATAGAAAATGTGAACTGGAGATAACAGAATAGGAATGAGAAAGATCTTTATTCTCAAACAAATAATACAGTAATCAGTTGCTTGTTCATGATACAGAAGCAAGGTCAGTAAATAAGAAAACTGGAGTCTGTGAAATGGGGTTTTTATTATGGAAAGAAAATAAGATGTACATGGCATTTACATACACCAAATTACAAATTCATACACAGAACAACACACATGTAAGCAAAAAAACATTGGTTTATTCTACTCAAACACATACACATCAGAATACATATTTTATAACTGACTGTTTCAAGTTAAGAATACAACCAGTTCCTAGTTCATAAATTATAGAAACCCATACTGTAACAGTTCTTGCTGCATAAACTTGTTACTCCTTGACTGTTATATAAACTTAATATTCATTCATTCGTTCATTCATTTGCATGTCCCTTGCGAGACTTTGACTCCCTAACAGCACTCCTGTAGGCCTCTCGGTTGTGAGCAAGATGGCCTGCTGATGATGCATCCATTTGCAGATCCTCAACGATGTCTTGCAGCCATCTTCACCTTGGTCTTCCTCTCTCTCTTTTTCCCATTATGTACCCTTCCAAGTCGGTCTTCTCTAGATTATCATGATGTTTAATGTGTCCAACATATTTAAATTTTCTTTCTTTAATCCTCTTTACTAGCCAGCCTTATTCAATATTAAGCTCTTGTAGTATGGATATATTTGTTCTTTTCTGTGTCCATGATATTTTAAGAAATCTTCTGTAGCATTTACATTCAAAGGCATTTATGTGTTTCTCAGCTGTTTTGTTAAGTGTCCACGTCTCACAGGCATATGTTGCCATGGGAAAGATGCATGCCCTTAAAAATCTTATTTCTGTAGTTCTGTCTGTTCCTCTCCACAGATTCTTTAGTTGTTTTACTTTCTGAAGAGCAACAGATGTCCTCCTTTTAATTTCCCTCATTGTATCTCCATTATTAGTTAGTAGTGATCCAAGATACTCAAAACTCTCCACTCCTTCCAGTTTTTCCTCATTGATACATATATTTCAGCTGCCTTGTTTGTTTTGTCAGTTGTCATCAATTCAGTTTTCTTTGAATTAAGATAAAGGTTGTGCTCTTCGCTATTCTTATGGACTGACATAATTAGTTTTTTCTATTCCTTTTTTTGTGTTGTGGACAGTAATACTGTGTCATCAGCATATCTAATTTCTGGTATTTCATAGCTTCCAATTGTAATAACATCTTAATATTCTTTGTCTACATCTTCTCTAACATTCCTCATTCTATTTTCAGTATACAAGTTAAATAAGTAAAGTGACAATAAGCTTAACAATAAGATAAAAATAAAAAGATTCAAAGATCAAATAACCTACATTTTGGGATCAATTCATCCAAAAAAAAAACCCAACTTTACTCCTACTCACTTCAAACTGCTGAAATTAATTTGATTTTTGGTAACTGGAATTCTGGGCAGCCAGAACCTTCTTTTCTTGCTGGGGGATATGGGACCATGCTCTTCCCTCCTCTACCCAGAAGCTATGATGTTTCCCTAATTTTGAAGGTGTACACAAGAATACAGGACAATGCTGTCCCAGTTCATTGCAGTACCAGACTGCACAGTAAGTTCCACTACAATGACAAGGACCATACTGCCAGGTTTCCCTCAACAGATATGTTTTTGTGGGTCAGCCTGCTATCAGCAAGTTGTGTGAAGAAGATAGTAGGGCTCTTGCCTGCAAAGGTTCAGACAGGCTCTCCATGAAGATGATATGGAGGAGATATGTGAGGTAAAGAAAGATAAGTTGAAGGACATTTTATCTGTGCCACAGTAAAGGAAACACTTGCCTAGATAGTAAGTCTTTGCATAATAAAACCACATTTACAACATATTTTATTAACATTCTGAATGAATGTTAAGCAATAGTATTATTTACAACAAATATGGTTACCAATTTGCAAACACCAGCTTAATAACCTAGTCATGTGATACACAAATTGGTAATAAAGTGCTGTTATGTGATACACAAATTCTTCATTAAAATTGTCATGTATTAAATAAAACTATCATATGATATGTCAAATTCATGAAAAACATCATTTAACATGTGGTAATAACTAAGTTTGGATACCTTGGCAGCTACATAGACCAGGATAGTGACACCAGGAAGGAAGTTAGAATTCGATTTGCAAAAGCAGCATTGTCCTTCAAAAATCTTGAGAACAGATGGAATTAAAAAGTTATAAGCACAAAAACCAAGTTAAGATCATTCAATTCAAATGTGATATCCACTCTCATTTATGCAAGTGAAAGCTGGAAATCAACTAAAGAAATAGACAAGAAATTAGACTCTTTTGAAAACAAATGTCTAAGGAAAATACTTGGTATAAAGTGGAACGAATTCAAGAACAAAGCAAGGATAAGACAGATGAGCAAACAACAACCTATCTCATGGGTGATCAGAAAAAGAAGATGGACATATGTAGGCCATGTGATGAGAAGAAACAATCAGAGAATACCAAAACAAGCTATCAAGTGGAGCACAACAGGCTGAAGAAAAAGAGGTGAAGAGAACCCAGTTTAGTGGGCATATCATCCCTTGATGAAGTTGAAAGACTCACAGAGAACAGGAGAACTTGGGAAACAACTATGCGAGCCCTATGTGACATTTAACGGCACAGGAAGGATGTAAGATATAAGAATAACTAAATGCTGTCATGTGATTCACCACATTCATAGCTAAGTATGTCATAAATTAAAGTAATTCTTTATTGTAAATTGTCACTGGATTTTTTAGACTTATAACTATTTTTATATCGTAAATATTTAACAAAAATATAACTAAAACTGCCACAAATTTCACAGATTCTTTACTGAACATGATATACTAAATTTGTGATGTCATGTGATAGACAGTCTTGGCCTCAAGCTATAACACTGACAATGAACTCCTTTCTTATGAGATTTATCACTTCTAATAATCACTAAAATAAACATCTTTAAGATCTGTAACAGGAAAAAAAGATAAACATCTCCATTTTTTTCACAAATACAACCACACAAAAATAATAATTACAAACAAAACCATATAAGTAAACCTTACAAATGAAACCACAAAAATAGACTTTACAACCTGCAGCATGTGAAAACTGACATTTTAAAATTGATTTTTTTTCTGACAGTTTATTAATACTATTAAAAAGTGATTCAGTTATTATTATTCAAATTATTATATTCTGATATAATGACAGTATACACAGATGTTTGTTCTGACTCTAGTGTGGGCTGATTAGTAATAAACATAAGAATCTTCTTCCTAGGAAATTTGCTTATTTAAGTATGAAAATAATGAAGGAGACAGCTGATCCTATAGAAGCCTTAACATTGTAACTACTGGATTTGTATTATACAAAAAATGACATGTACTGCTGGCGGTGTGCCATGTAATTACAAAAAAATGATGACTTTTTTATGTGTACAGTTTGAGCAGTCATAGCAGGAGACTTTAAAATTTGTTTTCAGTTTAGATATGATGAAATTTTTCAAGATATGTCTTTCCTTTTGACAGAGACTTTCTGGACAATAAACCTTTGAAACAAGTGAAGCATTTCAATTACCTAGGGAGTACAATATAATTCTCTGGAAAAACTGATGCCAAAATTAAGAAAAGATGCAGTAAAGAAAATCAGATCATTGGACAAATGACACTTTTACTGAAAAACAAATACATCACATATGAAACAAAAAGAGAAATGTACAACACAATTTTCCTTTCAGTTCTGTACTATCAGTGTCAGACATGGACACTAACAGCTAAAAACAAAAGGAAAATCATGATGACAGAAATGAGATATTTGAAAAGAATACTAAACTGACAAGAGACCACATCAGAAAAAAATGACACCATAAGAACAAGGGTTGGAATAACATCCAGAAATAACAAGTCAAATGGTCTGGTCATGTTACACTACCAGCACCAGACAGTATACCACAGAAAACATTCATGCTAAGAATTGTAGGAAACAGGGCGAGTTTGCTGAGAGAGGTGAGGAGGAATAAAACTGAAGAAACTTTATGTCTCATTACATGAAGCAAATCACTGAGCCCTATTAATATGTCTATTTGTCCCCTCAACAATGAATAATATATGAATAAGATTACAGGACAAGGCAAGAATTTTTCAGAACCTGCCTCATTTACAAAAATTATCTTCTGACTGGACAAGATATATGATCTGTGTTTTCTATTTAATAGACACTGTGTGCAACTCATGATCTAAATAACAGAGAGAAAAAAAGAATTAGGTAACATGACTAAGAATGGCTAGGTAAAGGGTTAACTACACTTTGCAGTGAATGCTTGCAATGTTAAGATTAAATAATAAAAAGAAAGGTAACAAAATTATAAATACAGTGAAACTTTATTCAAGATTACCCACTTATGTCGCCAAGGCTACTTAGCAACAAAAAAAAAAGAATGTCAGAAGGGATAGTGTATACTGAATGTAGCTTGAGTTGCCAATCTAAGCGTTAGCTTAGAGCAAGCAAGCAAACTTGACTGAAATGAAGTTCCATATGACCAATTTCACCTTTCTTATCTTACACTGCTGTCTTTCATTCCTCTTTTTTTTTTCATAAAATTTTATGTGCCCTTTTTCAGTTAAACCTCTATTCATATGTACTAATGCATTCTTGCCACTAAAGTGATATTTCAGTTTTAGACATTCTTTAACTAAGCTGCATTTCCATTCAAACTGTAATTTCATCAAATTTGTTCTTAAACAAAGTTGTTCTTGTCAATCATGTATTATCTATTATTGTAAACTACAAAGGAAAGTCTAAGTTCAAAACATTCAAACTTTCAATTATTAAAACTCAATAAAATATTCATCATCCAAAAATATGACTTATACTGTGTATTTCATTTGACACAGGTATAAACTCAAACACAAAAAAAAACAAAAAACTATACCAAGTTTTAGTAATGACAGATTATTGTATACCCATGCCACCTTGCATAGCAAGAAAGCTAAAATGGTGACAAAAAGCCACTATTTTTTTTTCAGAAAGAGAAGAATGGTACCTTGAAAGCAAGTTGACAATTTTCATTTTGTATTGAATTTCATCTCTATTTTCTTGTTCTTGCCTTTTCTTCTACTGTTATCTGTTTCATAAAAATGAACACTATCAATACAAGTATATCACACCATTCAAGTCTCTGTTTTAATCATTTTTTGGGACACAGACACATGTTCTGATATATAAAACCTTGAAGATATTTCTCTCGTTAATCAAACTTGAGGTCAAGGTCAATCCAGCTGCTCGGTAAAGCTTTTTCTTTTTTGCAGCTAAGCTAAGTTGCCAGGTGAAGCTTTTTCTTTTGGTAGTCAAGCTTCAGATAAAGCTAAACCTCTAGTCCAGTCACCAGGTAAACCTTCTTCTTTGCAGTCAATCTTCATGTAAATATGGTCCAGTAATCTAGTTGCTGGATAAAGTCTATTTCTTCAGGTTTTTGAAGCAGTCCCATCAATTCAGATACAATATATTCACTCATGATCTGAGTGTAACTGTAAGATGCTCTACAGTTGAGGATTCTATTTCTGAACAGATATTTATTTATGTAGATCATGTCATCATTAACTACTGTAGAGAGGGCTTAGCAAACACACAAGTTTTCTTGGAGAAACTAAAACCACTTATTATGGTACAAAAACAATAAAATACTTGTAACTGGCCTAAAAAGATGAAGATATAAAAATAAATAACATTACATTTGAGATTAAAGTTTATATGTGACAATGATATAATGTTATAAAGTATATTACAAATATCATATAATGCTATAGCATTAAAATAATGTTGCATACACATAAGTAGATTTTTATAAGTGTATGTGCAGTACAATAAATTAAGGTACAGATGTACTGCCCAGACATTAATAAGAGTGACAGCAACAAGAAGATTCAATAATCCATTCAGTCTGAATCTGGATACTATCAATATCTGAAACAACTCTTTTTATATGTGATAATATATCTGAAGAAAGTAAATCAATTTCAAAATACACATTTCTTGCAGTCTTCTATACACATTCACTAAATCTGTGATCAACACATAGGAAAAGTCTTACCAAAATTGCCTTATATTACTAACTGTGGCAGTTAATTTAAAGAATATATAAGTACTGCCTGTTAAGACTGATACTCCATTTGACACAGACTAGTTTGTTATGGAGAACAAAAAAGTGGGAAACAAATAAATTTTTGTTCTGTAAATTAATGCATATTTTCACTTATTTCTTATAGTGAGTATTTATTCAGATTATCATCCAAGCTGTGTCCAGATTTCTGATGTTGCTGAATTTTCCTGAGACTGCCACTGAGCTTTTGGCAGATGATGATTTGGAGAAAATTTCACTGTAACAGTACCAAGAACAACAGAGATGAAAGTAGATGTAGCATCTCAGCAAACTCCACCATCACTGAGAAACAAGCTAACCTCAACATCACTGACCAGACTGCAGCATTACAACTGCATTGTATATTAAGTAAGTGAAGGTCTTCTTCACCATCTTTGACAACTACACCATCACTTGTCATTTTACTTTGCCAGTATTTTCCCAGAACTTCATGTTCCAGACACATGCTTCCACTACTCATGCCACCACAGGTAGCAAATTTATTAAAAATCCTAAAATTACTTCCATAATAAAAGGTGTGTCTGGTAAGCAATGAGACATTTTATTCAGCAAATCAGCGGGGCTCGTGGGGGAATTCTACGGGCCTGATGGTTAGTGGAGGATGTTACATAAAAAGTTGATATTTCATCATTTGGCACTGAGCTTTTACAGAGTGTAGATTGGTTGTGAAGTGGACAGCTGTTAAAGTGCGGCGTAACGGTCAAAATGCAGAGGAATGTTGAGCAGTGATATGCGATAAAGTTTTGTGTTTAACTTGAAAAATCCACGACCGAGACACTTGCTATGATACAGAAAACCTACGGGGAGGATACTTACTGAAAGGACAAGTGTTTCGCTGGCACATGACATTCAACAAAGGAAAAGAAAGTCTTAGATTGATAGCAGATCAAATGGGACTTCCAAAATCCATTGTGCATGAAATCATCATAAAAGAATTGTACATGTGGAAAATTTGTCCCAAATTGGTTTCTAAGGTTCTGAGCAACAAACAGAAGAAAAACTGTGTGTTGATTTCTTGTGAGCTTTTACCCAAGGATGAACCTGATTTTTGGAGAAAGTTATAACCGGTGATGAAACTTGGGTCTTTGAGTACAATCTGGAGATGAAAAGACAGAACTCTGAGTGGCACACTACCGAGTCTCCTCAAACAAAAAAGGCTCAAATGAGCAAATCGAAGATGAAATCGATGCTCATTATCTTTTTTTTACTCTAAAGGTGATGTCCATAAGGAGTTCGTACCACCCAGACAAATGGTCAACGCAGCATTTTACATGGAAGTGTTTAAACAGCTGAAGAACAGAGTTGCGCGCGTCTGCCCGGAGATTGCCAATACCTGGACTCTTCACTACGACAATGCACTGAGCCATGCAGTGCTGCTACTGAGAGAGTTTCTGGCGAAACAAACTGTGGCAATGATGTGCCAACTTCCCTACAGCTCAGACTTAGCCCGGCTGACTTCTTTTTGTTTCCCCAGCTCAAATCAAACTTCAAAAGGCCACCATTTTGGGACTGTTAATGAGGTGCAAGCTGCCATGATGAGTGCTTTGAAGGAGATCCTTGTTTAAGTCTTCCATGATACATATGACGCATGGCAGAACCACTGGCAACTGATGCTCAATGATGTTATTTTGAGGAATTTCAAGTATTTGTAAGTATATCTTGAATAAATCGAATTTTATGGAATCAGTCTCATTACTTACCGGACACACCTTGTACTTAATCTATTTTACGTATTCATTCATTCATTCATTTATTTGCATGTCCCTTGCGGAACTTTGCCTCCCAAACAGCACTCCTGTAGGCCTCTCGGTTGTGAGCAAAATGGCCTGCTGCTGATGCGTCCATTTGCAGATCGTCAACGACTTCTTGCAGCCATCTTCGTTTTGGTCTTCCTCTTTTTCTTTTTCCCATTATGTATCCTTCCAATATGGTCTTCTCTAAATTATCATGACGTTTAATGTGTCCAAAATATTTAAGTTTCCTCTCTTTAATCCTCTTTACTAGCCAGCCTTCTTCAATATTAAGCTCTTGTAGTATAGATATATTTGTTCTTTTTGTGTCCATGATATTTGGAGAACTCTTCTGTAGCATTTACATTCAAAGGCATTTATGTGTTTCTCAGCTGTTTTGTTAAGTGTCCACGTCTCACAGGCATATGTTGCCATGGGAAAGATGCATGACCTTAAAAATATTATTTTTGCAGTTCTGTCTGCTCCTCTCCACAGATTCTTTATTTGTTTTACTTTCTGAAGAGCAATAGATGTCCTCCTTTTAATTTCCCTCATTGTATCTCCATTATTAGTTAGCAGTGATCCAAGATATTCAAAACTCTCCACTTCTTCCAATTTTTCCTCACTGATATATATTTCAGCTGCCTTGTTTGTTCTGTCAGTTGTCATCAATTTAGTTTTCTTTGCATTAAGATAGAGGTTCTGCTCTTCGCTGTTCTTATAGACTGACATAATTAGTTTTTCCATTCCTTTTTGTGTTGTGGATAGTAACACTGTGTCATCAGCATATCTAATCTATGGTATTTCATAAACTCCAATTGTTATGGCATCGTAAAATTCTTTGTCTACATCTTCTCTAACATTCCTCATTATATTTTCAGTATACAAGTTAAATAAGTAGGGTGACAATATGCACCCCTGACGGACCCCTTGTTTTATGTCAAACCAAGTTGTTGCTTCACCATTTATTCTTACTGCTGCTTGTTGGTCTAGATACAGCAGTGATGTTAATTGTATCAAATGTGTTGGAAATCCCATTTTTTCCAATTTTACGTATACCATATAAAAAATAATACTTTACTTGGTATACATAGCACAGAAAGCATACTCACATAAAGTTATTAATAATTAATATTGAACTATGTTTTCCAAAACAAAAACAAACAAAAAAATAAATGTAAAGGCCAAATTTTTTGGCCAAATTTGATATGATGCAAACTGACTGCAAGAAACCAAACATTTAATGAATGATGTTTGTGTTGAATCCTTTGCTAAATCACAGATCTACAAGTATTAATCCAAAACTATGGAATTATAGTGATTTCATAATCTGGAAATTTTTTCTACATATACCAGACTTGTGTGATATCCTGATGAACTCTGGATCAAAGTTAAAACGTGTCAAATTAAGATGTACTTTAAATAAATCAACAGTTCTAAGGGCTGTTATAGCCAGAGGTGGGGTGAGGGATATGCTCTCCACTCCAGTGAAATGTCTCCAAGGCGTGCGTCTCAAATAGCCTCTGACAGTCAAGTCCAGCTCCTGGCCTTCTCATGGCAGAACTGTTCAAACTGACAGAAGAAGCGAAGGCGAATATCTGGCGCCTGAAAACCAGACACTTCGGGTAGATGAGACTCATGTCTGGTAGCTCATCTACCGCTGCTGGCGAAATTCTTCAGCTGCCGTGCGTGAAGTGGGGCTCCTCTCGGGCAGTGAAGAAAGGTGAGAATGGGGTTGCCATGCGGCACCAATGTGGAAAAGGTGAAAGAAAGGATCAAGTGAAGTAATCAGTAGTCTTGAGGTCAGGACTGCTCAAATCACAGCACCTCTGCTCTGGAGGTTGGCCACGTCCTATGTGCACTCATACCAGGCAAATTGCCTGAACCGGCTTAATTCAGGGGTTAAGACACTGCTGACAAGATTCTTCGGATGCGTCGCATGGAGTGAAACTTCTCCCGGCCAATGAAGAAAATGCAAAAAAGCAATTAGGGTTGCCATGCGGCGCCAATGTGAAAAGGTCATGGAAAAGATAAAGTGATGCTTAATCAGTATGTCCAGTAGTCTCGCAGTGAGGGCTACTCATACCACGGCACCTCTGCTCTAGAGGCTGGCCACGTCCAATATACACCCATTCTGGTGAAATATGCCTAAAATGGCTTAACTCTTCTCGAGCTGACGGTCACGATCCTGACATGTCCGGTTTCCCGTTGAGGCCGTATGGTCAGGATCCTGATATTTTTAATTCTTGACATCACTCTAATCCACCTTTTACTTTGAATGTTAACTGCGCATGTCAGAAACAACCTTCTTCCTGTTTATACAACGTGGGGCGAAGAGGACATATTGGGAAACTTTTTGTTCAATTTTTTGCAAATTTTCAAAGTATATCGAACTTTGTACACGCCCTTTGACATGGCAGATTTTACTGAATGTACCTCCCGTAGCTCTAGACCTGATAGACAAAGTACAATAGCTTGAAGAGAAATGTTTGTGACAATATTTGGTAGGAAACGTGTCAGTACTGTATGGAGATTAGCATGGAGATTACTCTGCCCCATAACCAGGTCCTTTTCAGGACCACCCCAATCTTCAAGAAGATTTTTCTCAAACTGAATATAACCATTGTTCTTCTTCTTTTATCTTTTCTTGCTAGTTTCATTGTTCTGCTTCTGATTTTTTTTTCAATTTGTGTAAAAAGTGATATTTCTTGGATGGAATTCATTTTATCTTCAATTTGTGTGTAACAAGTAGATATTTACACCTCTTGGTAAGTAGACAACCATTAGTTTAGTGTTTTAGAGATTTTTTTGGGGAGGAGGAGGGCTAAATATTTTGTCTTATTTTCTCACCAGTTATTTTTTCCTACAAAAACTATACATTTCTGGAACCTTTATTCATTTACCTTTTTTTAAATGTATATTTAGTATTTTTTAAACATGGAAATAATATTTTAAATTCACTTTTTCAACTATACCCGTCAATCTTCTAAACACCCGCGCATTTTGCTCCGCACCCTACGGTACGTCCGCGTTTTCCCGCCCGCTCGGGAAGAGTTAAACCAAGGGTGAAACTTGACGCCTACTCATGTTACTGTACCTCTGCTCTAAAGGTCAGTCACATCTTAAACACGCCCATACTGGTATAATATGCCTAAACAGGATCAACCCAGGTGTAAAACTTACTAGTGTCCTCCTGGACAAAAGCTCTGTCCTGGTCACAACTAGGAAAGGGAGCGGTCATGACCACAAAATGCTGAAGTCGGAGACACTGGACCAGTGCAGTCTAGATAGGCAACCAACTCTCACCTGGCAAGGATGTATGCATATCTTAATCATGCTGAGGTTTTCCAGTGAGAAAGTCCAACGCAGGACTGGATGAGCAACCACCTCTCACCTGGTGGGGATACATGGGTATCCCAAAACACATCGAAGTTTTCCGGTGAGAAAGTCCAACTCTAGATTAAACTGGTGCAATGAAAACCACAGTGTCACGCATTCCCGCTTCTGAGATCTAGTGAGAATACAGGCCCTGTATTATATATATGCCCTGCGATATTCTGAACCTCTTGTGGTCCTCTCGGGGATCTTGTGCGGTCCTCTTGTGGACCACAGGGGACCACGCGACCTATCAAAGACCACAAAAGTTACTTCAGTAGGATCTCGGGGCAGTCTTGGTGGTAGAAGCAACAAAAAAGAAGAAGAAAAAATAAATCATCAAAAAAAAACCCAGATTTTACAAAAATGTAGCTTAAATATTTTTTACTGGCTAGCAAAACCTATATATATGTGGTGCTTCCTGTATAAAAAATTCAGTTCCCTGCACTTGTTGAATTTCCACATAAATCCATATATGGATTTATAGAGCCTCTATATGCCTCTTTTTTTTTCTGTTAATATATGTTTTGATATGACAGAATGTCACTGTAGGAAATATAATTTCACCATCAACACATTTTTGTTGTGCTGAAACATGGCAGTATAAAATTATGTGTGCATTGTACAGGGTAATTTTTATAATGGCAAGAGCTTTGAATGAGTCCTTTTTCCTCTCTCTGATAATGAATTCCTGATTTTTCTGTGCATGCAATATTCTGATATGTTTGATGCTTGAAATTCGCTGCAGCACTAAGTCTCTTTAATATTGCTTGGCATGGATTAGATTTGTGTCATAAACTACTAATTTCAAGAGGGTAGTTTAATATAAAATTTGACCAATCCAGTTCTTCTGAACTGACTGAATGTTTTACAACGACATGAGTCCTATCAGTGCTGGAATTCAATAAATCAAGTTTAGCATCTGAAGTTCTGATGTTGCACGACACAACACTGTTTGATCTGCAGGACAATGTGACTGTTGCTTCAGCACTGTTGCTGTGCTCAGCTTGTTTAAGTCCTATTGCAGGATGACCATCTGCTTCACAAATGCAATGGCTGCAAGTTTCCTGTGAATGCACTATGGGTGTTAGACCAATGCACCATTTCAAAATATCATCACTTTGTCTATGTCCATCTACATCCAGAGTTTTGCTACCAGTTTCAAGAATTTTGCTGTCAGTTTCAAAACTGCTCTGGTTCTGAACCAAGAGTGGTTGGTCACTGCAGATACTGCAACTTCTTGACACACATGCTGTTGGTATTTGAGTATCAGCACCAATAACATCATCCCCTTCACCATTCTCAGCCTCAATGGGCAGACTAGACATTTCCCAAGCATCTGTTTTACAATTCTCTGCAACAATTTCTTCAAAACTCTGAGAGCTGCAATCAGTCCCACTGGCTTCTACTGCTCTATCACCATCTCTACAGCTGTTTTCAAGAGGAGATGTGGACTTCTTATTCTCTCTTACATCAATCACGCGTGTTGGCCTCCCTGGGCGCATTATAATGAACTTGCTGGGTCCTGAGGAATACAACAAAGACATATGACTGTTTTGATTTCAGTTTGTGAGATTAAAGTATATAAGAATACAAATGCCAAGCTGTTCAATGGCTACAGGGGCTTGAATTTATTTTAAAAAGCAGCTTTGGGGCTCCTATTAGGATCTGGAGAGGACTGTGAGCTTTGCCATGTCAACAGAGATTAGGATCTGATATGACCAACAACCTTGAATGTGACAAAGAAAAGCAAAGGGCATGGGTTTTGACATGTCTCTATCATGCTTCAGTCAACTGGTTAAAAACAGGTACCTGATGCTTGTATTTGGAAAATATTTTCAAAAACTGAAGACTACTTGCTTTCAATGTTAGCTGTCTGGAATACAAGAATTGTGACTATCAGATTATTAAGAAAAAAAAAACAGCTTATTCATGTGAAAATATGTTCCACTTGTATGGGTCTATACCTGTACTGAAAGTCACAAAATGCAAAAAAAAACAAAAACAAATTCAATTCACAAAATACAATGAGGTAACTGTGAGAAATGAATTCATATACCAACACTGCCACAAAATACAGTTGTATTACAGAGTCAGACAACAGCTTGTGGAAGGTGGAAGAATATCATCAACAACAGTTCTTACTAGGGGAAAACTGTGTTGTTCCCAATATTAACTACTGATAAATTATAACTTTCATGACAATGACCAAATCCTCAAAAAAAAAAAATTTTTTTAATGGTTTATGTATGGTTTTCTCTGTAAGCTACTGTCTAGAAAGACTGAACCACATTACACCAATGATGATGTTTCAGACTACTGCTGTTTATTCAAATATTCACAGTTGACCTCTACATTTTTACTGAATTCTATCCATTTAACCAATGATTCTATCTCTTTACTTAAGCAAATACTGCTATACGGTTGTAGTGGCTTTTCTCATGTCCTGGAATAGATTTCTTTACAGCATCCAACATTTGGAGACAGATGAATAACTTGTGGGTATAAGTATATATAAAATTAAACATACAAATACACAAAAAAACAGTATAGTAAAACTGTGATAACAAAATGTTTAGACTATTTAAAACAAAAGATTTACTGCAGTAAAGCTGTGATACCAAAATGTATAAACTAGGAAAAAAAGTAGGAACAGCTTTATTATTTAACGAGTACACAGTTATGACATTTCGGCGTGAGCCTTAAATCATACAAAAACACACAGGATGAAGAAAGAGAGGAGATAAAAGTATAAATTCACATGAATGCTATGTGTAAAAAAAAAAATAAATAAAATGAATATAGCACTTTGTAACTTGTAAGCCGTTTTTTGTAACTTGTAAGCCGTTTCATGGCTGTCATGTGTCTTAGGTACTTCTTCTCAAAAGCAGAATTTTAACCTCCTAGAATTCAAACTGGTAAAGTGCAGCAGCTAGTAACCAGTCGCTTCTATCATCATCATCATCATCATCCATGGCAGGATTTCTCATATTGTGGTCCGTGGATCTCTGGAGGTCCACAGGATATTCCTAGAGGGTCAGCAGGATTTCTGCAAGATTTTTTTTTATATTATTCATTTAATAAACTGGATGGCTGTGAACATTTTGTTGTCATCAGGCTTCCCTGATATGTATTTTGAGGCTTCTAAAACTCAATGACTAAGACAGGCATTCAGTGAAATTATTTAAAACATTTGACGACTAATATAAGGAGCATCTCCAGATTGGGTCCCGTTTCCATTCCTTATCATCTGCATGGGCGACAGAGGTTAAGCTTCATGTTTGATTTTACAGTAGTATATGACCGACTTATGAGCAGACTAGACAGTTCAGTGAAGTTGTACAAATAGTCACAGTGTGGCCCGTAATTTTAAATTTATTTATTTATTATATGTTACAAATTACATAGAGATGGACCGCTGGCTGAAGACAAGAACACTGAGAAATGTGCCACTGAAATCTTTATTGCCAACTTCAAATGCAGTAAATGGCCAAGTTATCTAATGCAACTTCTGAGAATGCAGAAACTGAGTTGTTCGATATGCAGGGCATTCCTTCAATGGTTGAACCGACACAACATCAATCTGTTTTAATTAGAGTCTCTGCAACAGTAAATAAGAAATGGAAATACAATGATAGTTACTTCTCTTTTGCATTTATGGAGTCCAACAATTTTCACACATTGTGTCTTCTCAAAGTGCTTCTGAACAGTTTCACAGTGGCTGTAAAAATGCATTAGCATTGTAAAACCATGCATGTGGACAGCAAAGACTAAAAAAATGGAGTATTTTATGCATGATGAGCTGCTGAACACCCAAAAGTACATGCTCCACGCATGGTCGATTGTGAATGAAAAGGCCACTGAGGCATCTTACATAGTTATTGCACACCACTGGAGGACCTAGAACAACAGCTGAAAAAACTTATCAAGCCATGTGTAATCTTCCTCTTCTTCATCGTATGCAATATGTGTGCAGTCTAAATGGCTCAGTGCATGTTGGATGAAAAATTACCAAAACAACTGTCTATAATACCTCTTTCAAATGATATGGTATCTCAGAGAGTTAATGCATTAGCAGCTTTTGTTAAGGAGGAGCTAACCTCCCCCACAAAGAGTACTGATTTTGCTCTTCAAATGGATGAGATGCGGCCGGACTTGCTGTGCTACTTGTGTTTGTACAGTATCAACACCAACTGTCACTGGGAGAAGACATGCTTTTGCCAGCTTCCACCAATGAATGCAACTGAAGCTGAAATGTTCAACATCTAAAATAACTTTATGCAGGAAAATGAAATTCCATGGAGCAAATGCTTTGATATTTGCAATGATGGTGCCAAAGCAATGGCAGGAAAGACTGCCGGTGTTGCCACAAGAATCAAAACTGTTGAAAAAAAGATGCACTATTAGCCACTGCATTATTCATCAAGCACTTGCCATAAGAAAAATGCCAACAAATCTCAAAAATGTCCTTGATGAGGCAGTGAAAATGATTAATTTCATTAAATCTCAGCCTCTGAATAACTGACTGTTCAAGATTCTTTGTGATGATATAGGAAGTTCCCATACATGTTTGCTGCTCCACAAGTAAGATGACTCTCTCATGTCAAAATACTGCTACAGTTGTTAGAGTTGTGTGCTCAAGTCCTTAGTTTCTTCACTGATCACCAATTTGATTTGCAATCCTGGATGACCGATACTGCAGTGGCTGGCCTACCTGGAAGACATCTCTGCAAAAATAAATGATGAAAATCTTGCACTCCAATGGAAATGCACAACTATATTCATTGAAAATGATAAAATCCATGCCCTCAAGAGAAAGTTACAAAGGACATTTTAGAAATGATGGATGGAAGCTCTAAACTTTGTGAGGTTCTACATGATGAAACGGCAAAACATTCAGAAGATCTGGTTGATGCCCTGTCTCATTACTTTCCCAATGAAGCAGTGGACAAACTGCAAGACCATTCATGGGTCAAGAACCCATTTTCCTGCACAGAAAAGCCTCATCAGTTCACAATGGTCCAGTATTAGAAATTCATTGACATGATATCAGATTCTTCCCCTCAAGAAGAGTTTTAGAGAGTACTGCTGGTTAAATTTTGGTGCAAAATAATGAGGAATATCCTGACTCCATTTATCAGCACTTATTTGTGTGAAAGTTGACAATCACATTACACTTATACAAAAACAAAGTGCCGCAGTAGGCTTGATGTTGAACCGGACAAAAGGTTGCAAATTTTCCTCAATAATGCCAAACATTAAAGAAGTCAGTGGTGCAAGTCACAAGCAATTTCATCAGACACATTAAGGTACATTTTGGTTGTTTCTATCTACATTCAGCATTTTGTCATTCACTTCTTAATAACATTAATTGTCATCTTGACACAACTGTGTTTTTTTTTACAGTGAAATTGACATTTTTATGCCACCCCATCACCTTCTCATTCTATTAATGCTTTGTGATGAAAAATGTCTCCTAGTGTCTGCCATGTTAGTTTTCACTGAAAAGGGCTCCATGGCCCAAAAACCGAGAACCACTGCAATAGCACTACATGCAACATGATCAGCTACCTCACTGCCTCTCACTCTCACATTCCCTGGGCAATATATCCACATCATCCTGGTGACACTAGATTTTCCCAACAACTGAACCCACTCATGATACAGCAAACCCCTTTCTTATCTTGTGAAGCATGCTTTGAGAGTCCGTCACCCTCACACTGTATGTACAAGGTCCGACAATTAAGTAATGAGACTAATTACATAAAAGATAAAATAGCAGCTGAAGATATAACCTGTATTTTATTCAAAGTAAGCCCCTTGTGCACTGATACAGTGAGTGGCACGATCTAACAAACACTGGAATGACCTCTGCAGTTCTTCTGTTGTTATGGCCCTTAAACTCGATGTTATGGATGTCTTTAGTATCGCCAAAGAAGCGTCCTTTCAATGGTAACTTTCATTTTGGGAATAGAAAATAATTGCAGGGAGACAAATCTGGAGAATAAGGTTGATGGTTGAGAACACACACTTGTTTTTCGGCCAAAAATTCCTGTACAACTACCACCCAGTAAGCCAGTGCATTATCAAGAAGAAGGAAAAAACTGCCAGGTGTTGAATATTCGGGTCGGACTCACGAGAATCCTTTTCAATAAGCGTTTCAAAATACTTAAATAAACTTTGGAAGTGACAGTCTGTCCCTCTGGAATAAATTCTTTGTGAATAACTCCTTTGCTGTCATAAAAGTACACAAATATTGTCTTCACTTTCGACTTTTGAAGACGAATTTTTTTACCTTTTGGTGATGATGATGACTTTCACTGAACACTTTGGCGTTTAGTTGTGGGATCATAGCGGAAAATCCATATTTCAACCTCTGCAACAATCAAATTTAAGAAATGTTTATTTCTGCAACACGTTTTGATGATGTCTTGTGCATACTCAACACGCTGATGTTTTTGATCATCAGAGAATGCATGTGGTACACACCGGCAAGCAACTTTATTCTTGCCCAAATCTTCCACTAAAATTTCATGAATGGTCTCTCGGTTAACAACAAATTCATATGCCATCATCCTCACAGACAAACAACGATCTTCTTGTATCTGTTCTCTGACCTTTGCAATGAGTCCTTCATTACGAACAGAAATTGGGTGTCCTTGTCTAGTTGCATTTGTAATCGATTCTACACCACTTTTGAATCGTGAATACCACCTGAATATCTGTGCATGAGATAAACAATTATCCCCATAAACTTGTCACATCAATTCAACTGTCTCAATAGCATTTTCTCCAAGTTTTAAACAGAATTTAATGTTAGTTTTTTGCTCCATTCTGATTACTTGACAATGCACTTCTAACTAGGTGAACAAAATGGCGGATACAAAGATGGCATTTTTGTCTTGGCCATAATAAAATCAGTCTCATAACTTAATTGTTGGACCTTGTATTAATCCTGCTGAATTAGCCAAGACAGAGTCTTGGTCATTGCCTCAACTTCCATGTCATTGTAGAGGAGGCCCCTGCATTTGATGCTGCCAATCTGCCTCGTCTACAGACAACAACGCCCCATCCACTCTTTTTGCCTCGCAGCACTGAGCCTTCCGTAAAATATGACTGAATCATATGGTTGAGGTGAGAGTAAACGAACTCCTGGGTTGAAAATTCAGTCCCGTCTCCCATCCATTCTCTACATTCTCCGCCAAGTGCAGTGATGACCACTCTGGTGAGCCTGTTGGTATCATCCCTCACCTCTATCAACTCTACTCCTTTTGCTATATCCTCCACAGGACATACAGCCCTAAAGAATATTTCTGCCTCTGCCATCCATGAACTACCATGTTTAATATGACAACCTTTCATTGCTACCTGTGATTTATGCTTGATCACTGTGAAATAGGCCTTGACTTGTGCAAGTGCAACTTTTGTGTCTAATCCCCATGCCAAGCAGACCCAGCAGATGACATTGTGGAAAGAAACTGAAATCTTGAACAATCTGCTGATGAACTACGAAGCTCACGTTCATCTGTTGGGTTTGTCAATTAACAAAATATGGGATGTTGGTCACCTATTAACCCTCAAGAAATGCATGAAAAGTCAATGAACTCTCCAGAATGAAAATGTGGTATGGAATCATGGTCTTTGGGATTGTGTGGCCATATTTCTTTGTGGGTAATAAAAAGAACTGTGACTACAGATGCAAACTGATACATCACAATGTTAGAATCTTTTCTTGTCTTCACTTCAAGATACCTTGGAATTGACTCAAAAGCCTTTTATTTTCAACAGGATTGGGCAACAATCTCAGACAAGTCATTGCTTACAAGGTTTCTGTCACTGATGAGGACCCATGCATGAATGGTGATTTCCAAAAATAGCTGCAGACATGCACAGACTCAAATGAATACCATCCCTATGATGCAATTTTCAAGTAACAGATTTGTATTTGATAATACATTGTATGTTCTATTCTATTTATATGTAGTTTTAATTTCTCATGCTCTAAATTCAAATGTTTATAATCTTTTTAAATATGTGAGTCTGATCAGTACCACCCTGTATAATAAAATAATCCATTTACTGAGTCCTACATACAAGTAAAACAACCCATTTGTCAAGTCCTACAAATAGTAAAACAATTCAAGTGGTAAGTTCTACATATAATAAAACAATCCATTTGTTGAGCCCTACATATGATAAAACAATCCAACTGTTCAGATCTGCATAAAAAAAACAGTCCATTTGATCAGTCTTACCTGACATAATCTCTTCCCCAAACCAGTTACTTGGGGTAAGTGTGGCAAGAGGAGGCAAGGGAGGTGACTCATCCACTGATGCTTCCACCTCGGTAGCTAGGCTTCCACCAAATCCCTTTTTCCTTCTCTGCTTATTCCATGGACATAATAAACTGATGGATACTCTCTGTTTACACAATGGACATCTGTTGGACATCTTTACCAGCCATCGATCTACACAATAGCTGTGATAGCCTATATTAACAGTAGAACATGCCCATCTATATATCACCAAAAATAGGTTTATGGCTACATCTTTATCACTTCTACAATCTCTGTTATTTTAAGACCACAGTTCAAAGATGAAAAAAAAAAAAAGACAAGAAGAGGCAAGTCAGATGTTGATGAAGAAGAAACAGTCGAAAAGCCAACTATTTCTTTCAAGAAGTTTAAGTGAAAACAAGCTGTTCGTAAAGAGAAAAGTGGCAGTAGTGAGAGAAAGAAGGAAGAGAGGGTTAAAAGAAAATAACTTTTCATATACATCCCAGGAGAGAAAGAGAAGGCAATGCCAAAACTAATTCATGTACATCTTTGGAGAGAGAAGAAGTATATGAGACAGAGGGAGTGCTGCAAGAGATAGAGTGATACTAGAGAGACAGAACATATAAAAATACCAAATTTTTATTACACAAATCCTCGTTTCGGAAGAAAAAAAATAAAGAATTTGAAAAAAAAAAAAGGAAGAAAAGAAAGGGAAAAAAAAGACACACAAACACACACACACACAAGTGCCACATGACGACAGTGACAAACATCAATCATATGAGTCTTTTTCTAGTCGTACGGTGTATACACTATAGTCTACAGACTACAGTCCTGACATACCACTCATGAGTCTCAGACACTTTAAAAAAAAAAAGAAAAAAAAGTTCAAAGATGAAATTAATTAATATAAGTTCTTGTAAGTAGAATAAATTAATCATAGTTTACTCCTACACTCTTTAATGTTCTATGCTTGAGAAAAAGCTGGGTTCCTGTAGCTAATGTAATTTACTTTTATTATTCCTTTTATATGTAATATTCTATTTATTATTATATAATAACTTGGCTCAGTTAAAAGTGTGAATTCTGGACTGTTCATTTGAAAGAAATCAGTAGTGTTGCATCTTTTTATGAGGAAATGAAAGACAAAACAGAAGACTGGAGACATTAGACAGACAGATAAATATAGTTTGCAGTTACTGGGGTGCTTTTTGGAAGGATCAGCCACGCAAGAAACCACTGAGCAAAAAATAGTTCTGCACCTTTCATAAACAGCTGACATCTACTTCCTTAATAACAATCGTCTCAGCAGTTTAGACAAACAAGTGACATCTACCCATTTCACAACAATCTTCTCAGCAGCTCAGATAAAGAGGTGACATGTATCTGCTTTTATAAGCCCAGCATCTACCTGCTTGACAATAATTTTCTCAAATTTAAAAAAAAGCATTTTTTAAAAACTTTTTGAACTTGATCTTTAATTGTGAACTTAACGTTTATTGGCATACATATGCACTGGCCATAAAGTTTCATATTCTCTCACAATCTAATGATTTCTTGTCCTATTGGAGTCTGTGGCTTGAACATCTTTTATTCCCTCGCAAAATTTTCTTTCTGTAACTCTGAAGTCTCCCTACATTATTTTTTCATACTTTATCCTGCACAAACTTCATTATGATGAATGACGTTGAACCTCCAGAATAGGCCGTTTCCTTAAGGAGTGCAAGCATCAAAAACAAAAGGCAAAGTAATAAGTTACAAGGGAAAAGAAATGTTTAAACACTAAAACTGTTAGAAGACTTACAATGGTTACAAGGCAGCTGTCGTATAAGGCGTTCTTCATGAAACTCCTCATGACAAATCGGACATTTCTCTTGACTGTCCTCTGTCAACCAGAGAGAGAACATCTAAGATGGCAATTATAGCTACAGCTTGTGTTCATTTTAAAAAGACAGTTTCAGAATACATCTGTCATAGTCCATCACAATCTGGAGGCACAAATGACATGACTTTTCTCAGATCCAGAAGTATGTATGTGAAAAATCTACTTTATTTCTGCAAAACTGTGTTAGTACAAGGGACTACAAAAAAAAACGCCCCTCATACATCTAAAAAAATATCTTAGGATTAGCAAAAACTAATTGCTTTGAGCTTTTCAAAATTTTTTTTTTTAAATGTGAAGGCAATGTTGGGAACACAATAAAACTATACAGAAATCTAAGTTACATGAAGCCAAAATATTCATTTATTACTGGCTAAATATGAGCAGAACTGTTTTGCTGTTGATAGTGAAAACTGTTGCTGTTTTCAGGGTTTGTGCTTAACTCTTCCCATGCCACAGGAAGAAAAGCAAACGTTCAGTTGCTTACCAGAGTAAAAGCGCGGGTCTTGATATGTTGGGGGTATAGTTGTAAAATGAACGGATGTTGAGCAATAGAGGGCTCACCTGGGCAAGAGCAGAAAAAAAGGCAAAGGACAGGCATTTGTGGAAAACCCTTGTGGAAGCCCCATGTGCCCTGGTCACTTAAGGTTCAGAGAGAGAGACATAGTTGTAAAATGGACTGGAAAAGAGTATTTACATGTACTTCCGTGTACTTATTATGTTTCAAAGTATAACTAAATGTATGAAAATTTCATAAATGCAAAGTTTTTTAGGAAAAAAAGAAGTAACGTGATGTTTTTAGACACTGACTGTGTCCAGCTCACCATCGGCTAGGTCTAGATATGCACTACTTACCATCTGAGATGTCTAGATCTACTTGTCGATCTCATATTCTGAATCTATGTTGCATTCTCGCTAAATTAATGTCTGAAATAACCTCCTAACTACTTCTCCAGTCATCTAAATATGTCTAGATCTACTTGGGATACATTCAAGAGCAGTGGGGTGGTCACAGGCCATGTCCATACCCCTATATACATCATCAAAAATTGAAAATTTTCCATGTTTCTCTTCCTTTTTCTCACTCGGCATCGCTCGTATCTAAGGACTCTTTCACCATTTTGAAAAGTGTCACCGGAAACGTGGACGAAATATGTACAATCTAAATGTTACACTGCTTCTTTTATTGAAACAAACCATGATCGAAATTTCGATCGTTGGCACACAACGGGGATACCAGAAGGGTCTAAAAATTGACTGCTGGCACGGGAAGAGTTAATATAAATCAGAATATATGAAATGAAGTTGATGTCATCAGTTGTGTATAAACAATCATTTATAAACAACTTTCAATAAACTACAAGCACAGATTTTAACTCATACCCTGTGTATGCCAAAATGTTACATAATACCGGAAATGCTTCCCTGCAGGGTAAAACAAACCAATGCATCACTGGAATTCTCTCAGGTATTTCCCCTGAGTATGATGAACAAAGAAGTTATAATTCATACTATTTATACATATGAAGCTTTTCTGTGTTGAAAACAGGGAGTTTCCCACTTCAGTTTTGTAATAAATCCATCCAAAAAGAGCTTTTTTCTGAACAAAGTGAGGAACCATGACTGCTTCTAGTTCTATAATGCAAGATGTGGGCATTGCTTCCAATGATTCCTGATACAGCCGATTCTGGATGTTCTGCTGATGAGGAGATTGATGAAGAATGGAATAATAGTTGTAACAGTTCAAGTGAAAGTGATTCTGAAATTGAGAATGTTTCATAAAATGAAGACGATAATTTGCAGTTGTTAGGTGTGTTACCTGTTTGGGTTCAAGAAAGAACAGCTAGACCTATGTTTACATTTCTAGCTGTGGCTGGAATTGCTGCAAATATCCTGAATGGTTCAAATGTGACAATATTTGTTCACATTTTTGGATGATGACTATTGGTTACCCAGACAAATTTATATGCCATGCAGTATATGGCATCTCATTCTGTACTGCATCTAATTTTGTACTGAAGTGTCATTCAAGACTTTGGAAGTGGGTGGACACCAATGTCAATGAGATGAAGACTTCTGCTGGTATTTTACAACTGCAAGGCAGTGTAAATAAACCTGAGATTGGACTGTACTTTACCAGATGGGAAAGTATTGAAACACCTTTTTTTTCTAAAATTATGACCAAAAAAAGTTTCATTTGTTACTAAAATTTTTACATTTTGCCGATAATTCACAATACAATCAGAGCATTCATAACTAAAAACTGTTCAAGATCATGCCTATTCTTGAACATCTAAAGTTAACCTTACACCCCTGAACAAAACATCTGACTGAAATTTTTTTTTTTTGTTATCTGAATCTCTGATTTTATGGAAAGGTGGGCTTAACTGGAAACATTTTATTCCATTAAAACAAAGCAAGTCTGATATAAGGATGTATAAATAGTTCAGGTTATGTTTGGAATTTGTATAATTTATACTGAAAAAGATATGGACTGGTAATAAATATCCAGAAGAACAGATATCTTCCAAAGTTGTTTTGACTTTCTGATGACTTATTGGACAAATGATACCTTATTTATTTAGTCAGCTGATATACTAGTCCAAATTTGTTCATACTCTTGATGGTAGACCAAGTGATGTAGTTAGTATCAAGAGAAATAACAAGAAGGATGTTCCATGTATTGTAATGAAAGCCAAACTGAAGAAAGGTGGATAAGTTACTGCATTTCAAGGTAAAACAAATGATCATGAAAAGGAAGGACAAATGAGATATCACCCTTGTCAGTACATTCCAAAATGAATCTTCTGAACACATAATGACAAGGCAAAATATAATACTGTTTAAAAGTCTGCTGGTGTAATTGAATGCAACAAAAATATGAAAGGTGGTGATAAAAATGTTGCTTTCCTTCAGGGTTATACAGTATTCTAGAACAGATTATGAAAGTATTATCAGAAAATGTTTCACAATCTTCTCAGTATTGTGTGTCTGAATGCTTATGTTTTAGTGGTACTCTAACTCGGGTAGATTTTCAAAATATTATTGGCTGAAAAACTGAACACTTTTGGAGGAACCTCTCGTCCAGCCAAATGGGCCCTCAAAATCACCAAAACCATCACAGCTGTAGTGGCACTGCTTCTCTGTTACAGTGCCTGTTTCCATCAAAAAGATAGCCCCAAAATGCCACTGGGCAAAAGGAAGGAAACTTCATATTGCTGCACATAATGTGAAAAAGCTCTGTGCTCCTTGTTTTTGGGTTTACCTCACAGACCAAAATCTGCCACATTTGTAAATTTTCTTTCTCTCTATACAGTTACATTTTACTATAACAGTTCTAACTAGCTTAGATTACCACTATTCTGTTCTGTCCTATCAGTTCAGCTACATCACGTTTCATGATCTACAAGACAAAAATTACTGGGCCATTATGATTTTTTTTAATCAATCTAAAATAACAGGAATTATTAATAAAGAAATGTTTTTGTTCAATCTGTCAGGAGTTACATTTTTATTCAGTTATTCTACATAATGCTTGATTTTCTGTATAACACAGTCAAGTTAATTATTTATATTATTTCAGCATATGATTTTCATAATTTAGCAAGCACTAATATCATATCCTTATGTGCCTCTAAGGCATAACAGGATTACCTTTACCTTTTTTTTTTTAAAGCCTGTAGAAATCTGTTGGATGTTCTTTTGGATGTATATTTAATCTATATTAGTACTTGTGATTTTGTTTTGTTTATATCAACATGTGTTTTATTCAATTTCTAACACCAGTTATGAATTTCATGTATCTCTCTCGCTTGTGTGAGTGTGTTTGTGTGGATGTGTGTGGGAAAGAGACACAGACAGACAGACATTGGCGACATTGTGGCCACATTTTGCTATGAAGTCTATATGATACCAATCAGCATGATGGAGTACATGCTGCACAGCCTGATGCTGATTCCAACACCAGAAAGAAGCACTAGGCACCATCTGCACATTGTGCCCAACCATCCAAGAATAGACCCAGAAATAGAGGCAAGGAGACACATCAATCACACAGAAAGAAGAAAAGGCATTGGAGTGGTGCAATGAGAAGAAAGAGAGCAGGAAAATGTAAAAGGTGAATGAAATTTGAGAAAATAAACTTAAAGTACATTAACACTGGATACTGGAACTGCAGGAGTGCCAAACAAATGAGAGCTAAATCAGAACACCTCCTGTATTCATTCATTCATTTGCATGTCCCTTGCGGAACTTTGCCTCCCAAACAGCACTCCTGTAGGCCTCTCGGTTGTGAGCAAGATGGCCTGCTGCTGTTGCATCCATTTCCAGATCGTCAACGATGTCTTGCAGCCATCTTCGTCTTGGTCTTCCTCTTTTTCTTTTTCCCATTATGTATCCTTCCAATACGGTCTTCTCTAAATTATCATGACGTTTAATGTGTCCAAAATATTTCAGTTTTCTCTCTTTAATCCTCTTCACTAGCCAGCCTTCTTCAATATTAAGCTGTAAAAGTTTGATATTTTCCTCTTGCAGGAGACACAGGCAGATGTTCTCAACTATCCTGCATATACCTGCTATGCTAATCCAATGAGCCAAACACATCACAGGCAGATCATTTCAATCAGAAAAGATTTTCCCCACTCTGTACTGGACCTCTTAGAATGGGAGAATAACAATGTAGAGTTACAAGGAATCCAGACTGCAGCAAGTGGCAGTACATGAAGTATTGTTAAAATCATTACTGACATAGACAACTATGAAACCTGGAGCTTTCTTGCGAACCTAGAGGAGGTGACTTGAGACAGACTGATAGTTTGGAGACTTCACTGCTATAAGTTGGCACTGGGGCAGTCTTATCGACACTGCTCTGGGACATGTATCAAACAATGCCGTGGTAAAAATGAAACTGTCTGTCCCGAACAGTTTTAACACTTTCCCTGCCAAAGGCAAAAAATGTGGACGTTCCATTTTTGCCAGATAAAAAGCACAGGTCTTGATAAGTACAGGGGGTATAGCTGACAAAGTGAATGTAACAAATTATTTCCACATTAAAAGTATATTTATTATGCATAAAAAAACTTGCAAATATATGAAGATTCCATAAATGCAGAGTCTTTTACGAAAAAAGAAGTAGAGTGATGATTTTAGCTGATAACTGTGTCCTACTTACCATCAGCAAAGACTAGATATACTTGTTGATTTATACGATCTCATCTTGTGGCATGCTCACTAAAATAATGTCTGAAATAATCTTCTAACTACTTCTCCAGTCTGTTTTATAGGTCTAGATCTATGTGGGGTACATTCAAGAATAGTGATCTGCTCATAAAGCATGTCCGTATGCTTCCAAAATCACAAAAAAATATTGAAAATTCTCAATAAAAACATCCATTTCACTTTGTTGCTAACTATGGTTTGGATTGAACTATGAAGGGTCACCAGACATGCACAAATAAACCATTTACAATGAAGAAGTTACACCGTTTTTATAGAAACGAACCATTTGGCAATATATTGCCAAGAGGTGTGGAACTGCCCCCCTGGATATGGTAATGTGTTACCATCCAGCATGGGAAGAGTTATGATGACTCGGCTGGCCACCTGAATCTGATTCAGATTCTAATATTGACCTGACTCTGGTGTCCATTAAGGTAATGTGGGATGTTCACTAGGAGGCACTATTATGTACTACTATATTACTTACCACGCTCAGTGAGAATAGCTAAGGGTCGACCACTGAGACGCCAAAAGAACATGTCAGCAATCAAGCATGAGTGCGCTAATCAGACACCACTCAACAGAGCACGACAAGTACCCTATAGGAGAAAGTTCACAAGAAAGGGCTTCCATCAGCCTCCGTGGTCAACAGAGGAAATAGAAAAGGCTTAGGAGATAAAACACCCTGACAGAACAGCGACTGAAGTGGCGGAAGAAAAATGACAACAGGATAGGAGAAAAGGATAAGGTTGTGAAAGACATACAGCTTGCCACACACACCTTCAAAGCTCTCACTGTAGAATCAAAAAGATGGTGCTGGGAGGACCTACTTCTCTAGCCCAGAAACCTGTAGCAATCAACGCTAATTGTAATTGTTATTTTTATAAAGTGTAATGTCTGGATGGTGGATGGATGGGGACAAGGAGATTGCCTGTGGGGATGAGGAAAAGTCTGATGTGAAACCAATGAATCCAGAACGTGACAAGCAGATCAGAATGAGGAAAACAACACAGAGCCAGCAAACTGAGGGGTGGGGTGGAGTGGGGTGTGTGTGTGTTTGCATGCATGTGAGAGAGAATGATAAAAGTTGTTTGGCCTGATGTGGAGAAGGGGCTTAAGTACAGCCACCACCAGAAGCTAGAAAACAAAGTTTTGACCAGGCCACCATACACCACTGTCTTCATGGCAGTCTGAGCAAGATCACAGCCTGCCCTAATAAGGAAAGGTGCTGAAATTGGAGGTACCCAGCCAGAAGACACATCACAAAAATCAGGGTACCACACATTATTGCTAATGCAATATAGTTCTGCAGTTTTTAAACATGGTGTTCACCCTGTGAGGACTAACATGGCAGGAGCAGTGTCAAGCCCTCTGCCTTGAAAGGATTCACCTTAAGCTACTGGAAGTTCCTCCCAGTTCATCTTGTGGAGCCAGGAGACTAAGAGTAGAGCTACTGGCCAGAAAATACAGCAGCAACAAATCACCAGAAAACAAGAGCTTAAAATAATGCACTAGAATGTTGAGGATGTCCACAGTGTTAGAGATGGCAATAGCAATAATGTGGAACTAGAGAAAGTATTCTTTGCTGAGTAGGTAAGTAAATGCTGCATACAAGAGACACATCTAACCAAAGACGTCATCTTTAAAATCAGAGGCTACTAGTGTTTCAGATCAGACTGACAGTACAGATGAAAACTTATTAAGAATAACATCAGTGCTTGTCAAATGGGAGTGTACATGGAAGGACCAGAATGCCAGATGATCCATCTAAAAACCAGTAATATAGTCTTCCACCTCTTTAACTATTGTTGTCTTAATGAATGCCCATTTGCTTGGAAATAATCCCATATAAAGAGAGACTTGTGGTCTGTGGAGATTTTACACCCATTTCCAGAGCTGGGGCTATGACCACATAGACAAGAGAGGAGATGAAATTGAGAGCTGGCAGGATGATAATGGACTTCTTCTGAACAACCAGCCAATGAATCACCCAATATTTTATTCAAGGTAGACCTGAAGTGGAACATTACATGAAAAGTTGGAAAACAACTTAGGGGTAGCGACCATTGACCAATCTTCCTGACCATAGAAAATGTACTCATTAATAACAGTAGTCCTCTCCCCTAGATGGAACTATAAAAAAGCAAACTGGACAATACAATATGCAGACATCGTACAAGTGTCCTGATGGGACAACTGTCCATGGAAGGTAGGGATATTAACAGCTTAGTGAAGGAATTCAATGCTTGCATCCTTCAGGCTGCCCATGAAACCATACCCAAAGAAGCATGGAGGGACTATAAACAATACTACTCTAATGAGCTGGAAAAATTGCACAATGACATGGAAACAGCTCAAAAGCAAGCAGAAAATAGACTGCACCAAGAACACCACAATAATTACCGACATGCTAATGCCAAAGTTCAGAGAGCCATGCTGCTAGCCAGATGGGAAATTTGAAGAGAGAAAACAGAGTCTCTAAACTCTGAAAAGGATGGAATGAAACTAGAAACTAATCAAACAGTTAAGTGATGAGAGCACTGGAATAAGTACAAAGATTACACTAACAGAGGATGGGAAAACTCTTACAGCTTAGCAGATCACTTTGCTCACATATTTGCACAAGACTGCAACATTAATATCTATCCAGAGAAACAGCACAGTGCACTTTGATCCACAGAATGAAGAGGAACAAGGCAGAAAATTGGAGGTCATGGATGCACCAATCACATGCAGTGAGTTACAACTAGCAGTCAGTAAACTGAAACCAAGGAGATCACCAGGACCAAATGGAGTGTCCAATGAAATGATCAAGAACCTGGGAGTAGCAGCGATGGAAAATCTGTTGGATATTTTCAATATGTGTTGGAGCACAGGTAAGTTACCTCAGATCTGTAAGGAAGCAAACATGGTGCCACTGCTAAAGCCAGGGAAAAACAGTGATACAGGCTCCAGCTACAGGACAGTCAGTCTCACCAGCTGACACTTCAAAATGATGGACTGACATTAGGCTAAAACAGTACCCAGAAAGCAAAAAACTTCTCGCTCCACAACAAGCAGGTTTTAGGCAGCACTACAGTACAGAAGATCAAGTGACCTATCTCTCTCAAGAGAATGAGGATACATTCCAAGATAAAAACCTTATACTAGAAGCATGGATAGATCTGAGGAAAGCCTTTGATAAGGTATGGAAAAAAAAAGATCTACTGTGGAAACAATATGGCTACTGTGAAAGTGTATTTTGTCTATTGCTGTTATTTTGCTTATCAATGCAGTCATTTTTGTGTTTTGCTTTCAGCAAGTCATATTTGTATTCTGCCTATATCAGCAGTCACATGTGTATTTCACGTAAAGCAGGAGTTATATTTTATTTTTACATCAGCTGTCATGGCTTTAGTGTTGTTACATGAGCATATTTTTTTTTTTATTCTGGAAGTATCAACAGCATTTTGTTATTCCACTTGCATTAATAGTCATATTTTTATTGTTCAGTTATCAGAAGTCAAATTTTTTTATTTATTGTCTGAACAGAAATATTTTGATGCTTTATTTTTTTTCAGTCATGCATTTCATTCAGTTATATCTACTGTCACTTTATGCTACAACTGTTCTTTTCTACTATCCATATGGGTCATTCAGTTTAATACCCGAGTCATATTATTTTTATATGTGATGTCAACAGTAATATTTTGCATTCATTTTTCTTTTCAAATAAATCATGATTCTGATTCTGTCAGGCGAGAGTCCCATGTTTTGTTCATTCTAACAAACATCATGTTTTAGTTAAAGTCATCCTTTTATCCAGTCCATCGTAACTTCTATTTGTGTCAAAAGTCATGTTTTTTGGTTCATTTTCTTTTTTAGTAGCAAATCTCTGAAGTTTGTGGTTGGATGTTATTCAGTCATAATTAAAGCAAAATATTAAATATTAGATATATAGGTAATGCATCCTATTTGATGAAATATGCAGAAAAAGTACCCAGGGACAGTTGTACTTAAAGTAAAGAAAGTCCCTAGTCTATGGATATTTTAATGTTTTAATAAACAGGTACATATTTTTCTGGCACTTTTCCCCATCACAGTCTCAGTACAAAATGTACATTCCCAAATACTTACCTCCTTCTACTCTCTGGAATCTCTTAAGAGGAATCCTCTTCACCTCCCATCTTGTCAGGGATCTGCCACAACAGCCCCACTTCTGTAAGACCAAAAGTAGCAATCTTTGTTGTGACTAAAATTATCAGAATGAACTTGTTATTGATGTGCTATAAAAAATTTGACAATTTTTATTTCTGTCCAAGATTACATTTTTTTTTAGCTACAGTTGAACTTAGTTAATATCACATCGCTTTATGTCACAACCTAGATACTGTCACAGAAATCTGTATCCTCGGCCAACTCCCATAAGTAATTAATGAGCTTTATTCCAGTAATATTAAACCGGTTACTGGCATAAATCGATTAATGTCACTGTATTTTTGCATCCAGAGGAGTTAAAGACCCTGCTTTGTATCACAAAATGAGAGAGTTCAAGCTATAAATATCTCAGTGTTATCAGCTTCATGACTCATCAAAGAAAGGGCCCACCATTTGACCACAGAGTATGTACTGCATCAACCTTTTGAACATGTTGCCATCAAAACTCAGGTGGCATGGCTTACTTTGGCTGCCCTTTCAAAAGAACATGATTAAAAACTGGCTTCTTTATGTCACTGTTTGTCTTCTTTATCATGACATGGGTATGTTAAGTTGGCAGCGAGAGTTGATGGTCATTCTTATGTAGTGTACTGTGAAATGTATAGCCAGGAACTTCTCTGGTTCTCATTGTGATAGATAATGGTTACTAAATGCAAATGTATTGATCTGGATTTAAGCGCTAAAATGGATATTCTGAAGCAAGTTGATGAAAAAGTTACAAGAAAGGACATAGCAGATAAATTTGGAATTGACGTTTCAGTTGTATCAAAACTTGTTAAAAACTGAGACAAAATTGAATAAGACTTTCACTCTTCTTTAGTTAGGTCAAAACTGTAAGCGAAGGTGTGTGAGTTCTTACATGGATATTGAGTGTGGTCTGATGAAATGGTTCAAGCAGACACATTCTGTACAGATTCCTGTGTGCGGTCCTATGCTGGCGGAAATTGCCAAATATTTTGCAAAAAGAAAGGATATGCATGACTTGAAGTGTTCAGTTTTCTTAAGCGCTTTAAGAAATGCCACATTAACATTAACATTTAGGGTCTCTTCAGGTGAAGCAACCCGAGTTAACGCCGATGCCATCAATGATTGGATTTTGTATTTGCCAAAAATTTTGGATGCATACAATCCAGATGACATTTTTAACATACATGAAATGGGTGTGTTTTATAAAATGCTACTGAGCAGAACTCTGTGCTTTCATGATGAGAAGTGCCATGGTGGCAAACAAGCTAAAGATCGCTTAAAAGCTGTTGTGTGCTGTAACATGTCTGGTACTGAGAAGACTCTGGTCTTTGTCATCGGAAAGTCACGAAATCCACAGTGCTTCAATAACATAAAAAGCCTGCTGTCACAAGGCCAACCAGCATGCTTGGATGACAAGTGAACTGTTTGAGGACAAGGGTATTTCTTTTTACAACAAAATGAATTGAATGAACAGAAAAGTTTTGCTGTTCGTTGACAACTGTCCGGCACACACTTATGCCACCAATCTGATGGCTACAAAGCTTGTTTTCCTGCCACCTAACACAAACAGCATGCTGCAGCCGTGTGACCAAGGTATCATCTACGCCTTCAAGCAGCAGTACAGAGAGCATCGTGTGCTGCATGCTGTAGAACAAAAGCATGTCGCAGGGATCGGCATCACAATAATAATTAAATTTATCCATGGTGCATGCAATAGCATTTGTCAGTCAATGATTAAAGTTGCTTTATCCCAGTTAATGTCTTGTTATGGACCCCGCTTAATATCAACTCTACTTAATGTCACCATATTTTGATGGTCCCACCAATGTGATATTAAGCGGGTTCAACTAAAGTAAATTTTATATACTTCAACAAGGCTTATACATAAAAGAGTGTTAGGGCAAAGTATTATGTTTAGCTTCAGAAACTGTGAAGTATATTTTGTATCATGCGCACAAACAAACAAACAAAAATTGAGAATCTAGAAATCATCAGGGAATTCCTTACCTCAACAGTGTTAAAAAATGAAACTTCAAATGACTTGATCAAACACGAGAAAGTGAAATGAAAATTATTACCACTGAAAGGGCAATAAGGCTGCTGACCACCACACACACCCAAATGTAGATGCATATGTGGAAGTAATGTTCTCCAAATGAATCAACGTCTTCATCAATGCTGCTGCTACTGCCTTTATTATCTTGATCACTGTCCTGGCCAGCAACTAAAGGATGTGCTGTAGTGTGGGTGAGTATTTTAAGTAAATGAGGCCTGAAATATTTAGGAAAAAAAGCTGAATCAAACTTTTAATGTCATTTTATTTTCTTGTTATATACTATTACAACATTTGATTTTCTGGCTTTGCTTTAGACGAGTATTTCTATAAAAGCTGCCCTCTTCGCTTTGTCTAGGCAAATGCTACCATCACACTTCATTTTCTGGAATAGTTTTAGTTGAGTAAAATTATATACGATTTTCATGTCTAACAATTGGAGGTTATGAAATACCCGAGATTAGATATGCTGATGACACAGTATTACTGTCCACAACACAAAAAGGAATGGAAAAACTAATTATGTCACTCCGTAAGAATAGTGAAGACCAAAACCTCTATCTTAATGCGAAGAAAACTAAACTGATGACAACTGACAAAACAAACAAGGCAGCTGATATATGTATCAATGAGGAAAAACTGGAAGAAGTGGAGAGTTTTGAATATCTTGGATCACTACTAACTAATAATGGAGATACAATGAGGGAAATTAAAAGGAGGACATCTATCGCTTTTCAGAAAGTAAAACAACTAAAGAATCTGTCTAGAGGAACAGACAGAACTACAAAAATATGATTTTTAAGGGCATGCATCTTTCTCATCACAACATATGCCTGTGAGACCTGGACACTTAACAAAACAGCTGAGAAACACATAAATGCCTTTGAATGTAAATGCTACAGAAGAGTTCTTCAAATATCATGGACACATAAAAAAAACAAATATATCCATACTACAAGAACTTAATACTGAAGAAGGCTAACTAGTAAAAACGATTAAAGAGAGAAAAATTAAATATTCTGGACACATTAAACATTATGATAATCTAGAGAAAGCCGTCTTGGAAGGGTACATAATGGGAAAAAGAGAGGAAGACCAAGGCGAAGATGGCTGCAAGACATCGTTGATGATCTGCAAATGGATGCATCAGCAGCAGGCCATCTTGCTCACAACCGAGAGGCCTACAGGAGTGCTGTTAGGAAGGCAAAGTTCCGCAAGGGACACGCAAATGAATGAATGAATAAGTCTAACATTATAACATTTAATTTCACTGTCAAGTACTATTATAACACTGTCAGAGGCTCCAAACTGGGATTCACATAGAAGATATAAGTTACAAAGAATTCTAGAAATATGTGGATGTTATTAATTTAATCCCAAGTGATGGGGGAATGTATGGTGTGGTTGTGCTGGGGAAGGAGGAGGAAAGAGCAAATTATCAATAGCTTCATAGTTTGAGAACTACTGCACCAAATATTTTGTGAATGATTAGTTCAAAACACAAAGCCTTCAATCTGTTTCTCAACTACTACAATTTTCAGATAGTGTTTATCAGCTAGGCAAGCAGCTTAATGTACCATCATTTGTTTAGAAGCTGATTTTACTACATGTATTTCATTCAAAGTTAGAAGTCAACTTTCAAAGCATGCTTCGCAAGATAGAGAAGGGTTTGATATGCCATGAATGGGTTCAGCTTTTGGGAAAATCCAGTGTCACCTGGCTGACGTGGATATACTGCCAAGGGTATGTGGGAGTGAGAGGCAATGAGGTAGCCAATCATATTGCTCATAATGCTATTATTACATCTTACATCCTTCCCATGCTGTTAAATGTCACATAGGGCTTGCAAGGTAGGCGAGAAATTTTCCTGTTTTTTGGTGAGCTTTTCAACCTCATCAATGGATTTTATGCCTACTAATTTGGCTCCCTTAACAACATCTTCTCTAGAGTTTCACATAGTTGACCTCTTTTTCTTCGACCTGTTGTGCTCCACTTGATAGCTTGTTTTGTGATTCTCCGATTGTTTCTTCTCAGCACATGACCAACTTATGTCCATCTCCTTTTCCTGATCACCCATGAGACAGGATGTTGTTTGCCTATCTGTCTTATCTCTGCATTGTTCTTGAATTCCTTCCACTTGATGCAGAGTATTTTCCTTAGGCATTTGTTTTCAAAAGAGTCTAATTTCTTGTCTATTTCTTTAGTTGTTTTTCAGCTTCTGAATACATAAATTAGGGTGGATATTACATTTGAATTGAATAATCTTAACTTGGTTTTTGTGCTTGTAACTTCTGAATGCCATATGTTCTCAAGATTCTTGAAAATTAATGCTGCTTTTGCAATTCTAACTTCCTTTCTGGTGTCAGCATCCTGGTCGATGTAGCTGCCAAGGTATGCAAATCAGTTTACTTCTTCAACAGCTGTTCCTTCTACGTATATTTTTCCTTTTTGATTAATGAGAAATTTCATTATTTTTGTTTTTTCCTTGTTAATTTCAAGTCCTACTGTGCTAGCCAGTGAAGACAAGCTATCTGTTTTTTTCTTGCATGGAATTCACATGACAAGAGTTATGTCATCTGCAAAATCAAGATCTTCCAGTTGGGTCCCATGTACCCAATGTGTTACCTGTGCAACATTTTTTAATCATGAAGTCTATTGCAATTTCAAAAAGCAAAGGAGATAGTATACATCCTTGTTTCATACCTGTTTCAATCAGGAACCATTCGCTCATTCCTTCTTCTGTGTTGACTGCACAAACATATCCATTGTAGAGATCCTTAATGATGTTGACAATTTTAGGTAGTATTCCATATATTCTTAAAATTCTCCATAATTAATCTCTGTGTATAATATCAAACACTTTTTTAAAGTCTATGAAGTTCAGGAATAATGGTTTTTGCTTTTCAATATGTTCTTCAAGTACTGTTCTTAGAGTAAAGATCTGGTTGAGGCAGCTTCTCCCTTTTCGAAATCCTGCTTGTTCTTTCCTCACTGCAGTATCCAATGTATCTTTAAGTCTATTCAGAATGACTTTGCTAAATACTTTTGACACAACTGACAGTAAAGTTACTTCTCTCCAATTATTGCAGTCACTAAGGTTGCCTTCTTTTTTTTTGATATTTTAACAATGACTCCTTGTTTCCATTTAGAACAGACCTTTTCTTCTTTCCAAACTTTATTAAACATTCTCTGTAGTTGTCTCATGTTGTCACTATAGGTAGCTTTTAACATTTCGGGAGTTATTTTGTCTTCACCTGCAGCTTTGTTGTTAGCCATTAGATTCACTGGTGTTTCAATTTCATGTAATGTAATTTCATCTAGGTTGACATTTAGTTGTGGGATTGGTAAGTCAGTTTCAAGGTTTATCAATTCTTTTAGATGTGGTCAATTAAGTATTTCTTGGAAATGTTCAGTCCATCTTCACTTCTGGTCTTTACTTGATGTTAATAGGGTTCCAGTTTTGCTAAAGACTGGTCTTTCTTTAGATGTAATAGTACTCATTAGCCTCTTTTGTATGTTATATAGTTTTGCTGTCTCCTATTTTTTCTGCTTTCTCTGCCTCTTTTGCCATATTGTCTATGCATTCTTTTATCCCTTCCAGCTGAACTTTTTACTTTATTGTCTATTTCTTTGTATGTTGCTTTTGTCAAATCTTTTCCATGATCTGTCTTTACATTCAACATGGCTAATTTGGCTGCTCATCTTTCATGTCTGTCCTTCCATGCATTTTCCGCTATCCATGCTCTTTGTCTTTTACAGTCCAGAACTTATAATGCTACTGCAACATGTATAATATCTATGGACAGTACGGACATAATGAAGCTGGGACCCAAGGAACTGGTGCAAGAGGAAGAAAGAGCATGTGTTGAAAAAAGGTGTGAGTATGGAGGAAGGAAGAGCCAGAAAAATTCAGATTGCCAGGACCAACAGCTGACTGGCACTATTAGTGTTTATGGTCTTCAGAGGTTACTGAAACAGAGCAGAGCATTGTATGGGCATGTCCCCAAGCGTGATTATGCTAATCCCTAGGTTCCAGATTCTTGGTGGATGATGCTGCAATGAAGAACTTGGAATAAAATCATATAGAATGAGCAAGATACTGGAATGGCTTTTCTGGTAGTCTGGAATGAACCTAGGTAACTGATTTATTTTCCATTGCATTTACCACTATATAAGGGGTGGCTGTAACCTGTCATATAGTGGTAAAGCCATTTTTTATTTTTAAAAAAAATGAGGAAAGAAATGCAAATACAAGTCTTGCTTTCAGCTACAGCTACTTAAAACTTCACAAGCTTTCTTGAACTATAAAGGTGAATATCATACAGGCTGTTGTGCAAGGAATAAAAACACAACATCCTGTCTCTATAGATGCATCATATCTCTCTCTCTGAACCTTAAGTGCCCAGGGCACATGGGGCTTCCGCAAGGGTTTTCCACAAATGCCTGTCTTTCGCCTTTTTTTCTGCTCTTGTCCAGGTGAGCCCTCTATCCAGTGGCTGGCTTTCATCCACAACCTTCATGGGCTCAGTTTCCTGATAAGCATTTCTCCTTCCACCTGCATTTGCTTTTTCCCTTGCTTCTGTTTCTGTAGCAGTCTGATAGTTTTTTACCAGATAGGGTTGCTGGCCCTATGCTGAACCCTCCTTAGTCGCCTTTTACGATCATGCATGGTAGGGTACAGTGGTCCTATTCTTTGCAGATCCCGGGTACCACACGGGGGAGATGCATCATATGGTGCTAGAATAAGTTGCTGTTTATCAATGGTCACAATGACAAAGTCATCTCTGCTCAAGATCAAGACTTATCCTAACTCCAGAACTAGCTTGTAGCAGAAATGCCACTGTTTCACTAGAAATTGTTAACAGTACTGTGTGTGTTCTATTTCTCTATTTGCTGCTTAAATTCACTGAAACCTCTATAATGCTGCAAGCATCTAATCTGCAACTTTTATCATTACACCATTTCATGTCTGTCTTCACATGTAATTTTCATCACTACATCATCCCACATCTATCTTCATATGTACCATATCTACCTTCATACCTATCTCCATATACATCTTTCATTATAAGTAATAGATACATCTGTCTTAATATGGATCATACACAGATACTATTTAACATATTTATCATTATATGTATTACACAAAATTATCTTCATGTATATCATAAACAGATAACATATACATCAATCATTATATGTGCTATTCTTATATTCATTCACATACACCATAAGCTAATTCCACATGCCAGATTCAAAGTTTCATCTCTAATGAGAACTGATCTTCAAATTTCATGTTTTCTCAAATCAAAAGAAAATGGAGCAATGTTTTATAACTTCAAAAAAATAAATAATAAATATAATTAGATTTCACAACAACAGAAGTTTTCTTTTTCAGCTTTCTTATTACAGACATCATGAAAATGAACTGTTACCTTGAAGAGTTGCTCTCCACTGGAGATATAATAGTTTCACTTGTGTAGTTTACCAAGTAAGAAGGAAGTGATATTGTTGATGGCATGACTGAAAAGATAAACAATAAAGTTATTATCATTTGCGTCTGGTGGCTGATCCAGAACTGATAACATAGCAAACATTAAATCATTTACAGTATATTCTAAGTAAACTTGGGTTACACAATAAATTCCATCACAGGATTATCTCAAGTGAACACATGTTACATAAGATTACATCCTTTATAAACTGAGGTATTCCTAAAGAACACTAGTTATAAAAGACGAGGGCCTCATGTATTTTATGAACACTAGTTACGCAAGAAATATCCTTAACAGCCCATTGAACACTAGTTACAGAAGAGATTCCTTTAATATCCTTAATGAACACTTGCTATATTAATGAAGAAATATGGCAGAAATGAAGAAGACAGATTCAAAATGTTTGTTGGAAAGTTGAAAAACAGAGGAGTCAGAGTTGAAGGTTTGGTATTTTGACCCCATGGCCCTGAATGGAACTGTATCAGACTCAAATGAAGGGTGACTGATAAGTTCTTGGTATAAGGTACAACGGATTATTTGTGGACAATTTTTTTGGGTTATTTATCAACATAGTACCCTTGCAAGTTTATGCACTTCAGCAATCCTGAACCATACGGATCCCTTTTTTGTAAAATTTAGCATCTTGTGCCAGTAGAAAGTGGTCTACAGTATGAATGACGTCATCATCTGAAGAAAATTTGTGACCACTGAGCTCCTTTTTTGAGTTTGGCAAACAGGTAATAGTCCGAAGGGGCCAAATCTGGTGAATAAGGAGGATGTTCAAGAAGTTGGACGCTGCAGTCATGAATGGCAGCCATTGCCACAGCCGACTTGTGAACAAGAGCATTGACCCCTCTTGTCAATTTCCCTCCACGCTTTTCCTTCAATTTGACCTGCAGTTGCTTCACAAGATTAATGTAATAGCCCCCAGCGACCGTTCTGCACTTTTGAAGATAGTCTACCAATAGCACAACTTATGAATCCAAAAAGATGGAAGCCATCACTTTGCCTGCAGACAGAACCACCCTTGCTTTCTTTGAAGATGGGGATCCATGATGTTTCCACTGCTTTGGCTGTTCCTTGGTTTCTGGTTGAAAATGATGAACCCAAGTCTCATCCATAGTCACAAACTGGTGAAGAAACTTTTAAGGATCTGCAGAAAAATGGCCAAGATTGTCTCTTGACATGTTGAGATGCTGTCGTTTGTGATCAGCTCCAAGAAGTTTCAGGACCTATCGAGCAGAGACCTTTGTCATTTGAAGATCATTGAGAATAATGGCATGAACACGTTCCTGGGAGATGCCCAACTCAGTAGCAATGTACCGCTCATCTAGTCATCGATCCTCCATTATCATGTCATGGAGTCTGCCGGTGGTTTCATCAGTGGTTACTGTTCTGGGTCTTCCTGGACAGGGATCATCTTCCAGACTCTCCATTCCATGTTTGAATTGAGCTGCCCATTTCTTTACTGTGCTGTAAGAAGGGGCACTCTCCCCTAGAGTCTTACCATATCCTCATGGGTCTCCTTCGATGATAAGCTGTTGATAGAGAAGTAGCAAATGACTGCTCGATGAGAAATTTTATCCATTTTCTCAATTTCTGCCACCCTTTACCACTTCAGTAGCCTGTAAAAAAAAATTGGTTGCAGTTAATCTTATGTTAACCTGCTCTACAAATGCACCTAATATCAACTGTGCATTTCAAGTATTTGTACATTATGCCAAGAACTCATCAATCACCCCTTGTATATACACAGCTGAATTTCACCATCTCACTAATGTTCCTCAGACTTACCTAAAATCTCCAGATTTAAGAGATTTGTGCTCTCAATAATCATGTAATTGCATACTTTACAACCTAAGACAAAAAAATGAAAAAAAAAACAACTCGGTCAATTACACAAACAGACACACAGTTAAGCAAGCCAGGAACATAATATATGAGGGGAAGTCACTAAGTAACTCGCAAATTGAAATATTTTATCAGTGGCAGTTATCAGGTAGTATTTAAATATATCCTTAGATAGTACCATCATCTAATTTTATAATAACTGTATGTAGGGGGCGCTGGGAGTTACGTGTGCATGCGCAAAGCAATAACAAAATGGCTACCCAACTATTAGTGTGTACCAAAGAAGAACAGAGGAGTGTAGTGCGATTTCTGTGGGCTAAAGGACATTCAGCTGAGGACATTCAGAAGGAAATGATTACAGTTTATGCTGAAAAGTGTTTATCACGTAAAGCAGTCTATAACTGGGTAAAAGAATTTTCTCAGGGACGCACCGAAATTGCTGACAAAGTCCAACTTGGCCGTCCTGTTCAGATTGCAATTATCAGAGCTGACAGACGTGTAACGATAAACAGTGTAGCAAGTGCAATCAGATGTTCACATGGCTTAGCCTACAGAATAATGCATGAGCAACTGAATTTTTGGAAAGTTTGCTCACGTTGGGTACCTAGAGTTCTAAATGATGAACACAAAATGAACCGATTTGGTTTGTCATTGCAGCATCTCTGTCATTACGCATATGAAGGTGAAGACATGCTCCAAAAGATTATTACTGGAGATGAATCTTGGGTGCATCACTACTAACCCAAATCAATATGTGCCTCAATGCAATGGAAACACTCATCATCACCACGTGCAAAAAAGATCACGTATTACGCCTTCTGCTGGAAAGGTTATACTGAAAGTGTTCTGGGATTATCAAGGAGTGTTGTTAACCAAGTTCCAGAAGTATGACGACCACATACGGCTCGGTTAACCCAAGAGAAAATTAGCCAGTTGGGTTGGGAAGTTCTTGAACATCCACCCTATAGTCCTGACTTAGTTCCAAGTGATTTTCACCTGTTTGGTCCACTGAAAAACCACCTTGGCGAGAGAAGATTGAAAACAGAAATAAAAAATTGGTTCAGAAATTGGACTCCTGATTTTTACACCAAGGGTACTGCATCACTGATTACATGATGGGACAAATGTATCAATGTTGGTGGCGATTACATTGAGAAATAGGGGAATAATGTAGGTTCAAAAATTTTAAGTTTTCAAATTACTGTCGCATTTAGTTTTTTTGTAACAGGCATTTGCAAGTTACTTAGTGACTTCCCCTCGTAAGTTTTAATTCATGAGTGCACTAGTGTTTCAAAGTCCAAAATTATGTCGATAAGAAACAGGGAGGCTCAATGAAATGACCCAAAAGCCAAGTCTATAGGAAAAACACAACACAATCCTGTTGTTAAAGAGCACTGCATCTGGTTTCTTCCATATTTTTCCTTATCATAATCAACATCATCATGAGCTTCATCAAATGGTTTGTTTAAAGTATTCATTTTGTGCTGTCCTTGATGTTTCTGATCAGATCTTTCTTTTCCTATACTACTTGGTAGCATGTCCAGATGTCTTCTTTGTGTTTTTTTTTTGTCTTGAATTTTCTTATGATTGTTACATTCCCTAAGCATATATCTTCTCATAATGCCACAGAATTTTGAATATTTTTTTTTTACTGGTTCTTACTGCAATGTTTGGTAATTCCACTGACAAGTTCAATATTTTTTTTTTCCACTATTCATGCTGCATTTTTCTCCACAGTTATATGTTTTCTGCTTCCAAACTCCAGAAACCAGTTCTATAAGCTGTGGAAAAAAATACACAGACAAGCCTAAAAGTAAGTTTTGATGTCTTATAACAAAAATTCAGCAATGTAGCTGCATTAATCATGTATACTTTAAGATGAAGTACATTCTATTAACTACTTTTTGACAGTTTCTTCCATTGTTGAGGCACCATTGTTAGTCACTGTGATTTTGCATTTCTTCTTACATCTTACATCCTTCCCATGCCACTGTCACTGTGATTTTGTATTTCTTCTTACATCTTACATCCTTCCCATGCCATTAAACATCACATAGGGCTTGGATAGTTGTTTGCCAAGTTTTCATGTTCTCAGTGAGTCTTTCAACTTCATCAAGGGATGTTATGCCCACTAAACTGGCTTCTCTTAACAATGTTCTCTTTAGAGTTTCACGTGCTCGACCTCTTTTTCTTTGGCCTGTTGTGCTCCACTTGATAGCTCGTTTTGGTACTCTCTGATTGTTTCTTCTCATCACATGGCCTACATATGTCCATCTTCCTTTTCTGATCACTCATGAGACAGGTTGTTTGCTCATCTGTCTTATCTCTGCATTGTTCTTGAATTCCTTCCACTTTATACCAAGTATTTTCCTTAGGCATTTGTTTTCAAAAGAGTCTAATTTCTTGTCTATTTCTTTAGTTGATTTCCAGCTTTCGCTTGCATAAATGAGGGTGGATATCACATTTGAATTGAATAATATTAACTTGGTTTTTGTGCTTATAACTTTTGAATTTCATATGTTCTCAAAGATTTTTTAAGGACAATGCTGCTTTTGCAATTCTAACTTCCTTTCTGGTGTCACCATCCTGGTCTATGCAGCTACCAAGGTATGCTAATTGGTTTACTTCATCAATAACTGCCCCTTTTACATATATTTTTCCTTCTTGATTAATGAGAAGTTTAATTATTTCTGTTTTGTCTTTGTTAATTTCAAGACCTATTTTGCTAGCCAAGGAAGATAGGGAATCTGTTTTTTCCTGCATTGATTTCACATTGTCACTGATAAGAGTTATGTCATCAGCAAAATCAAGATCTTCTATTTGGGTCCCATGCACCCAATCAATGCCAGTTTTACCTGTACAACATCTTTTCATTATAAAGTCTATGACAATTCCAAAAAGCAATGGAGATAATATACATCCTTGTTTCACGCCTGTTTTTTTTTTATTTTTGTTATTTGTTATTTTTGTTAACAATTGTTATTTTTCAATCTGAAACCATTCGCTCATTCCTTCTTCTGTCTTGACCGCACAAATATATCCATTGTAGAGATCTCTAATGATGCTGACAATTTTAGATGGTATTCCATATAGTCTTAAAATTCTCCACAATTAACCTCTGTGTATGCTATCAAATGCTTTTTTAAAGTCTATGAAGTTCAAGGTTAATGGTTTCTGTTTTTCAATATGTTCTTCAAGTATTATTCTTAGAGTAAGATCTGGTCAAGACAGCTTCTCCCTTTTAAAAATCGTGCCTGTTCTTCTCTCATTGCAGTATCCACTACATCCTTAATTCTATTCAGAATCACTTTACAAAACACCTTTGACACAAATGATAGTAAGGTTACACCCCTCCAGTCCTTGCAGTCACTGATGAACCCATTGGGTATTTTAACAATGTATTTTGTATTTAGTCACTTTATTTTCAGTTTTCTTCTTTGCTCAATGGTGTCCCATGTGTTTTACTAATCTATTCTTTTTTTCTTTCTTACAGTATCCTAAGATCTCTTTCTCTTTCTTCCAATGCATTGCTAAAGTCTGCTGTATTCAGTTCTTCATTATTCCATAAGGAACTAAAGCAATTTTTTAACTCCAAGGAAAGTTTTTGCCTGATATATCTGTCCTGCAGCTGTTTTCTGTCAAAGTGTATGTTCCTTTTTTTTCTCCTAGTTTTTTCCTTTAGCTTCCGTTTAACTTTGGCACCATGAGTTTTAGTCACTTCCTACATTAGTTCATCTTCTAATGATAACATCCTGTAGATCATCTTCTCCATCTGCCTTTTTTAATGAGTATATGATCAATTTGGTTCTCTGTTATTTTATCAGGGGACCTCATTTTATGAATCTGTTTGTGCTGGAAGATTGTTCCTCCTAAAACCAACTTATTTTCTTCACAGAAACTACAAAGTTTCTCTCCATCTGATGGGCCTTTAAAGGTAAAATTCTCATTTCCATTCCATGAAAGCATATTGAGTATATGGTATTAGGTCTTTATTTCCATGACCTACAGCACATGAAAGTGTGATGTGGTCAGTATCACACTTGGCCACATTTACCATCCCAGATTTCTCTGGTACCTATTTTTTTCAGGCTGGGTGGACCTTTTTTGGTGGTACCAGAAAAAAATCCTACTTCTGGGAGTTGAACCCTGTACCACTGGATTAGTAAACCATGCACCTAACCACTTAGCTAACCAGGCCATCATCGTAAGTCTGTAAAAAAGTTAAAGGTAATCTTGTCATGCCTTAGAGGCACATAGGGATGTTTTGCCCATATTTTCCTTGACCTGTCAGCACACTAGAGGGTGATATGGCCACTTTTCCTTCCCCAACTCCAGAAGAAGTTGGGTACCCATTTCTACAGCTGGGTGAGTGGGGCACCTCTGGCTGGATTCAAACCCCTGACCTTCATCATGAGAGATCAGTGCACTAACCACTTCACCACTCAGATGCCCATATCTGTACAGGCATCTTGTTGTCTCTACTGCTCTAACAGAAACTTTCACTGTAAAAACATTGCATCTTGCAGTGTTTATACAACAGTGCAAAGATCTTCAAGGTTTGTGGCAAATGATCTGATCTGATCCCTATCAACAAGGAGGCTCAAGATTTTCTAGCCAGTTCCTATCAATAATATGATTAAACAGCACATTCACCTGACATGCTATAGGCTGAATTTTTGGTTCAGCTCAAACCAAAGAATGCATTCAGTCATTTTGTGTGAAACAAACATTTGTGACTAACTTGAACTTGAAGAATGGCACCAGAATGCTGACCTTATAGATGAGTTTACTTGGACTCAGAACACGCCCATATGTGCTCGGCCTTTAACCTCGGTGTTGTTCACATCATATGCTGGGTGATGGTGCTAATGGCATATTGATTGTACACAGCTTGATCTTTTCTACAAAGTTCTGAATGTTTGCTGCTGCCCTTCATTATACCTCTTTCATAGTCTTTAATGATGATAAGTGTTGCATTCAAATATTCTTTGCTCCTCTCCCTGTAATTTGACAGGATGATTATTGTGAGGTTTGCTTTGTCCATTTGTAGGTTGTCCAGGGTTGTTGCTTTGCTTGTCAGTTGATATGCTATTTGCTGTTTTTTTACATATGTGACTAAAAACCACTTTAACCCATGATACAAGACAAGATCATTATGTACACAACAGTGACAAATAACACTTTATTACACAGCCTCGAAATGTTTATGTTATCATAATAGACAACATATAATAACAGTTATAGAACAGAAATTCCTATGAACTAATTACAAAAAACATTTAATAATAATTTATGGATCTGAAATTCCTATGAACTCAGTAAGAATAACTGAGTAACAGTAAATAGACTGAAAATCCCCAGGAACTCATTAAGTGAGTCACATTTAGCACTTTCTTTAGGAAGCTGCACTTCTTAATTCAAATCTAAATTTGAAAAACTTAATAATACTAAGCTAAATTAACAATAAAATGATAATCAATTTATTAGTTATCACCAGAAGGGAAATACAATCAAATTAGCACTCATAATACTGACTTGTAAATTCATCACTCTTGGCGTTTTTTTAAATTCAGCTTTAATTAATTTAAATTATCCACGTCATTCGCTGAATTCTACAATCAAATGTTTTAAAATTGTGACAAAGGAGAATATAACGCAATTTATCAAGAAAAGTTACGGACCAACTAATCTTTTCGCCATTACATATGATGACTACTGTTCGACTCCCATTTCATACCGTTAACAAGGTCACAAACCACTATCTAAGTTATTTATTTAAGAAACAAGTGGCATTCCGTAATTATATTTTATCTCTTTCCATCATAGCTATAATTACCTTTCCATCTTTATCTCGCACTTCAATCCTATTAATGGTTTTTTGTTTTCTTTGTGTGGCTTTGTTGTTATCTTCACCATAAACAGCCACCGACGGTAATATGCAACAACTGACTGCCGTTACCCGGAAGTCGTCGTTGATTGGTTCACTGAAATCGGTTACGGATTCCGGAACGTCTGTTTCTGCAAGAAAACGGAGTTTCATCCCTTAGAAGAACTCGTTTGAGCGAGGAAATTAAAAATAGATATGATCTACATTGTTTACATTGGTTGTTTATCAACGTTCAAATTTGACGGTGGTTACTGCAGTATCTGCCTGGTAAATCAGTATTGAAGCAAGTTGATGTCGGACTGTACTGAAAGCTACTGAGTTCCATTTTACTGAACAACTTTCTCGTTTTTGATGCTGCCAGTATTTGACTGACAGAATCGATCACTGTAAGTTGTAAAGGTGCAATCTCCTATCTTCCAATGTGTCCGTAATTTCCTAAAATTTCACAGTATTATTTAATATATTAATACTTAACGTAATCCCATCGCTTTGAGCATATATCAGTATATTTGCTAGTTCATTCATTTATTATGTTCCTAATCGAAATATAAATATATTAGCAATCTTGCTTCTCCATTTTATGTGTTTGTTTTTGTTTGTTTCTAATTATATCTGTTTTTCAATATTTCGTCGGACCTGTTATATATTTTTCTCTCTGTCATCTAACTTTTTACATTTGAGTTTTCCAGCGATTATCAGGTTCTCTGATGTTTGCTTCCACGTAGCATATCCAGAGAATTTTGATTGCCTTTTTTTTTTAAATGTTCATGTAGTATTTGACGTTCTACATCTTCTGGGGGATTTTAATACAAAGATTGCTACAGAAAGAGCAGAAGACAAAAGACATGTTGTAGGGAAATTTAGCATAGGACATAGAAATGAGGCAGGTGACATTGTGCATGGAAAATGAGCTAATGATTGTTAACATACTTTTTAAACAACATCTAAGAAGACTTTACACTTGGACATCACCTGATGGGAAAACCAAGAATCAAATAGATTACATTTTAGTGAAAAGAAGGTGGAGATCAAGTATAACATCAGAAAAAAACTTTACCAGGTGCTGATTGTGACCTGGACCATGAGTTATTAATAGCAGACATGAAGATAAAGATAAAAAAGACAGTTACGGAATCAAGACCACTCCGCTTTGATCTTACAAAACTACCAGAACAATGCGGTATAGAAGTGAAGAACTGTTTCTAAATCCTGATGGCGGTACAGGAGAAAATGACACCAGATGAATTGGCTATGCAGGCCAGAGATATCTTAATAACAACAGCTAAAGACATGGTTCCAGTAAAGAAAACACAAAAGGATTGAATGGATTACAACAGGCATGCTAGAACTAATAAAACAACATAGCAAAATGAAGATGCAATGTAAAGTGACAAACAACAACAAAGAGGAATATAAATCTTTAACAAAAGAAGTACGAAGAAAGATACTAAAAGACAAAAAACAATACATACAAGATTATTGTGAAAGAAGTATGGAAGAGATAGTGAAATGTTTAAAGAAATGAAAACATTGATGAGAAATATCACACCTAAGCTAAATGTAATTTGTGACAAGATGGGGAATACCTTGACTGAGACAGAAGAAATTCTAGAAAGATGAAAAGAATATTGCAGAAGAATGTTTGAAACAACTGACTTTGAAAGCAGAAATCAACAGTGTGAATTATTATTGGAGGAGAAAGAACCCGAACCAATAATAGAAGAAGTTTTATGGGCAATAAAGAATCTGAAAAATGGTAAATCACCAGGATGTGATGAGATAACAGCTAAATTTATTAAAGCAGGAGGAAAGGAATGTGCAACAATCTATCATGCACTATGTAAAAAGATATGACATTCAGGTATTTGGCCAAAAGAATAGAAAAGAACTGTATTCATACCACTGCCAAAAATAGGGTAACCTGAAATTATGCACAAACTACAGAACTGTTGCCCTGATTAGTCATGCCAGTAAAAATTCTGTTAAAAATCATAATGTGTAGACTTCGTAATCAATAAAAAATCATAATGGGGAGACTTCGTAAGAAAATAGAAGAAGTCAATATGGTCCAAGCTGGTTTCAGGCAAGGAAGAGGATCAAGAGATCATATATTCAGTATAAAATTAATAATAGAGAAATGCAGAGAGTTTAATATGAATCTATATTTATCCTTTATAGACTACTCAAAGACATTTGATTGTGTACAACACCAGAAACTTTGGGAAATAATGGAAAAAATGGGATTTCCAACACATTTGACACAATTAAGATCACTGCTGTGTCTAGACCAAAAGGCGGCAGTAAGAATAAATGGTGAAACAACAACTTGGTTTCACATAAAATAAGGGATCCATCAGGGCTGCATATTGTCGCCTTACTTATTTAACTTTTATACTGAAAATATAATGAGGAATGTTAGAGAAGATGTAGACAAAGAATATTACGATGCCATAACAATTGGAGGTTATGAAATACCAGAGATTAGATATGCTGATGACACAGTATTACTGTCCACAACACAAAAAGGAATGGAAAAACTAATTATGTAAGTCCGTAAGAATAGCGAAGAGCAAAACCTCTATCTTAATGCAAAGAAAACTAAACTGATGACAACTGACAAAACAAACATGCCAGCTGAAATATGTATCAATGAGGAAAAACTGGAAGAAGTGGAGAGTTTTGAATATCTTGGATCACTACTAACTAATAATGGAGATACAGTGAGGGAAATTAAAAGGAAGACATCTATCGCTCTTCAGAAAGTAAAACAACTAAAGAATCTGTCTAGAGGAACAGACAAAACTACAAAAATAAGATTTTTAAGGGCATGCATCTTTCCCATCGCAACATATGCCTTTGAGACCTGGACACTTAACAAAACAGCTGAGAAACACACAAATGCCTTTGAATGTAAATGGTACAGAAGAGTTCTTCATATATCTTGGACACAAAAAAGAACAAATATTGAACTTAATATTGAAGAAGGCTGTCTAGTAATGAGGATTAAACAAAGAAAACTTAAATATTTTGGACACATTAAACATCATGATAATATAGAGAAGACCATATTGGAAGAGTACATAATGGGAAAAAGAAAGAGAGGAAGACCAAGGTGAAGATGGTTGCAAGACATCGTGATGATCTGCAAATGGATGCATCATCAGCAGGCCATCTTGCTCACAACCGAGAGGCCTACAGGAGTGCTGTTAGGGAGGCAAAGTTCCGCAAGGGACATGCAAATGAATGAATGTGTGAATTACATCTTCTGTAAGAACCTATTCATTTGTTTTTCTTACTGTCCAGTGTATATGTTGTATTTCACCAAAACCACATCTCTTTAGTTTCTAGTCATCTGTTTACTTATTGTCCAAGTCTAACAAGCTTTGAATAATATGTTGTATTTAGCACTATGACACATGTTTTCCACACTGTTTACCATCCATTGTTTTCAAGCAACTGGTTGCTTTTGTTAATTTTTAGCATGATATTCCTTTTTAGATTTTTTCTAAAAATCTTTGTCACAGTGAGACACATCACATTCTTCTAAAAGCCATTGTTCTTTTCTTTACCTTATGTGGTTACTTCTTTCTTAATCCCTTCATAAATTGTTTCATTATGTTTATTATTTATTTTCTTTTCCACAACTGTAGGATATTGTCTCTGAAAGAAAATTTTTTCCATTCCTGTCTCAGTCCTTTTAGCACTGAGGCTTCAGCTGTTTGGTGGAAAATGTGTTTTCATTTATCCAATTTATTTTTATATCAGGGGTACTCAGCTCATGGCACATGGGACCCTTACTTGTTGTCCATAAACATAAAGCTTCCCAAAAATATTTTCAACATATACTATGGTTATTTTAATGCCGCACATTTTTTAAAAACAAAATTTTCAGTTAAAGGAAAAAGTTTTAATTGTGCAAAGAGAGATATGCAACTTCTGTGCTGCTTATTGGCTGAGCTAAAAAAAGCTCATCTCCTCATTGAACACCACAGTTGGTGCTGCATTCTATTTTTGTTTATTAAAAAAGTACTTCTGACTCACTGGATCTTTCAAGAAACTGTCAAAACATACACATTTATGCAATTATTAATGTCCTGTATTAGTAATTATTTAACTTTTATTCATTTGTTTGATTTTAATGTGGTCATTTTTACAAAGTTAAATTACATTTGTTATTTTAAATGTAGCAATGGTAATATTCTTACATCCTGTCTATGGCGTTAAATGTCACGTTGGGCTCACATGGTAGTTTGCCAAGTTTAGTAAGAGGAACTAGTAAATTAAAAATGGCTGGTACCAGCAACATGGAAGATCAGACAGGAAAAAGATCTGGTGGTGAGTCCCTCAGGCCAGATAGATCTAATTTTTAACACTGGGAAGAGTGTGAGAGTGAGATCAGTACTAATAATTGTGATGATGGACAAAAACCTGATGGCGTTACCAAGAAAAACCCCTGCATCAAACTAAAAATAAAAATAAGAGTTGAAACATAGAATGTGAGAAATATGTATGAGGGAAAGTAACAAATAATAAGTGACAAGATGGAAAAAATGACAATACACATTTTGGGAATCTGTGAACATCAATGGAAAGGATCAGGACACTTCAAGAGCAAAAATGATTGTATCTTTACATACTCTGCTGGAGAATTAGGAGGAAAGAATGGAGTGACTTTTTTACTTGGACAAATTAACATCAAAAGCATTACTGGGTTACAATCCAGTAAGTGATAGAATCCTCATGTCAGATTTAAAGGCACCCCTAGAAGTGTAACAACTATCCAGATATATTCATCTACATCAGCAGCAGAAGAAGAGGAAGTAGAAGACTTTTATAACACACTGCAAATGACAATAAACCAAATATGAAAAAATGATATTGTATTAATAATGGGCGATTTTAATGCAAAGATTGGTACAGAAAGAGCAAAAGACAAAGGATATGTTTTGTAAAAATTTATTATAGGACATAGGCATGATGCAGGTGACAGTCTAGTGGCATTTTGCATGGAAAATAAGATAATGGTCACTAACACATTTTTTAGACAACATCCAAGAAGACTTTGCACATGGACATCATCTGATGGTAAAACCAAGAATCAAACAGATTACATTTTAGTGCAAATAAGGTGGAGATCAAGTATAACTTCAGCAAAAACTCTACCAGGTGCTGACTGTGACCTGGACCATGAGTTATTAATAGCAGACATGAAGATAAAGATAAAAAAGACAGTTAGGGGATCAAGACCACTCCGCTTTGATCTTACAAAAATACCAGAACAATACAGTGTAGAAGTGAAGAACTGTTTTGAGACACAGATGGCTGTACTGGAGGAGATGACACCTGATGAACTGGCTACACAGGCCAGAGATATCTTAGTAACTGCAGCTAAAGATATGGTTCCAGTAAAGAAAACACAAAAGAATGAATGGATTACAGCAGGCACATTAGAACTAATAAAACAACGTAGCGAAAAGAAGACGAAATGTAAAGTGACAAATAACAACAGGGAGGAATATAGATCTTTAACAAAAGAAGTAAGAAGAAACATAAGAAAATACAAAAAACAATACATACAAGATTGTTGTATGAGAATAGAGGGACATCAGAAGTGTGGAAGAATTAGTGAAATGTTTAAAGAAATGAGAACATTGACAAGAAGTTTCAAACCTAAGCTAAATATAATTTGTGATGAGATGAGAAAGACCTTGACAGAGACAGAAGAAATTCTAGAAAGATGGAAGGAATATTGCAGAAGAATGTATGAAACAACTGACTGTGAAAGTGAAAATCAACAGTGTGAATTATTATTGGAGGAGAAAGAATCCGAACTGAAAATAGAAGAAGTTTTATGGGCAATAAAGAATCTGAAAAATGGTAAATAACTGGGATGTGATGAGATAACAGCTGAACTCATTAAAGCAGGAGGAAAGGAATGTGATACAATATATTATGCAGTGTGTATATGACATTCAGGTATTTGGCTAAAAGAATAGAAAAGAACTGTGTTCATACCATTGCTGAAAAAGAGTGAATTGAAATTATGCACAAACTACAGAACTGTTTCCCTAATTAGTCATGCCAGTAAAATTCTATGCTGTTCAAAAAAAGAAACACAACTAATACATGATTCAAACTGAAGTTTGCTGATCAGACAAGGGCAAATTGCCTGAAACGTTCACTTGGACATCAATTTCATGTGCTGACCTGAATTGTACTCAGCAGATGATTCATGAGCACAGAAAAGTGACACTAATCAAAACAGCATTTTTGACAATAGCTCATGACAGGTTCACAAGAATCCCATGAAACGTACTAAACACAAAACTCACTGATCGTGTTATTGAATGCTTATAAAAATTTGATGCTCCTTGAATCAATTCATTTGAAAATTCAGTGTGCAAGTATGGCTCATCTCACTACAGCACAATGACTCATCATCATTGGATGTTTACAGACTGGACAGTTACAAAGTATAGTTTCCAGACAATTTAATGTGGTTAGAAGCACCATTAGTCACCTTTGGAGATGATTTCAAGAAACTGGTTCAGTTGCATACTGGCCGTGCAGCTGAAGACCCATAGTCACAACTCCTGCCGAAGACCGCTTCATACGGCTGCATCACCTCAGGAATCAATTTGCATCCGCATCTTCAACAGTCCAGTCAATGACAGCAGCTCGTTGAATTTCAGATCAAATGGTCAGGAACTGGCTGCATGACATTGGTCTTTGGTTTAGAAGACCCTACAGAGGTCCTGTTCTTACGGACTAGCATCACGAGAACTGACGACAGTGGGCGAACCAGCATCATCAGTGGACCATTGCGAATGATTGAAGTAGGGTATGGTTTAGTGATGAATCATTCTTTCTGCTCCAGTGACACGATAGATAGAGAGAAGAGTTAACGCAGAGTCCATGAGCGTTCTGCCCAGAACTGCGTGGATGAGGCTCCTGCACATGATGGTGGAGGTGTACTGGTGTGGGGGATGATTAACTTCATGGGAAGAAGTGACCTGGTGCAAATTGAAGGATGCATGAGTACCCAATGATACGTCGCTGAAATTCTTTGTACTCGCATCCTTCCACTTCTGACTGCACCATCATCATCATCAGGTGCCGACTGGCGTTGGCTATTATGCTTCTCCAGAGTACCCGATCCTTCATGCAGACCATCAGTTCAGTTGGTGATCTCCTCTGCACCAGGTTTGATTTTTCAGCAGGATAACTCTCAGCCTCATGTGGCACAACTCACCGCCCAGTTTCTCACTAACAACAATGTCCAGACCACTCTGTGGCCATCCATGTCATCAAACATGAACCCAATAGAACACTTATGGGATGAACTCAACAGAAAAGTCCGCCAGTGAGACTTGGCGCCAACCAATCTCTGACAGTTGTCTCTTGCATTGTGGGAAGAGTTGACAGCCATCCCACAACAACAGATCCAATGGCTAATCGGATCCATATCAAGGAGATATCGTTCTATGATACAGGCCAGAGGAAGCCATACACTTTATCTTCTTCGTTCGCTTTACCACCAAGATCGCCCCATGGTCCTACTGAATCCTCCTGTGGATCTCACAATAGTCTCATTTAGGATGGAGGCTCAGAGCATCATGGGACTTGGGGCTATATTCTTGGTGGGTCACAGAAGCGGCATTGCATGACACTGTGGTTTTCGTTTCACCAGTTTAGTCTAGAGTCGTACTTTCTCACCGGAAAACCTCGACGTGGTTTGGATATAAATATATCCCCACCATGTGAGAGGTGATTGCCCATCCAACCTAGTGTTGGACTTTCTCACTGGAAAACCTCGATGGGTTTTGGATATCAGTATATCCCCGCCAGGTGAGAGGTGGTTGCCCGTCCAGTCCAGAGTTGGACTTTCTCACCAGAAAACCTCAACATGATTTGGATATATTACATCCCCGTCAGGTGAGAGGTGGGTGCCTATCTGGACTGCACTGGTCCAGTGTCTCTGACTTCATCATTTTGTGGTCATGGCCGCTACCTTCCTGGTGGTGACCAGGACAGAGCTTTTGTCAAGGAGGACGAATCCTTGTCACTAGTGAGTTTCACCTCTGGGTTAAGCCACTTTAGGCGTATTATCCCAGTATGGGTGTATATAGGACATGATCGCCCTCTAGAGCAGAGGTATCGTCATATGCGTAGCCATCAAGTTTCACCCCCGGGTTAAGCTGGTTTAGCATATTGCCCCAGTATGGGCAAGCCTCTAGAGCAGAGGTGCCGTGGTATGAGTAGCCCTCACTGTGAGTCTACTGACCATTCCAATTAAACTTCACTTAATCTTTTCCATCCCCTTTTCCACAGCGGTGCTGCGCAGCAACCCTAATCGCATTTTTCTTCATTGGTCAGGAGGCATTTCACCCCACATGCAGCAGCCAAGAATCTCGCTAGCAGTGTCTTAGTTTAACCCCTGGTTAAGACAGTTTCAGCATTTGAGCCAGCTGAAAAATCTCGCCAGCAGTGGGTTTTAAATCAGAGTTTTCCTTCTCCTAGATGAGCTGCCAATCAAGACTCTCATCTACCTGAAGCGTCTGGTTTTCAGGCGCCAGATATTCTCCTGTCAGTTTAAATAGTTCTGCCATGAGAAGGCCAGGAGCTGGACTTGGACTGTTAGAGGCTATTTGAGACACATGCCTTGGAGACATTTAATTAGAGAGGAGAGCGTATCCCCCAACCCACCTCCAGCTATAACAGTCCTAAGAACCATACACATTACTGAAATGGAGGCCTCAGTTGCAAAGAATAAAACTCCAAACCAAATTTAATGAACATCATTTCATTGTTAAAGTCTTAAAGTTTCTTCATGTCAAGAATGAAACATTAATTCCATAAAATAAAATTTTGATACAAGTTTGAAATTTGGTATTCATTACGACTACAGTAGCGTTGTGTTTCTTTTTGTGAACAGTATATTAAAAATCTAGACCATAGATACAGCAGTATAGGGAGGATAAGACTTAAACTGAAAAGCCAGCACAAGAAATCAATACTCAGAAAGATAAACAGTCATAGCTTACAAGAAGAAAATACCAGCAGTGATTTGAATCTGGAACTTGCCAAACATTTCACAGCACTCAAAGAGGTCGACGAGACAGTTATAGATGAATTATGGAATTTTCATACCGCACAGCCATAATCATGGAAGCAAAAGCAAGTGCTGGACTGCAGTCAACAAGTACAAAAACATGGATATCAGATAATGAATGGAAATACATACATGAAAGAAGAGCAGCCAAATTAGCTATGTTGAATGTAAAGACAGATCTTGCAAAAGTTTTGGCAAAAGCAGCATACAAAGAACTAGACATTAAAGTAAAAAGTTCAACTAGAAGAGATAAAAGAGAATATATGGACAATGAATGAATGAATCTTTATTTTTAAAGGGTAAAGAATTGGGCACACAGGCCCGTCTTACATTCTGCCCTTAAAGAGAGAGATTGATTGATTGATCTTTATTTAAAAAGGGTTAAGAATTGGGCACGCAGGTTCATCTGACATTCTGCCCTTTATCACACAACTTTCACTCTGTTCCAGACATTCTACAAATATGCTTCTCATATAACAAACATAATTAACAATAAAGTAACTACATACACATAAAATAACTAACTACATACACATATAAATGACTACCTACATACACATATAAATGACTATCTACCAAACAAAAATTTCATTACAGTTCAGAATAATGAGTTCAGTGTCTGTAAGATCAGTCTAAAAATAATTTTTTTTAAAAGTTTTATAATTCAGAGAGGCGTGTAGTTGACATCAGATAGATATTGGCAAAGTTTGTAGGAAGCAGTATAGTTTATAATGTACCAACTTGGTTTTGTTGAAGAGGAACCTGTTTTTAAGAGGCAGTATTTTGATACGTTTGTGCTGGTTAGTTGTTTGTGCTTGATCTTTGTCACTAATAAGCTTTACTGCTCGCTTTTGGAATGAGCAAAGCCTCTTTGTATTTGACACTGAGCAACCATCCCAGATTGTTGAGCAATAGTCTAAATGTGTTTGTTTATGTTATATATAGTATATCTTCCTTGTGTCTTGATCGATGAAGTGCTTGATTTTGGCTAACTGGTATACTTTTTGCCCGATGAATTTTGTTAGACCTTGCACATGAGAGTTTCAGGTCAGATATTGGTCAATAATAAGATCTAGTGTTTTGTGCTCGCTAACGTTTTCTATCTGTGATGTTTCAGTACAGAGCCGAAGTGTTGTTTCTGTCACGTTTTGTAGTTTCTGTCTTGTTGAGCATTGATTTTGTTTTATCAGTATTTATAATCATGCCATTGTTGCTCCATCTAATTAGATTGTTTAACTCAATCTGAAGAGTTGATTCAAGGTTAATACAGTCGTAGTCACTGGTGTAGACTGCGCAATCATCAGCAAAAAGGTCACAAGAAGAGTGTTTAAGATGAAGTGGAATATCATTGATATTGATAGCAAAGAGTAACGGGCCTAGAATAGAACCTTGTGGAACACCAGTGTCAACTATAGCAGAATTTGCTAGAGAATTGTTGAAGAATACTACCTGTTGTCTGTCTGAAAGAAATGATGCAATTAATTTTATTAGGTCAGGGCGTAGTCTATAAGTCTTTATTTTTTTTTACAAGAATATCATGATCAATCATATCAAACGCTTTTTTGAAGTCAGCAAAGATGGCACCACATAGTCTGTCTTCATTTATGTTAACTAACCAGTTTTCTGTCATTTTAGTAAGAGCTGTGTAGCAGGAGTGATTGGGTCTAAAGCTTGACTGACTGTTTATGAGTAAATTGTTCTCTTGCATATGTCGTGTTATTTTGTATATGTGTTTTTCAAGTGGTTTTGATAACGACGATAATATGGATGTTGATCTATAGTTGGAAAGATTGCTGGATGAGCCAGATTTAAAGAGAGGATACACTTTAGCAGTTTTAAAAGAATTGGGGAAATAACATTTTGCAATGCACTGGTTGTAAATGTATGTTAATGTATGTGAAATGACAGGTGCAGCATAACATAAGATCTTATTGCTAATATCATCAACCCCAGCTGTACTGTTGTTTTTTAAGGATAAAGGATAACTGTAAACTTCACTGACTATTAAGAATGGAATGTGTAACTGTTTAAGTTTATATAAGATCTGCTATCCAGGAATGATTGTAGTTTATGTAATTAGCATACAGGAGCTGGTATTGATGATTTAAGAACGTTGATTTCTTCTCTGAAATTAGTACTAATATGTGCACTAGTGTATGCATGATTGCTTGCTTGAAAATCAAATTCTTTTCTTTTATTTGATAGGGTATTTATGGCTTTCCAAATTATTTACTGTCTGATTTATTCTGTACTACATTCCTAAAGTAATTTTTTTTCTCATGTCTTATTAAATATTGAACTTTGTTTCTGAGTGAACGGTAGGTCCTGAAGTCCTTGATTTTGTGTGCCCGGTCACGTTCTCTCATGGCATGTAAATATTTCAGGTGTTATCCAAGGTGACTTCGTCTGATGTTTTACTCTCACCTCTTTCATGGAGACATGCTCTGAAGGTCTTTAGCCAATATTCTATTGCCTCATCAGGGTCAATTAGTTGATACACGTGTGTAAGTGAAGATGCTTGCAAATCATTAAGGAATAATTCTAGGTTAAATTTTTTTAAGCTTCTAAATTTCTTACTGGTATGATTGTGTTTAGGAAGTTTATGCCCCTTTCTTATCCATGTACAGCAGACTGGATAATGATCACTTAATGAAATATGAAGGATGTTACATTCAGTGATGTTTTCTGGGTGGGCTACATATATATATATATATGATCTAATAATGTGGATGGTACTTCTGTTACTCTAGTAAGTTTGGTGACAGTTTGGGAAAAAATGTAGGATAATATAATATTGCTCCAAGCTGGATTTGATTGTGTTAGATCTATGTTGAAATCTCCAAGAATGATGATATCTGTGAACTTAAAGGTTGAAACCTCATCCATCATAGTTGTGAAGTAATCTCTTCTTCTTCTTCTCCGTTCGCATTGTCTGTCTATATCTGCAGTCCTGTCTCTTGGACAAATTTCACTGTTTTTTGTAACTCATGTATGGAACCATAGAGCATATCTTCTTTAGTGGTTTCACTGGGCCAGTAATTATTTCTCAGTGTCTCATAGTTGGTGCAGTTTTGGAGGATATGTTCCACAGTTTGGGGTATATGGGCAAATGTACACAGATTAGTAGTACCAACCTTAAACTTTGTATACATATGACTTCGAAGTCGGCTGTGTCCTGTTCGGAGATGGAAAATGATGAATTGTTCCTTTCTGTTTAGCATGTGATATTCATCATGTGGTGGTGTTTGTGGCTTCCTGTAAGTTTTTATCATGCTTTTCTTCTGATTATAGGTGATTGGTATGCCTGGTTGCTCCATTTCAGTGCCCTCTTTGGCCAGATGGTCAGCTTTCTCATTGCCTGGTATCCCACAGTGGGAGGGAATCCACTGCAAAGTTACTCCGTGTTGTAAGCCAATTTTTGACAAGGCATCCTTAAGGTCTGGTAGTTTGTTACACTGAAGAGCTTCCAGTACTGATCTTGCATCTGTGAGAATTACTACGGGCCATGTATCAGTTCTGGAGTCTGATAGTTTTTCAACTGCAGCAATAATTGCCATAACTTCTGCATCATAGTTGTTGCAGTATTTTCCAGTGGGTATGGAAATCTTGTCAGTAGTGTTGTTTGAATATTCAATATGTCCTCCTCCCCCCCCCCATTCTTTATGACATTGTGTGCAGATCCATCTGTATACACACATATCCAGGTGTCACATGGATATTTGTCATCTAGAACACTAAGTGTGACTGTTGATCTTACAAGACTGCTCTACATTTCACCATTCTGTACACCTTTCACTTCAGTCTGAATAGTTATTTGTATATAATCTGCTTCTTTCCATGGTGTATGCTCTGGTACAGATGATAATGGAGTGACTGCAGTTGGAAGGTCAGTTATCAGCTTACGCATACACTTGGCCTGATGATTGAAGCTGGTTCTTTTAAGCCGTCTTAATGCCAAGTTATTGAATCTCTCCTTCAGGGGATGGCTTACAGAGCTGAGGAATTTCTCTCCCAAGGTCATGACCTTTGTGTCTCTACGTTCCTTTAGCGCTTGAACACCAGCTATTTTCTGCATTTCTACAGCTAGGGTGGACCTCATGGCACCTGTGATAATCTGTAGTGACTGATTTTGTACCTTGTCTAGATTATGTAGCGTAGTGTTTGATACTGTGCACCAAGATGTTGAGCCATATTCCAAATGTGGTAGAATACTTTGCTGATATACATTCTTGAGAATTCTTTCACTAGCTCCCCATGTGGTTCCACTCAATTTTCTTAATATGGCTAGTTTTCTTCTGGCTTTTGCTTCTGCACTGTTGATGTGTCACTTCCAGGTCACTTTTGAATCAAGAGTCACTTCTAAGTAAGTGGGCTGGTTGTCCATCCTTAAGGATATTTCATTTACAAAGATCTTACCTGCTTTCTGTTTAGATGAGAGAGTGAACAGAGTGGTACTTGATTTCTCTGTGTTCATACTTACACACCATTTGTTTGCCCATGATGTCAAGATGTCTGCTGCTCTTTGGAGTCTCTGTGTAGCAACTGTCGCATATTCATCTGTACACCACATGACCAGATCATCTGCATACAGTGCCGCTTTGATTCCATAGGGAAGTTCCTTGACCAGGTCATTAATGAATACCAGGAATAGTGTAGGTGAAAGGACTCCTCCTTGTGGTACACAATGTCGCAACAGTACTTTCTGGCTTTTGTGTCCATCCATTACTACTCTAGCTCTTCTATTGTGTAAATAAGACTTTATTCAGTTGTACAGTCTTCCATTCACATTGCAGTTTCTTAGCTTCCACAGCAGACCTTTTTTCCATACTTTATCAAAGGCTTTCTTCAGGTCTATCCACGCTGCTAGTACAAGGTTTTTTTCTTGGAATGCATCCTCAATCTCTTGAGAGAGATAGGTCACTTGATCTTCTGTACTGTAGTACTGCTTAAATCCTGCTTGTGGAATGAGAGGGTTTTCACTTTCTAGGTACCATTTTAGCCTCAGGTCAATGATGTGTTCCATCGTTTTGCAGAGGCAGCTAGTGAGACTGATTGGCCTGTAGTTGGAGACTGTATCACTATTTTTCCCTGGCTTTAGCAGTGGTACCATGCTTGCTTCCTTCCAAATTTGAGGTAACTTAGTGAAGTGATCATACCACAGGGATGATGCGTTTGGTTTACAGTACAAAAGTCCAATAACTAATGGACTGGTTTGGCAATTTAGCTTCCACCCAAATACACTCTACCTCCAATGATTCGAGGTCTTCTCTATGACTAAACTGGATAGCTGTGGAGGCATACATTACTAGACCTGTTTCTAGTTTTCTGGTTGGGTCACGCTGGATCAGGTTAAAACCATTAATTCTAATATCTTCATCAGTTATGTTCCTATTTAAACAGCTTTCAGAGAAGCCAAAAATGTGGAAATTTTTATCTAATATGTGTGTTGCTTCTGGAATTTTACCTAATAGGTGATATACATTCATACGGCCTATTCAAAGTCCTTCTTTATGTAACCATTTTTCGGTAAGTAGAGTCATTTTATATTCTTGTCTACTATTATTGGTTTGAAAGTAATTCCTATTATTACACTTATACTGAAGTAACTAAACTTTTAAATACTACACACTCTGAATACTAAACTTTCAACTGGTACACAACTCACCAGCTGAAATGGTTGCAGACTGAAAGAGAGACACGCTTAACTACTGAACAGTTAAATGCTCAAATATGAGAATTCATTAACAGGTGGAGTAATTAAGTATATAGTTCTCACACACAAACAGACACAACTCACAAACTGCAAGGATCTAAAAAAAATTTACAATAATTAGACAGATATGTAACCAAAAAAAAAAGGGGGGGGGGGGAGAAAGAAGAAATAAAATGCAATAATAGAACACAAAAAATTCTAAATAAGCTTCAGGAAAAAGTTATCAGTCACTATGTCTTGCTGACTAACAATTCGTTTTTTGAAATTGTGGGTTGACGGTTTCAGTGTGTGATGGATCACAGTGATATTGCCATCGGTTTAAGGCATGTGGTATCTGTAAGGTACCAGGCCATGTAAATTATGCAGAGATAACATATGGGCATGACTCAAGGCTGCAGGGCTAAATTACAACAAATACTGCAGCTCCAGATTTCTTTGAATATGTTGCAAAGAACTTGCTTGTGTGTTGAAGTCTTCCAATGAGTTGTGTGACTGTGGAAGAACCATGACATTGTTGACGTTCATATCAGCTCATCTGACAGTCTGAGGCTGACATGAGGGTAGAGGTGGAAACATAGTGTCATAGTTGGTGGTTTGCTGTGGAGCAGGTGGTGCAGATTTGGGGATCCCTATGGTTTTAGTGCTCAGATCAGAGCTGGCTTTATGGGAGGTTTTTGTTGGATGTGAGTGTTGTTTGTGGACATTCAACTGTACTACATCTTTCTATAGTGTATGTTCTGGAAACTTTGAGATTTTTGGCAAGAATGCTGGTACCAAGTTTTGATGTATGTTGTGCCCCCTGTACATCCATTTCTTCGGGGCACCAGAGGTTGAGATGAAAAACACAGTGTGGTTTATGAAGACAGTGTTGTTATCATGACAGTATGACTGAAGTGCCTTGTTGGTGTCTACCAGGCGGCGTCCAGGACCGGAGCAGGGTGAAATGGTGGAAGATAGGAAGATGGCTGCACTTGGATACTTTACCTTGATGGTGGAAGTCAAAGACTGCATGTCGGAACATCTTATGTTCCGGCCATTCATGCCAACATGTACAGAGATTTTCGTCATTCTCTGGTCTGTATTAAAACTTCTCAGTGTTTGCATTATTTTTGCAATACCAGCTCCCGGTACTGCAATTACTGAGACAATGACTTCGTCTGCTATAGACATCCACTTGCCATATACGCCCTTTAGTAGAGAGTCCCCAATTAATAAATGTGTTGTACTGTCCCTGATTTTGTGACTGGGAATTTGCTGTGTATTTTGTTCATGTTGTTTTTGGTTAGATCATGACTGCAGGTGGGATGCCTTGTTTGACTGAGGTGGTTGTTGTGTCCTGTCTGTCTGCTGAGTATCTGGTACAGAGCTTTGTTGTGTTGTAGAGTGTCAAATCTGTTGCTGATCTGGACCTCGATGTTGTACTCGTATTTTGTGTTATGCTGGTCTTGCTCGCCTGATAAAGAGTCACTAACTTCACTCTGTTTTTGCTGGTCATTTTTCTGGTGAAGCTTGTTTACACTGGCTGGTGATGATGGGTGAGCCTTCGGCTTCATGTTAAGATTACTTTGACTAGCAGCCACTGACTGACTGTGAATACCAGTTTCTGTCTGGTTGCTTTTGTATAGTTTTCTGCTACTACTGTTTTTTTTCGCTGTGAGCAGCTTCAGTTTCTTATTTTCTTCTCTCAGCTTTTCAACTTCTTTTTTGATGCTGTCATTCTCCGTACTGAGCAACTTTACAACTTCTGACTTCATGTCACTGATGAGTATTTTCACGAAGTCTTTAATAGCTTCTGTGAAGTCATGGCCACAGGGTCAAGTAACTGATTTTGTATCTGTCCCAACAACTTGGCGTGTCACTAAGCCTAGCAACGTTACTCTGCAAAGATTTTTCAGAGTTTGGTTCAGTTACTGTATCAGCAGTCTCGCTAGAACTGTTAACTAGTCTTTCTTTTTTAGTGGAAGTGTCTGAAGACAGTGGAGATTTCTCAGTAGAAGCTGTTGCTCCTTGTTCTCCAGCAGTATCTAGGGTTACTGGTTATTCTACAACAAGTGGAGCTACTGTTTCATGTTTGCTGGAGGCTGTAGCATCTTCTTCGCAGGTGAGAATAATAGCGTTTTCTGACACAGATTTCCCACAGTCTTGGTTTCTATGCATTCCATTCTATCGCTTGCTATATCAGTGGACTTCTTTGCAGGACTTACAAAACTTTCAGCCATGGTTGTGATTGTTCTGTTTGGTTCATCTGGGTTGTCTGCTTGAGGGAGCTGACTGAGCGTCACTTCCTTGACTGTGTTTAGTTCATATGGGTTGTCTGCTTGAGGGAGCTGACTGAGCATCATTTCCTTGACTGTGTTTACGTTTCCTTCTTGCAGCTCCATAAACTATTTTGTTAGCCACGATTCAATGGCCTCGGCGTCACCTTGTATCATCATTTTATTCTTCCTGTGGTAAAGATGAACTGTGAGGACTGGTGTTTTTATGATGTCCTCGACATTAGCGCCTTGCTTATCATACCTCTCCTCTCTTTCTGCTTGATAGCGCTTCTTAAGGGCTTGGCTCGGGGACTAATGCTGCAGGGTGTTGTGACATGTCACAACAACACAATGTCCCTCGTTGGTGTATTTTATCGTTAAGCTAGGTAGGTTAGAGCATTTCTTTAGCTTTGTTCCCATGGCCTTTTGTTTGTTTAGGCTATAGTTCTTTGTCGAGGTGGACTGGAAACCATCCTGACAGTTGGGCTTGTTATCACCTCACAGACTGTACCTTCTATCCTGCATTCTATCATGGTTGCATAATGTCCAGATTAAACAGAAAAAAAAACATTTTGGCTTGGGTTATACCTTTGCCACTGCCATTGTTGATACTAGCTTTGTTGACTCAGTGGATTGTCTTGGTTGGGTTACACATGTGCAGTATAGCGAAAATAGGTAGTTGTAATGTGAAAATAACTTACTATGTTTCAATAATTACCCCACCAATATCACACACTTTGAACACTTAAAGTACTTCATCGTAATCACAGTCACAAGGTGAATACATTGATATAACTTCTAATAATCAATTCCTTCTAGAACCACAAAAAAAATTCAAATATCTGGAGCTGAAAAAAAAACACGTTCTCACTGGTTGAGCACAGTAAGTGAAGAGCTATATGGCAAAAAGGCAGAAAATGCATCAAAAACAGGAGACAGCAAAACTCTGTATAACATACAGAAGAAGCTAACAGGTGCTCTTACCTCCAGACCAGTCTTTAGCAAAATAGGAAACCTATTAACATCACGTAAAGACCAAAAGCAAAGATGGGCCAAACACTTTCAAGAAATACTTAATTGACCACACATTAAAACCTATTTACCAGTCCCACAACTAAATGTCAACTTATATGAAGTTACACTGATTTAAATTGAAACAGCAATGAATCTAATGGCTAACAACAAAGCTGCAGGTGAAGATGAAATAATAGTCAAGATATTAAAAGCTATTAACAGTGATAACATGAGCCATCTACAAAGAATGTTTAATAAAATTTGGAAAGAAGGAAAAGTCCTTGGATACTTGGATATTGTTATCAGTGACAATGTGAAATCGATGCAGGAAAAAACAGATTCCTTATCTTCCTTGACTAGCAAAATAAGTCTTGAAATTAACAAAGACAAAACAAAAATAATGAAACTTCTCATTAATCAAGGAGAAAAAATATATGTAGAAGGAACAGTTGTTAATGAAGTAAACCAGTTTGCATACTTTGGCAGCTACATAGACCAACATGGTGACACCAGGAAGGAAGTTAGAATTAGAATTGCAAAAGCAGCATTGTCCTTCAAGAATCTTGAGAACATATGGAATTCAAAAGTTATAAGCACAAAAACCAAGTTAAGATTATTTAATTCAAATGTAATATCCACCCTGATTTATGCATGTGAAAGCTGGAAAACAACTAAAGAAACAGACAAGAAATTAGACTCATTTGAAAACAAATGCCTGAGGAAAATACTTAGTATAAAGTGGAATGAATTCAAGAACAACACAGACATGAGACAGATGAGCAAACAACAACCTGTCTCATGTGTGATCAGAAAAAGAAGATGGACATATGTAGGCCATGTGATGAGAAGAAACAATCAGAGAATACCAAAACAAGCTATCAAGTGGAACATAACAGGCCAAAGGAAAAGAGGTCGAGCACGTGAAACTCTAAAGAGGACATCGTTAATAGAAGCCAGTTTAAAAGGCATAAAATCCCTTGTTGAGGTTGAAAAGCTCGCCAAAAACAGGACAAATTGGCAAACTACCTTGCGAGCCCTATGTGACGTTTAACGGCACGGGAAGGATATAAGATATAAGATACTGAAAATATAATGAGGAATGTTAGAGAAGATGTAGACAAAGAATATTACAGTGCTATAACATTAGGAGGTTATGAAAAACCAGAGTTTAGATATGCTGATGACACAGTATTAATGTCCACAACACAAAAAGGAATGGAAAAGCTAATTATGTCAGTCCATAAGAATAGTGAAGAGCAAAACCTTTATCTTAATGCAAAGAAAGCTAAATTGATGACAACTGACAAAACAAACAAGCCAGCTGAAATATATATCAGTGAGGAAAAATTGGAAGAGGTGGAGAGTTTTTGAATATCTTGAATCATTACTAACTAATATGGAGATACAATGAGGAAAATTAAAAGGAGGACATCTATTTCTCTTAAAAAAATAAAACAACTAAAAAAGCTGTGGAGATGAACAGACAGAACTACAAAAATAAGATTTTAAGGCATGCACCCCTATCACATCATATACCTGTGAGATATGGACACTTTAAACTGTTGAGAAACACATAAATGCCTTTGAATGTGAATGCTACAAAAGAGTTCTTCAAATATCATGGACACAAAAAAAAACTACAAATATGTCCATACTACAAGAACATAATATTGAAGAAGGTTGGCTAGTAAGGAAGATTAAACAGTCAGTCATTTACTTGTCTCTTGTGGAAGTTTGCCTCCCTAACAGCTCTCCTGTAGGCCTCTCAGTTGTAAGCAAGATCCCCTGCTGCTGATTCATCCATTTACAGATCACCAACGATGTCTTGCAGCCATCTTTGCCTTGGTCTTCCTCTCTTTCTTTTTACCATTATGTACCCTTCCAAGATGGTCTTCTCTAAATTATCATGACATTTTAATGTGTCCAAAATATTTAAGTTTTTGCTGTTTAATCCTCTTTACTAGCCAGCCTTCTTCAGTATTAAGTTCTTGTAGTATGGATATATTTGTTCTTTTTTGTGTCCATGATATTTGAAAAACTCTTCTGTAGCATTTACACTCAGTGGCATTTATGTGTTTCTCAGCTATTTTGTTAAGTGTTCAGTTCTCACTGGCATATGTTGCCTGAGGATGCTGAGAGCTATTATCAAAGCTATTTATATAATGCATAGAACACTGCAAAAAAAAAAATTTAAACCATTTCCTGACGGAGAGTGTGTGACATAGAATCTTGCAGCTGAAGCTGTGTGCTCAAAAATTTTCTCATGGATCTTATGTGAAAGAGTGTCTTGTTGCACCAGCTGAAATTGTGAGCTCAAACATTTTCTGATAGAGAATATGAGGGGTTGCTGAAAAGTCATCTGACCGATCCAGATGGGAGTGACCTAGAGCTGTGAAAGTGGCATGTTAACTGAAGTTAAGCACACTTGACACATCATTTCTCAAGTTTCTTTAATCCTTCCCTAAAAAAAATCCGACACCAGGTCACCGATATACTGGTATTTGCCATCACCTCCGGGTCATTCAAAAATGTTATTCCTTTTAAACAGTTTCTAAAGCTGGGAAACACAATAGTCAGAGATGGAGCATGTTCTAGTGAGCAGGGTGGATGATCTATGCACTCAAGCCCCAGATTCTTCAAAACATTAAACATATTTATAAACATATGCATTGCCTGCAAAAAAGACCACCTTTCCACAACTTGTCTTTTTTGTTTCACTTCATCCTTTAATCAGCATGGCAGTATTTTCCAGCATGGTAGTATTTTCCTGCATTATCTGTTTGGCCCTTTGGAAGATACTCAGTCATCAAAATAGCTTCCTTATCCCAAAAACAGTGGCCATGACCTTTCTTACTGATTTTTTAATCTTAATTTTTTTTTGGCCATGGGGAACTTGAGTGTCGCCACTGCTAGGACTTTTGTTTGTTCTCAGGGTCATAGTGATGTGACCATGTTTTCTGTTTGTTCTCAGGATCATAGTGATGTGACCATGTTTGCTGTTTGTTCTCAGGGTCATAGTGATGTGACCATGTTTGCTGTTTGTTCTCAGGATCATAGTGATGTGACTATGTTTGCTGTTTGTTCTCAAGGTCATAGTGATGTGACCATGTTTGCTGTTTGTTCTCAGGATCATAGTGATGTGACCATGTTTGCTGTTTGTTCTCAGGATCACAGTGATGTGACCATGTTTGCTGTTTGTTCTCAGGATCATAGTGATGTGACCATGTTTGCTGTTTGTTCTCAGGATCATAGTGATGTGACCATGTTTGCTGTTTGTTCTCAGGATCATAGTGATGTAACCATGTTTGCTGTTTGTTCTCAGGGTCATAGTGATGTGACCATGTTTGCTGTTTGTTCTCAGGATCATAGTGATGTGACCATGTTTCATCATCAGTGACAAGTCATTACAAAAATTATCACCAGATTGCTCAAAATGTTGCAAAATCAACTTGGAGGTATCTACTAAATTTCATTTCTTGTCAGCATTCAAACACTTCAGCACTCACTTGGCTGACAGTTTCTGCATATCCAAATACTAACAAATAATGAAACTTCTCATTAACCATGAAGGAAAAATATACCTAAAAGGAACAGCTGTTGAAGAAGTAAACCAATTTGCATATCTTGGCAGCTACATAGACCAGAAAGGAAATTAGAATTGCAAAAGCAGCATTGATCTTCAAGAATCTTGAGAACATATTGCGTTCAAAAGTTATAAGAACAAAAATCAAGTTAAGATTGGTCAATTCAAATGTAATATCCACCCTGATTTATGCATGTGAAAGCTGGAAAACAACTAAAGAAATAGACAAGAAATTAGACTCTTTTGAAAGCAAATGCCTCAGGAAAATGCTTGATATAAAGTGGAACGAATTCAAGAACAATGTAGAGATAAGACAGATGAGCAAACAATAACCAGTCTCGTGTGTGATCAGAAAAAGAAGATGAACATATGTTGGTCATGTGATGAGAAGAAACAATCAGAGAATCCTATCTACCTATACAAGCTATCAAGTGGAACACAACAGGCTGAAGAAAAATAGGTCGATCATGTGAAATACTAAGAGGACATTGTTAAGAGAAGCCAGTTCAGTGGGCATAACATCCATTGATGAGACTAAAAAACTCGCCGAAGACAGGAAATCTTGTCAAACTACCATGTAGGCTCTTTCATTGACATTTTTCTGACAGTTATCTAAAAAAATAAAATTAGCACTATGATCATGCAAATTGGCACTTTACATTATAAAATACACTGTTTCAAAAATAGTAATAAAATTACACTCACATTTACATTTTAGGACATGTATTATGTCGATAATAAAATTACACTCACATTTACATTTTAGGACATGTATTATGTCAATAACTTTTAAGCACCCTTCATTTGTGAAGGAATGTTTTGTGACAGCAGCTGAAATTGTGTGTTCAAAGATAAATTTGCCTTGAATGACTATTGCTAAAAGAATTGAATACCATGTATAGATGTCTGAGGCTAGAACCATGGAATACAGAAGAAGTTGAGATTAAAAACAAAGTTGCTAGCATGCAAATTTTACCCACTGGCATTAGATGAAAGCATGTATTTAGCCAGTGCAGCTGAGCTGGCTATTTTCATTTGTGGGTTCAACAACATACTTAAATTCATTGAAGAACTATTTGCTTTTAAGACCTTCCAAGGATGCCATGAAAGGACCAGGCAGTCTAGAAGTACTCTAGAAGGACTCCTGCTGATCACCTCAGTTTCAAAACCTAGCAGGGTTGACAATGAATGGAGCCCCACCTATATAGGAGCAAAGCAAGATTGGTCACACTTTAAAGGAAAAAAAAAGAAATAAGACATAGGTATTAGTAGATTTGGCTCACCTGGGCAAGAGCAGAAAAAAAGGTGAAGGACAGGCATTTGTGGAAAACCCTTGCAGAAGCCCCATGTGCCCTGGGCACTTAATGTTCAGAGAGAGAGAGATTAGTAGATTTCCAGCTACCATAGTATCATTCTCCAAGAAAATTTGTGAGCCAAATCTTTCAGTTTTGAAAGTGTCATGACAGTATCACAAACACTGTGAATTTCATATAACTGAGGGGTTTGAATCATCGATAGTTTCAGAATTTCTACAGACAGAATGGACTGCTGATCATGATGTCTCCAGAAACCTCTAAATAGAAATTGACTTTCGGTGTGACTCGTGATTGAAATCAGTGTTGATGAAGTGTCTCTACCAAAATGTGATTAATATAAAAAAAGAGTAGTATACCAAAGTGCAAATGAGAAGATTCTGAAACAAATAAATAAATTCAGTTACCCCAGAGCAATAACATCTCATGGCAAGTGCACAAATGAAATAAAATCACGAATAGGTAAGGCAAAAGCAGATTTTTATGACATGAATAAAATACTAGCAAATAAGATCTCCCTAAAAGTGAGGCAATGAGTATTGCAGTACTTTAAAGAACCAGCATTCTGTATGGTTGTAAAACTTGGACAATTAACAAATAGATAATAAAGATATTGGACGCAACGGAAATATGATTTTAGAGAAAGATGCAACATTAAAGAGAAAAAAAGAGAGGAAGACCAAGAGAAAAATATCTCAGAGAACTGACAAAGTAGCTTGGGAGAAGAAAAATATTTGAATTGATTAGAAACACAAGGGACTGCATGAAATAGAGAAGCATGGTCTGCAGTTCTATCTGGCATGCCATATAATATAATAATAATAATATGAAAAAATCTGTTAATTTAAGAATGTATGCAGCAAGAATCTTCACCCTCTTTGATAACACATGCTTATGTGAACAGGTGTTTTCCAGGATGAAGCACAGCAAGTAAAAATATGAGGACAAAAATTACTGATTGTCATCTGGGGCACCACCTCCAATTAGCTGCCACAGAAATAGTTCCAGACATTGTTAGTAAAAGATTCTCATTAAAAGAATCTGCTATTGTGTTGTAACAAATTTTTCTTGTAAATGTGGTCTCTTTCTTTTAAATGACCCATTAAATTCAGAGACAACTCTCAATGTAAAGATAAAGAAATTTTTAAACAGCCACATTATAGTAATATACATGAAACAATACTGTAATTTTAATGTACTTATACTTAACAAATTTTCCCTTTGATGTTGCTTCTGAATTGAGCCTAAAGATAGTAGTAAGATTTGTCTGTTTAGTGGCATGCAACTTGTACCAAACAGTTCATTGTTCAGGTAGAGGAGACAGATATAGATGAATTATGGAATTCTGACAGCACAGCCATAATCACAGCAGCAAAGACAAGTGTTGGACTGCAAAAAACAAGCAGAAAAGCATGGATATCAGATAACACATGGAAATACATACATGAAAGATGAGCAGTCAAATTAGCCATGTTGAATGTAAAGACAGATCTTGGAAAAGATTTGGCAAAAGCTATATACTAAGAACTAGAAATAAAGTAAAAAGTTCAGCTAGAATAGATAAAAGAGGTTACATGGACAATATGGCGAAAGAAGCAGAGAAGGCAGCAAAAACAGGAGACAGCAAAACTCTAAATAACATACAACAGAGGCTAACAGGTGCTATTGCGTCCAAAGAAAGACCGATCCTTAGCATATTTTCAAAGTTTCGCTTCCAGGTGACATACAAAATGGTTGGAGCTTTTTAACGCTCTCGCTGGCATACTTGCATATGACTCTTCTGCGTCGCCATACATCGTAGCACGGGAGTTGGCCATGAGGCTAACAACCTCATCCTGAGACCCATCTAGAGGCGACTCTAGATGGGGATAAACCCTGTCATTATGGAATCTGTACAACAGTTGTAACTGAACATCATGGTCACCAACTCTGCATGGCGTTGACAACGATCGAAAATTCATCGCGCCCCCCCCCCCCCCACCCCCCCCCCCCCCCCCCCAATGCATAACAAAAATCTGATTTTGGAATGTAAGAACAATTGCTGCAACAACAAAAACTGCTCAGGTAATAAAGGAAATGGATAGATATCACCTAGATGCGTTGGGCATCAGTGAAATGTAATGGCCAGAAGCAGGGAAAAGAATGGTGGAAAACCGTAAGTTAATAATATATTCCAGCAGAGACGATGGGAAACACCAGGAAGGAGTTGGTATAATTATATCATCTGCAGCAGCAAAAGACCCTTACAAAATGGGAACCAGTGAACAGTCATATGTCATATGATAAGAGCACGATACAAAATAAGGCACAGAAGAATGACACTCATACAGTGTTATACACCCACGAATGATACAGATGATGAAATAAAAGACGATTTCTATTAACAACTACAACAACTTATCAACAAAGTATCTAAGGACGACATGTTAATTGTCAGGGGGACTTCAACGCTACGGTAGGGAAAGATAACACCGACGTAGAAAAAGTAATGGGGAAAGAAGGAATTGATACAGTAAATCAGAATGGAGAAAGATGAATTGAAATATGCCTAACAGAGGCCATGGGCATTAGAGGAACAATATTTCCACGCACAGAAATACATAAAACAACATGGATATCTCCAAGTGATAGAACCACAAACCAGATAGATCCTTTTTGTATTAGAAAGCAATTCAGAATATCTCTGATAGATGTAAGAACATATAGGGTGCATATGTCAACACTGATCACAACCTGTGTATAGGGAGGATAAAACTTAAACTGAAAAGCCAACACAAGAAATCAATACTCAGAAAGATAAACAGTCATAGCCTACAAGAAGAAAATATCAGCAGTGATTTCAATCTGGAACTTACCAAACATTTTGCAGCACTCAAAGAGTTAGATGAGACAGATAGAGATGAATTATGGAATTCTGACAGCACAGCCATAATCACGGCAGCAAAAGCAAGTGCTGGACTGCAATCAACAAGTAGAAAAGCATGGATATCAGATAACACGTGGAAATACATACATGAAAGAAGAGCAGCCAAATTAGCTATGTTGAATGTAAAGACAGATCTTGGAAATGTTTAGGCAAAAGTAACATTCAAAGAACTAGACAATAAAGTAAAAAATTCAGATAGAAGAGACAAAGAATGGTTTCAGATTGAAACAGATGTGAAACAAGGATGCGTATTATCTCCCTTGCTTTTTGGAATTGCTATAGACTTTATAACGAAAAGATACTATACTGGTAAAACTGGCATTGATTGGGTACATGGGACCCAAATAGAAGATCTTGACTTTACAGATGACATAACCCTTATCAGTGACAATGTAAAATCGATGCAGGAAAAAACAGATTCCCTTTCTTCCTTGGCTAGCAAAATAGGTCTTGAAATTAACAAAGACAAAATAAAAATAATGAAACTTCTCATTAATCAAGAAGAAAAAATATATGTAGAAGGAACAGTTGCTAATGAAGTAAACCAATTTGCATACCTTGGCAGCTACATAGACCAAGATAGTGACATTGTAAAGAAGTTAGAATTAGAATTGCAAAAGCAGCATTGTCCTTCAAAAATCTTGAGAACATATGGAATTCAAAACTTAAAAGCACAAAAACCAAGCTAAGATTATTTAATTCAAATGTGATATCCACCATAATTTATGCATGCGATAGCTGGAAATCAACTAAAGAAATAGACAAGAAATTAAACTGTTTTGAAAACAAATGCCTGAGGAAAATACTTGGTATAAAGTGGAACGAATTCAAGAACACAGAGATAAGACAGATGAGCAAACAACAACCTGTCTCATGAGTGATCAGAAAAAGAAGATGGACATATGTAGGCCATGTGATGAGAAGAAACAATCAGAGAATACCAAGACAAGCTACCAAGTGGAGCACGACAGGCGAAAGAAAAAGAGGTCGAGCACGTGAAGCTCTAAAGAGGACATTGTTAAGAGAAGCCAGTTTAGTGGGCAAAATCCCTTGATGAGGTTGAAAGACTCACCGAGATCATGAAAACTTGGCAAACAACTATGCGAGCCCTATATGACGTTTAACAGTATGGGAAGGATGTAAGAAGAGACAAAAGAGAATATATGGACAATATGGCAAAAGAAGCGGAAAATGCAGCAAAAAAAGGAGACAGCAACTCTGTATAAAACATACAGAAGAAGCTAACAGGTGCTATTACCTCCAGAGAAAGACCAATCTTTAGCAAAACATGCAACCTATTAACATCAAGTAATAACCAAAAGCAAAGATGGGCCAAACACTTCCAAGAAATACTTAATCGAGCACACCCAAATGAATTAATAAATCTTGAAACCTATTTACCAGTCCCACAACTAAATGTCAACTTAGATGAAGTTAACTGATTTAAATTGAAACAGAAGTGAATCTAATGGCTAACAAAAAAACTGCAGGTGAAGATGAAATAACAATCGAGATGTTAAAAGCCATTAACAGTGACAACATGAGACAACTACAAAGAATGTTTAATAAAATTTGGAAAGAAGAAGTCCCTTCTAAATGGGAAAAAGGAATCATTGTTAAAATACCTAAAAAAAAAAAAAAGGTAACCTCATTGACTGCAATAACTGGAGGGGTGTAACCTTATTATCAGTTGTGTCAAAGGTGTTTTGTAAAGTAATTCTGAAAAGAATTAAGGATGTAGTGATTACTGCAATGAGAGAACAGACAGGATTTCGAAAAGAGAGAAGTTGTCTCGACCAGATCTTTACTCTAAGAGTAATACTTGAAGAACATATTGAAAAGCAGAAACCATTAACTCTGACTTTGTATGTTTGACTGGCGAAGTGATTAGTGCACTGGTCTGTCATGGCAAAGGGTGGTGGTTCGAATCCGGCTGGAGGCACCCCAGTTGCCTAGCTGTAGAAATAGTTACCGGACTTCTTCTGGAGCTGGGGAAGGAAAGGCGGCCAGGCGTGATACTGACCATATGACCCTCTAGTGTGCTGACAGGTCAAGGAAAATATGGGCACTAACACCATATCCCTGTATGCCTCTAAGGCATGACAGGATTACCTTTACCCTATAACTTACCTTTATAGACTTTAAAAAGGCATTTGATAGCATATACAGAGATTCATTGTGGAGAATTTTAAGACTATATGGAAAACCATCTAAAATTATCAACATCATTAGAGATCACTACAACGGATGTGTTTGTGCAGTCAACACACAAGAAGGAATGAATGAATGGTTTCAGATTGAAACAGGCGTGAAACAAGGATGTATATTATCTCCTTTTGCTTTTTGGAATTGCTTAGACTTTAAAACAAAAAGATGCTGTACTGGTAAAACCGGCATTAAATGGGTACATGGGACCCAAATAGAAGATCTTGACTTTGCAGATGATATAACTCTTATCAGTGACAATGTGAAATCGATGCAGGAAAAAACAGATTCCCTTAGCTAACAAAATAGGTCTTGAAATTAACAAAGACAGCAAAAAATTATGAAATTTCTCATTAATCAAGAAGAAAAATATACGTAGAAGGAACAGCTGTTGATGGAGTAAACCAGTTTGCATACCTTGGCATCTACATAGACCAGGATGGTGACACCAGGAAGGAAGTTAGAATTAGAGTTGCCAAAGCACCATTGTCCTTCAAAAATCTTGAAAACATATGAAATTCAAGTTATAAGCACAAAAACCAAGTTAAGATTATTCAGTTCAAATGTGATATCCACCCTTATTTATGCATGCGAAAGCTGGAAATCAACTAAATTAGACAAGAAATTAGACTCTTTTGAAAGCAAATGCCTGAGAAAAATACCTGGTATAAAGTGGAATGAATTTAAGAGCAACACAGAAATAAGACAGATGAGCAAACAACAACCTGTCTCATGTGTGATCAGAAAAAGAAGATGGTCATATGTAGGCCATGTGATGAGAAGAAACAATCAGAGAATCCCCAAACAAGCTATCAAATGGAGCACAACAGGCGAAAGAAAAAGAGGTCGAGCACGTGAAACTCTACAGAGGACATTGTTAAGAGAAGCCAGTTTCTCTCCCTCTCTCTCTGAAACTTAAGTGGCCATGGCACATGGATGTCTTCTGTGCTGTCTCCATTTTCTACTACTCTACTGCCAAGGTATACAAATTCGTTGACCTCCTCCACTAACCTGCTATCTTCTCTGAGTACATTTCTGTTGTTCACATTTTGCTTCATTTACTTTGTCTTTCCTACGTTGATCTTTAGTCCTATGTTGTTTGCGTTCTGAGTTAGTTTGTTTATTTTATCTTGCATATCTTTGTGACTGCTTGATAATAGACAAATGTCGTCCGCAAAGTCAAGGTCCTCCAGCACTGTGTCAAGGGTCCATTGTAATCCTCTGCGTTTGTCTGATGTTGCCTCCTTCATTAACCAGTCTACTGCCAAGATAAATAATGTTGGTGATAGTACACATCCGTGCTTCACTCCTGTTTGTACCTTAAAGCTGCTGGAGGTATGTTCTCCACAGATCACTTTGCACTGAAAACCCTCATATAGGGCTTTGATTACATTTACTATCTTATGGGGGGAGGCCATGCCATCTTATGATTTTCCACAGTGCATCTCTGTTGACACTGTCAAAGGCTTTCTCGAAATCTATGAACAATGCATATGTTGTGCTATGCCACTCATTTGTTAAGAGAAGCTAGTTTAGTGGGCATAATATCCCTTGATGAAGTTGAAAGACTCGCAGAGAACAGGAAAACGTGGCAAATAACTATGCAAGCCCTATGTGACGTTTAACGGCACAGGAAGAATGTAAGATGTGTTTTAAAAAATTATACATCATTATTTATACATGTTTGAACTGTTTCCTTGCATCTTTGTGTATTTATTTGTTTGCTGTTCATGTGTGCTCATATTTGTATCTGTGCTCATCCCTGACGAAAGTTATGACAGAATCTACAGAAAATAAATTTATTTCTTATTATGTTACATAATAATCTGGTGAAATAATTGCTTGCATTATACTCAGAAGTTTGTTAACCACAAATTAAGTGATAAATGTGTATGGTTGCAGTTATGTACATTGTGTCCATGACAACCTTGTCTCAAGAAATTCTAGAGGTTGAGAAAAAAAAAATTTAGGACACAACATCCAACAGTTCTTGAATGTAAACGAACAAGTGACCAGATAATAGAAAGTTAATAATACTGGATTATTCAGCGAAGCTGCATACTACTTGTGTCTTCATAAGGATTCACAACAAGACATGTTTCAGGTCTATAATCGTACCTGCATGTTGGAATAAGCTATTTATTCTCTTAAATGATGTTGTTTAATGAGCTTGACCTTAAAAGTGTGAGAAAAAAATGGTATAGTGCTAAAGAGAGTCAGTATTAATGTATGCTTGTGAAAATTGGACACACAAACTGATGAAATAATTTTTTTTTTAAAGTAAGAAAAATTAAAGGTATAAAAAAAATTCCATGGACATGTCATGAGAAGATAGAGAACCTATTTTAATTTCATTTTCTATTTAAATTATCTTTTCTATTTAAATTCTCTTTTCTATTATTCATTGAAAAGTTGCTTGCGATACTACTACTTTATATTTTACTGATAAACCTGTACCATCTGTACAGAATAAAATTGGTGTAAAATGCCTTTGTGGGTATAATAATACGCAAGGGCAATGCTTTGCAAAAACTCTGCATAACAACATCATCATCGCCTTTCACTCCCTCGGGAGCATGGACCATATTATATAATAGCATGTGCATTGCATGTATAAAAATACAGTAAATAAAAGAGAAAAATTAGTTCTTGCCTTAGAAGATTATTGTTCTCCCTAGCCATATTTCTCGGCATATAAGACGATTTTTTTTTCTTAAAAAAAAATTCACCAAAAATCATCCGGCGTCCTACACCCCGATTATTTGGGTGGGCCTTGCGGATGGGAGGTTACTGGTACTGGACTAACATCTAAACATTCATAACCCTTCTGGGTCCAGGTAAACAATACTCAGCCTGTCCAGTTAAGAAGTTCAGTAGTAGTGTCCAGAGGCATACGATCATGGACCAGAACCGTGTGGAGTGAAGGGCTATGAAGTTCATGGACTATGTGGAGTTTTTAGTTTTGTTCCAAAATACGGCATTACGCGTAGTTGCCAAATTATAGGTGCGTCTTACACGGCGGTCCATCTCAGGTGACAGGAAATATGATATTTGAATGGGCTGGACAGGTGGCACAGGTGAAGAATAGCACGTGGATTGATTAGAAACACCAAGAGGAGCACAAGATGAAGAAGCATTATCACAAACTCCTATTCTGGAGTAGAAGAAATAATAACTGCAGTAAAACTGGTTCTAGTAATAAAGTTAGAAAGAGAATTATGGTTCAATCCTTACTGATATATATACAACTTTGTATTTACGTCTATTTGGGCAAATTTGATGCTGACTTTCGTTCTAGGAGGATACCACAAAGCTGAGTTTTTCATCTATTTTCCATGTGCGTTTGCCTTGCCTTGTCGAATTAAGCCACATCAGACCTTGACAGAGCCTCCTCCGTAGCGATCCACTTCGCAAACTGTCATCGGTAAAAGTCTCTCCTTGCTTTCTTCAAACACGAACCCTGAAATCATTAAATGACAGAGTGAAGTGAGACTCATCTGTAAGTAGAACTTGACTCCTCTACCTTCTTGTCTACCTGATGTGCTCACGGCACCGGGAAACACCGGCTCGATGGTGAACTAGAGTGAAAGGGATTCTGACCACAGGGCTTCGTGCAAAGGGCAGACAACAAGTGATTTATGTTATCCTGTCGGCTCGTACAACGTGGGCGTCCTGAACGATTTTGATCTACTCCCGTGGTGACTCTGAGTGTCTCTCCAAAAGCCTTTGGTTGGTAGAATGTGACAGTCACAGACATCTTACAAGTTGACGAATGGATTCGCCACAGTCACAGACATCTTACAAGTTGACGAATGGATTCGCCATTCTCAACCCACGCAATAGCCCGAACGCGTTCTAGAGTGCTAAGACTCCATCTCTGGGACATGTTTTTTTGCAACCAGCAAAAGTGTCCTTTTATCATCAGTCTTAAAATGAATGAAAAGTGACATCTGGTCAGTAAGAGTCCCCATTGCGTGTGCATCACAAATCACTTCAGTTTTTCTAACTGCGTGGGTTGACGGAACGCACGTGATTTTTTACACTCGCCATGATAATCAATGAGTAATTTTCATACCTTATGTGCATAGAGGACTGTTTGTGGATGGCATTGAAATAAGTTTCATTATCGCATCAGTATATTATTTTTGATATAAAAGTGTGTTGAAAATAAAGCGGTAGCCCTTAAGTTTTTGGCGGTAGTGTATTACAACAGGCCACGGGACATCTCAAACCAGTGCCATACATAAGAAAAAGACAATTAAAGTCTCTGATACATCAGCAGACGTGAAAGTCTCGAAAAATTTATCGTGGCTGGAAAGATAAATGACAGAAGACAGAGAAGGTGGATAAGACAAATACCTGGACTGCATGGTTTGGCAGGAAAACAGATATCGACTTGATTCGAGACAGAGAATCGAGAGAGATAACCTCCCACGCCTATTGGCATGGCACTGTCTGATCCGAGAGATATGATTTATACAAAAAGAATATCTTAAATTTTGGATTCATAAAACATACGAGGGTACTAAAAAGTTACTGGCCCAACCCTGCCCCAAAATCTGAGTGTAATTTTGTCAATGTAGCTTTAACAATGATGAGATGATGAGATGAGTTATGGAATTCTTACAGCACAGCCATAATCACAGCAGCAAAAGTAAGCGCTGGATTGGAAAAACCAAATAGAAAAGCATGGATATCAGATAAAACATGGAAGTATATACATGAAAGACGAGCAGTCAAATTAAACATGTTGAATGCAAAAGCAGATCATGAAAGAGATTCGGCAAAAGCAAAATACAAAGACATAGACAAGAAAGTAAAAAGTTCAGCTAGAAGGGATAAAAGAGAATACATAGACAATATGGCGAAAGAGGCAGAAAAAGCAGCAAAAACAGGAGACAGCAAAACTTTATATAACATACAAAAGAGGCTAACAGGTACTATTACATCTAAAGAAAGACCAATCCTTAGCAAAACTGGAACACTATTAACATCAAATAAAGACCAAAAGCAAAGATGGGCTGAACACTTCCAAGAAATACTCAATCGACCACACCCAAAAGAATTGTTAAACCTTGAAACTGACTTACCAGCCCCACAACTAAATGTCAATCTAGATGAAATTAAATTGCATGAAATTGAAACAGCAGTGAATTTAATGGCTAACAACAAAGCTGCAGGTGAAGATGAAATAACAGCCGAGATGCTAAAAGCTATCAATAGTGACAACATGAGACAACTACAGAGAATGTTTAACAAGATTTGGAAAGAAGAAAAGGTCCCTTCTAATTGGAAGAAGGGAATCATTGTTAAAATACCAAAAAAGGGCAATCTTAGTGACTGTAACAACTGGAGAGGAGTAACCTTAAAATCAGTTGTGTCAAAAGTATTTTGCAAGGTCATTTTGAATAGACTCAAAGATATAGTGGATACTGCAATGAGAGAAGAACAAGCAGGATTTCGAAAAGGGAGAAGCTGTCTCGACCAGATCTTTACTCTCAGAATAATACTTGAAGAACATTTTGTTAAAAGCAGAAACCATTAATACTGAATTTCATAGATTTTAAGAAGGCATTTGATAGCATACACAGAGATTCATTATGGAGAATTTTATGTCTATATGGAATACCATCTAAAATTGTCAACATCATTAAGGACTTATACAATGGATATGGTTGTGCAGTCAAGACAGAAGAAGGGATGAGTGAATGGTTCCAGATTGAAACAGGCGTGAAACAAGGATGTATACTGTCTCCTTTACTTTTTGGGATTACAATAGACTTCATAATGAAAAAATGCTGCACAGGTAACACAGGTATTGACTGGGTACATGGGACCCAACTAGAAGATTTTGATTTTGCTGATGACATAACTCTTATCAGTAATAATGTGAATTCCATGCAAGAAAAAACAGATAGCTTGTCTTCACTGGCTAGCAAAATAGGACTTGAAATTAACAAGGACAAAACAAAAATAATGAAAATTCCCATCAATCAAAATGGAAAAATACACATAGAAGGGACAGATATTGAAGAAGTCAATCAATTTGCATACCTTGGCAGCTACATAGACCAGGATGGTGACACTAGAAAGGAAGTTAGGATCAGAATTTCAAAAGCAGCATCAATCTTCAAGAATCTTGAGAACATATGGAATTCAAAAGTTATAAGCACAAAAACCAAGTTAAGACTACTCAATTCAAATGTAATATCCACCCTCATTTATGCATGCGAAAGCTGGAAAACAACTAAAGAAATAGAAAAGAAATTAGACTCTTTTGAAAACAAATGCCTAAGGAAAATACTCGGCATCAAGTGGAATGAATTCAAGAACAATGCAGAGATAAGACAGATGACTGAACAACAACCAGTCTCACGGGTGATCAGGAAAAGGAGATGGACATATGTTGGTCACTTGATGAGAAGAAATGATCAGAGAATCCCAAAACAAGCTATCAAGTGGAACACAACAGGCCGAAGAAAAAGGGGCAGACCGCGTGAAACTCTGAAGAGGACATTATTAAGAGAGGCCAAGTTAACAGGCATAAAATCCTTTGTTGAGGTTGAAAGACTCGCCGAAGACAGGAAAAATTGGCGAACTACTTTGCGAGCCCTATGTGACGTCTAACGGCACGGGAAGGATATAAGATATAAGCTTTAACAAATTGTTATTCTGCAGTGTGAAATGCCAGTTTGCATTATCATGGCGCTATTTTTTAACTTTTTTTTTCAAATTGGTGACAGGAAAGTATAAACGAAAAGTGTGTAATTTTCAATTCCAGACCGTCATGAAAATTCTGTTCCCTTAGAAGAAAACTCCAAAAGAAATCCATGAATATATGCTACTAACAGTGACAGGTGCCCATTATACTCAGCTATAAAGAAGTAGTGTGTTAACCTTCAATGTGGAGATTTCGAGACTGAAGACCTGGAAGACTTTCAGCAGTGACAGCTCCAGAAATTGCTCATCATGTTCATGACCTGATTTTAACAGATCTGTTAATTTCGAATTTCAACTGAAACAACTGTTAAGACATTAGAGATCTCCAGGGAGTGCGTTTGGTTTATACTTCATCAGCATTTGGTTATGCAAAAAAAAACAGTCGACCAAGTGGATGCCGAAATGTTTGAATGCTAATGAAAAACTAAATTGAGTGGACACTTTCACGTTGATTTTGCAGAATTTGAAGCAGTCTGGTAATAACATTTTGGAATGACCTGTCACAGATGATAAAACGTGGTTTCACCACTATGATCATGAGATCAAAAAAAAAGTCTTTACAGTGGCGGCACTTGGGTTCTCTACAGTTAAAAATATTCAAGACCCAAAAGTCAGCAAGAAAGGTTATCTTACATCCTTCCCGTGCCGCTAAATATCACATAGGGCCTGCGTGGTAGTTCGCTAAGATTTCCTGTCTTCGGTGAGTTTTTCAATCTCATCCAACTGGCCACTTTTAACAATGTCCTCTTTAGAGTTTCACATGCTCGACCTCTTTTTCTTCGGCCTGTTGTGTTCCAATTGATAATTTGTTTTGGGATCCTCTGATTGTTTCTTCTCATCACATGACTGACATAATGTCCATCTTCTTTTTCTGATCACACATGAGACAGATTGTTGTTTGGTCATCTGTCTTATGTCTGCGTTGTTCTTGAATTCGTTCCACTTTATACCGAGAATTTTCCTTAGGCATTTGTTTTCGAAAGAATCTAATTTCTTGTCTATTTGTTTAGTTGTTTTCCGGGTTTCACGTGCATAAATCAGGGTGGATATCACATTTGAATTGAATAATCTTTACTTGGTTTTTATGCTTATAACTTTTGAATGCCATATGTTCTCAAGATTCTTGAAGGTCAGTGCTGCTTTTGTAATTCTAGTTCTAACTTCCTTTCTGGTGTCACCATCCAGGTCTATTTAGCTGTTGAGATATGCAAAATGGTTTGCTTCTTCAACAGCTGTTCCTTCTACATATATTTGTCCTGCATGGTTAATGAGAAGTTTCATTATTTTTGTTTTATCCTTGTTAATTTCAGGTCTTATTTTACTAACCATTGAAGACAGGGTATCTGTTTTTAGTTGCATTGATTTCACATTGTCACTGATAAGAGTTATGTCATCAGCAAAATCAAGATCTTCCAGTCGGGTCTCATGTACCCAATCAATACCCATTTTACCTGTGCAGCATTTTTAAATTATGAAGTCTATGGCAATTCTAAAAAGCGAGGCAGATAATATACATCCTTGTTTCACGCCTGTTTCAATCTGGAACCATTCACTCATTCCTTCTTCTCTGTTCACTGCACAAACATATCCATTGTAGAGGTCTCTGATGATGTTGACAGTCTTAGATCGTACATCCTTCCCGTGCCATTAAACATCACATAGGCCTCGCATAGTTATTTGCCAGGTTTTCCTATTCTCTGCGAGTCTTTCAACTTCAACAAGGGATGTTATGGCCACTAAACTGGCTTCTCTTAACAATGTCCTCTTTAGAGTTTCACGTGGTCGACCTCTTTTTCTTCGGCCTGTCGTGCTCCACTTGATAGCTTGTTTTGGTATTCTCTGATTGTTTATTCTCATCACATGGCCTACATATGTCCATCTTCTTTTTCTGATCACACATGAGACAGATTATTGTTTCCTCATCTGTTTTATCTCTGTGTTGTTCTTGAATTCGTCCCACTTTATAGCAGGTATTTTCCTCAGGCATTTGTTTTAAAAAGAGTCTAATTTCTTGTCTGTTTCTTTAGTTGATTTCCAGCTTTCGCATACATAAATGAGGGTAGATATCACATTTGAATTGAATAATCTTAACTTGATTTTTATGCTTATAACTTTTGAATTCCATATGTTCTCAAGATTTTTGAAGGACAATGCTGCTTTTGCAATTCTAATTCTAATTTCCTTCCTGGTGTCACCATCCTGGTCTATGTAGATGCCAAGGTATGCAAACTGGTTTACTCCATCAACAGCTGTTCCTTCTACGTATATTTTTCTTCTTGATTAATGAGAAATTTCATAATTTTTTGCTGTCTTTGTTAATTTCAAGACCTATTTTGCTAGCCAAGGAGGAAAGGGAATCTGTTTTTTCCTGCATCGATTTCACATTGTCATTTATAAGAGTTATGTCATCAGCAAAATCAAGATCTTCTATTTGGGTCCCATGTACCCAGTCAATGCCAGTTTTACCTGTACAGCATCTTTTCATTATAAAGTCTATAGCATTTCCAAAAAGCAGTGGAGATAATATACATCCTTGTTTCACACATGTTTCAGTCTGAAACCATTCACTCATTCCTTCTTCTGTCTTGTCCGCACAAACATATCCTTTGTAGAGATCTCTAATGATGTTGACAATTTTAGATGGTATTCCATTCATTCATTCATTCATTTGCATGTCCCTTGCGGAACTTTGCCTCCCAAACAGCACTCCTGTAGGCCTCTCGGTTGTGAGCAAAATGGCCTGCTGCTGCTGCGTCCATTTGCAGATTGTCAACGATTTCTTGCAGCCATCTTTGTTTTGGTCTTCCTCTTTTTCTTTTTCCCATTATGTATCCTTCCAATACGGTCTTCTCTAAATTATCATGACGTTTAATGTGTCCAAAATGTGTTTTCTCTCTTTAATCCTCTTTACTAGCCAGCCTTCTTCAGTATTAACCTCTTGTAGTATGGATACATTTGTTCTTTTTTGTGTCCACGATATTTGAAGAATTCTTCTGTAGCATTTACATTGAAACGCATTTATGTGTTTCTCAGCTGTTTTGTTAAGTGTCCATGTCTCACAGGCAAATGTTGCCATGGGAAAGATGCATGCCCTTAAAAATCTCATTTTTGTAGTTCTGTCTGCTCCTCTCCACATATTCTTTATGGTATTCCATATAGTCTTAAAATTCTCCACAATAAATCTCTGTGTATGCTATCAAATGCTTTTTAAAATCTATGAAGTTCATAATTAATGGGTTTTTTTAAAATATGTTCTTCAAGTATTATTCTTAGAGTAAAGATCTGATCGAGACAGCTTCTCCCTTTTCGAAATCCTGCCTGTTCTTCTCTCATTGCAGCATCCACTATATCTTGAGTTCTATTCAGAATCACTTTACAAAACACCTTTGACACAACTGATAGTACGGTTACTCCTCCCCAGTTATTGCAGTCACTGAGGTTGCCTTTTTTTATGTATTTTAACAATGATTCCCTTTTTTCCATGTGGATGGGACTTTTTCTTCATTCCAAATTTTTTAAAACATTCTTTGTAGTTGACTCATGTTGTCACTGTTAATAGCTTTTAACATTTCAGGAGTTATTTCATCTTTATTGTTAGCCATTAGATTTACTGGTGTTTCAATTTCATACAATGTAATTTCATCTAGGTTGACATTTAGTTGTGGGAATGGTAAGTCAAATTCAATCTCTATCGATTCATATGGCTGTGGTCGATTAAGTATTTCTGTGAAGTGTTCAGCCCATCTTTACTTTTGGTCTTTACTTGATGTTAATAGTGTGCCAGTTTTGCTAAGGATTGGTCTTTCTCTGGAGGTAATAGCACCTGTTAGCTTTTTCTGTATGTTATAGAAGGTTATGCTGTCTCCTGTAGCTCACTGCATGCAGCGAACTGTTTGGTTAGTTCCAGATTAAAATTACTGTTAGTATTTTCTTGTAGACTATGATTGTTTATCTTTCTGAGTATTGATTTCTTGTGTTGGCTTTTCAGTTTAAGTCTTATCCTCCCTATACACAGATTGTGATCACTGTTGATGTCTGCACCCCTATATGCTCTTACATCTATCAGAGATGTTCTGAATTGCTTTCTAATACAAAAAGGATCTATCTGGTTTCTGGTTCTATCATCTGAAAATATCCATGTTGTTTTATGTATTTCTTTGTGTGGAAATATTGTTACTCCAATGGCCATTGGAAAGGTCATAGCCGAAGTTTAATGATGAATAATTAAAGTACTTTGATCACTGACCTCTGAAAGAAGGCCCAAACATTTCATGTAGAATTTTACTCTAACTTGTCATGTCTGTTTAAAGGATGGATTGGAAGAAAGGGGGCTTAGGAAGCTGCAGAAAAGTGTTTTTGCAAAACAGTGCACTTGCTTAAAAGGCTAATAAAATGTTTGATGTTTCGAAAAATTGTGGTTTGAGTTCTTAGATCATCCACCCTGCTCACAGATCTTGTTTCCTGTTTCCCAACCTTTAAAAGTGTTTGAAAGGGAGGACATTTTCGAAAGATTCGTAGATGACACTTTCAGTGACCAGATTTTTTTTGAAGAGGTAAAAAAAAATAGAGAAGCGATGTGCTAAGTGTGTTGAACTTCAGTATGAGTGTGTGGAATGATATTCAAGTTTCATAGCTCTAGGTCTTTCCTTTTTTGGTTGGACCAATAACTTTTCAGTATCCCCACGTACGTTAAGATTTTCCATATCTCTAATGAAACATTTAGTACATGGAGAATTTATAATGTGAATTCTTACCAAATAACTAAACTAGAAAAAAAAATCAAGCTCTGTTATTAGGGTAGTGGAGACTTTTGAGTAATAGTCCCTGGCAGCCTAATTTCTGATATTAATCTCTATGTGAGATACCTAGTAAATAAAAGGAGAATTGAATGTAATCATAACTATACAGGTTTTTAAAAAATTATTTCCTTTACACTTTCTAGAGGTTATTGTAGGAATACAAATGCAGCTGCACCGAGAAAGTGTGTGTTATTTTGTAGAGAAATTCTCAGAGTTTTAGACATACCTTAAAGGTAGATAGAGGTGTAAGGTGTAGTTTTACAAAGTGGCAGAGGGAGTGAGTAAAGTGATAAAAAACGAATAGAAAGTATGAGAATGTATAAATGAAAAACATACAAAATCCGATATTTCGGCATGAGCCTTTTTCGAGGATTACATGCACAAATGAGACAAAAAACAAATAACTAAATAACTTATCTTAATATGGCCTCCTCCAGAAGTAGGAAACAGAGAAATGTGTGTCCACTAGAAGATGCATAGGGACTATGTGGGGCCACACAAAGGATAAGCCGATAGACCCAGTCGTAAAGAAGAGGTGGAGAGAGAGGAGGAAAACAGGTGGTGTTTAGCCACAGTTGTCCAAGCCCTCTTATAAATATCATTAAGATGTTGGTGAAAACGATCTCCTAAGCGGAAACCAGTCTACCCTATGTACTTCATACCACAACGTTTGCACATAATAGCATAAATAACATTGCGTGAAGTGCAGGTGAAACCCTCCTGAACTGATAACGTGGACTTAGGGAAGGAGATCTGGCTAGCTTCGACAACAAATGGACAAGTGTTGCATCTATGGCATTTAAGTGTTGCATTTATGGTACCATAAAAAGTGTCATCTGTCTACTTTATTATGTGCAAACGTTGTTGTATGAAGTACATAGGGGAGACCGGTTTACGCTTAGGAGATCGTTTTTGCCAACATCTTAATGATATTTCTAAGAGGGCCTGGACACCTGTGGCTAAACATTTTTGCCTTAGCAACTACAGGGGAAAACAGGACATTTCTGGTAGTGTGATGCACTCTTGTTCTGCTGATGTACGATCTCGGAGGGTCCCAGAACAGCGCCTTATTTTCCAGACTGACTGTCTCCACCCAGCTGGAATTAACAATGTCTTCAGCTTTTCTGTATCTTGTTTAGTTTTCCACCCCCTCCTTTTTTTTTATTCTACTTTCTTTCTCCTAGCTACCTGTCCCTATCGGCAATCTCTTTTCTTCTCTGGCAACATATTGGTGTTTATAGGGTCTTGTCTTATTCACCAGTTTCACATTTTCTGCCTGCAGGTGTTTATGTTCTTCATTCATTATCTCTCCGCTTCCCCCCCCCCCCCCCCCCCGACACCTTCTCCTCTAGCGGCTATCGTGTTTCTGTTGCCATTCCACCCCCTTTCAACCATCTGTTTTCCTCCTCTCTCTCCACCTTTTCTTTACAACTGGTTCTATCGGTTATCCTTTCTGTAGCCCCTCGTGGTCCCTATGCATCTTCTAGTGGACACGCATTTCTCTGTTTCCTACTTCTGGAGGAGGCCATATTAAGATAAGTTCTTCATTTAGTTATTTGGTTTTTTTTTTTTTGGTCTCGTTTGTGCATGTAATCCTCGAAAAAGGCTCATGCCAAAATATCGGATTTTGTATGTTTTTCATTTATACATTCTCATATTTTCTATTCGTTTTTTATCACTTTACTCACTCCCTCTGCCACTTTGTAAAACTACACCATACACTTCTATCTACCTTTATTATTACCAATTTTACTACAGTCACCATCCCTTTTAGACTATACCTTACGGTAGTGTGTTTCCTAACCTTTTTTTTTAGATCAACGCCTTAAAAAGTGTTTGATGTATCTTTCCCTCCCACCATCCCCTGACTCAGCCAGGAGCATAATAGTCAACCAAGTTCTGAAAAAAAAATATAATATAAATATATTCTAATTGGCGCCCACCCTCCCCCCCCCCCAAAAAAAAATTCAAATTGGTCCTCTGTGGGATGTACGCCCCACGTTGGGAAACACTGCTTTACAGGGACTCAGTGAGCTGAAATATGTTGTTATTGGAGAGCTTAGATGTTTGAACATTTACTGAGCTAATGTGTCTAGTGCTATCGCGCAGCTTAGATATTTAATGCCATGCTAAGCTTAGGTTATTCGTGCTATGGAGAAGCTTAGTTGTTTAACTCTATAGGGAATTGAGATGTCTTGTGCAGATGGGGGGGGGGGAGGGGGGGGGTCTGTTTAATAGCTGCAGGGAACTGAGACGCCTTGTGCTGTAGAGGAAAAATGATTAATGCTATAGGGAACTGAGGTGTGTGTATAGTGGGGGAAAATGATTAATGCTCTAGGGAACTGAGTTGTGTGTGTAGTAGGGGAAAATGTTTAATGCTATAGGGAACTGAGGTTTGTGTGTGTATAGTGGGGGAAAATGTTTTATACTATAGGGAACTGAGGTGTGTAGTTGGGGGGGGGATGTTTAATGCTGTAGGGAACTGAGGTGTGTGTGTGTAGTGGGGGAAAATGTTCAGTGCTGGAGAGAACTGGGATGCCCATTGTATTTCAATTAATGTATTTGATTTAGTGTTCCTGCACTCGTACATTGCACCAAGATGTGGTTTTCTTCACGACATTGCACCAAGATGTGGTTTTCTTCACAACATTCCACCAGGATGTGGTTTTCTTCACGAAGCGTATATTGTTTGTTTTCTCCTATGGTACAGTAATATATATATATTTTTTGGCGTTTGCCCTTAAAAGAGAATTGGTTGTGTTGTATCGCAGTTATATGCCTTTCGGCTCGACATATCCAGCTTCAGCCTGGCCTGTTTTTTTAGAATCAGGTTTGCCTTTCCATTTCAATCACTACTCACTCGTCCAGATTATTGCTTTCCATGGAGCGCAACTGGAAGGTCATAGAGAATCTTGATCAGCTATGGTTTAAAAAATGAAAGCAGACAGCTGTTGGTCACAGGCCGCTATCTCATTCAGTTTGGGTATTGCGCCTTCATACCCCCTTTTCCCCCCCCCCCCCCCCGTGGATTAATTTATTTCCATTAAATTATATATAAGCGTGCATCACTTCTTTACAATTAGAAGTGAAAACAGAAAACAGCTGTGTCCTTTGAAATTTGCTTTTGTCAGCAAAACTCTGGTGAAGTTTGACTGGCTAATGATAAGAGCGGGAAAAAAAGATGTGAGAAAATTTGACAGTTGATTTAAAAAAAAAAGATGAGAAACATCTCAGAGAATATGGTTAAAACCTCTTTCCGTGCTTCGGGGTACTGAGGTAGCCCTTCCGTTTTGTGTCTAGAGTGCCATCGGGTACTACAGTAGCCCATGTTTGTTTCTTTAAAAAAAACGGTGTAACTTTTTAATTGTACACGTTTTATTTGCACATGTTTGGTGACCTGTCATAGTTCCCTAAGTGGATGTTTTGATGGAGAAATTTCAATATTTTGTGTGATTTCTAAGGCATACGGACATGCCCTACGACCAGACCACTGTTCTTGGATAACACAATAATTGGTGTATAAGTATACAACTATACACTAAACACTGCAGTAAAGCTGTGATACTAGAATGTATAAAATTGGAAAAAAGTAGGAGCAGCTTTATTACTTAACGATTACAACGTTGTGACGTTTCGGCGTGAGCCTTAATCATACAAAAACAAACAGGACGAAAAAATAGGGAGAGGAGATAAAGTATAGATTTACATGAATACTATTTTTTTTAAAAAATAAAAATTTTTAAAGGAGTACTTAGCTGTAAATTGCAAAGTGTGGCTTGTCTGGCGGTGTGTGTCAGGAATGGATCTGGTAGGACGTGGAAATTGTTTAAATAGAGACCTGTGACATGTGGTCGGTGGGTTGTAACTGGGGGTGGTGGATGGGGAACCGGGATGGGGAGAGAGAGTGACGCACTACTGGCCTAGCTAGGAGAATTTGAAACAGGTGATTGGGGAAGAGGTGTTGCAGAGAAGAGGGGTTGCAGAGAAAATAGCGGGGTTGCAGAGTGATGCTGTGAGGAAGTTTGAAAAGTAAGAAGGGGTGGATTTAGTGGAGAGGTACTATAATGATTGAAGAAGATGATGTTACGTGTAACTAAACAGCGAGTTTAACCCATGTAGCTCCAGCGTCCCATAATTTTGAATGCAGCGGTTCTCAAGTGCCAGGCGGCTTGTATCATCTGCGTGACATTGTTTAATGGCTGTTACCAGAAAATCAGATTTGCCTCTGTGGTTGGGGCCATTGAAATGATTTGGGACTGGTTTCGAAGCATGCTGGGTGATGTCGTACAGATGTTTTTGCATGCGGTCCCCTAATCTGAGGCCAGTCTCACCGATATATGTTATCCTGCATCTTTTGCACACGATGACATATATCACATTTCGGGACTCGCATGTGAATCCCTCATGAAGAGTGAGGATAGTTTTGGGAAAGGTGATTGTTTTCGTTTCCCAAACTACAGGGCAGGTAACGCAGCGGGGGCGGTTACATTTTCTGGTGCCAACATACGTAAGGCTCTGCTTCAAGTGGCTGTGGACGAGGATGTCCTTAAGGTTTGGCTCACGTTTGTATGCCAATAGGGGTGCTTCAGAGAAAATGTTACGAGTGTCGGAGTCGAGTTGGATTATCGGCAGATGACGATAAAGGATTTTCTTAACCATCTGACCGTGTGGGTGGAAAGGCAGTACCAACTTAACTCTGTCAGATGGAGTAACAGGCTTTTTCCTGAATACTTCTTTGCGGCTCACTAGTTGGATACGGTTGAAGGCTTTACTTCTTGGATGTGCCCCAAGTAGATTTTTACTTATAAAACAGACTGAAGAAGTAGTTAGAAGGTTATTTCAGACATTATTGTACTGAGTATGCTACATACTATGACATGACGAGATCGGATGAAGCTACAGATAGATTTAGACATCGCCGATGGTAAATATTGCACCTCTATACCTACCCGATGGTAAGTATGACACAATTATCAGCTAAAAACATCACACTACTACTTTTTTTTTCCTATAAAACTCTTCATTCTTACTTTTACAGCTATTTTGATGCATTATACTTATAACGAGGATATACTTTATTACATTCAGTTTTACAACTGTATCTCAATTCTGCGTGCCCAATTCTTAACCCTTTTGAAATAAAGATCAATCAATCAATCAATCAATCCCCTATACAGATCAAGACCCGCGCTTTTAATTTGGCACAAACGTTACGTCCGCGGTTTTTTTTTCTGTGGCACGGAAAGAGATAAATATTAAGCTGTGGAAATATCATGAAAGAATGTAAAGAAGACTGCACAGAAAAGACTACCGTAGCAGACTGCAGAAGGTCAAAGATCCACCAAACTCAGAAGAGACTAAGAGAAGCGTATCTCGAAAGTAAGGATCTCTAACTATTAATGCTATTCTATGGTATCAAATGTAAACACAAAATCCTCCAGCACTTGTTATGTTACCCATCAAAAGTAAATATTTTAGACATAAAATTTCATTCTGGCCAGAAGGGGTAAACGGTAGCACTAATTAGGCGGGTTGCTAGGGTTACAAATAAAGCGAACTAGGCGTTCAGAGACAACTGGACTTTTAAGTTACACACATAATAACAGACCTAACAAATACAGAGTGCTTTTGTAAACTTACTTGAAAACTAAATCAGTATTGTTGTTGTTGTTGTTGTTGTTGTTTGTGGGGAGGGGGATGCAGAATGCTGCATGCAATCAAGGACAGAATTTTTCAAATTTTGTTAATGTTGATCACACATGATCCCATGCTAGATCTGTAGTTGTTTGGATTTTTTTTTATTCATTCATGTTAATACAAGTTGTGTTTGCATTCCGATTTGACCATCATCTTCGGGGCTGATTTTTTCCTTTTCCATCTTTTATATTCAGTTTGATGTGCTTATCCTGCTTCTTTGTTGGGTCGTCTTCATGAACTCTGTCGTCAACAGCAGGAGTTATACTTGCCCTACAGTTTTCCATCTATATAGAACTGGGTTTGGACAGGTCTCTGTAGCAGGTGAGGTTTGCAGGATGTATTCTGGAGTCTGGAGATCCGTCTTGCCTCGTGCAAGGGAGAGGGATTGTGTTTTGAGCGGCAGCTGCATAAATACAAGTGGTGATTGATAAGTTCTTGGAATAAGGTACAACGGATTATTTGTGGACAACGTTTTTGGGTTATTTCTCAACATAGTCTCCTTGCAAGTTTATACACTTAGTCCAGCGATCCTGGAGCATACGGATCCCTTCTTTGTAAAAGTCAACATCTTTTGCCAGTAGAAAGTGGCCTTCAGCATGCATGACGTCATCATCTGAAGAAAATATGCGACCACTGAGCTCCTTTTTAAGTTTGATAAAGAGGTAATAGTCCGAAGGGGCCAAATTTGGGGAATAAGGAGGATGTTCAAGAAGCTGGAAGCCGCATTCATGAATGGCAGCCATTGCCACTGCCGACTTGTGAACTGGAGCATTGTCTTTTGGAAAGATGACTCCTCTCGTCAGTTTCCCTCCACGCTTTTCCTTCAGTTTGACCCGCAGTTGCTTCACAAGATTAGCGTAATAGGCCCTGGTGACCGTTCTGCCCTTTTGAAGATAGTCTACCAAAAGATGGAAGCCATCACTTTGCCTGCAGACAGAACCACCCTTGCTTTCTTTGGAGGTGGGGATCCATGATGTTTCCACTGCTTTGACTGTTCTTTGGTTTCTGGGTGAAAATGACGAACCCAAGTCTAATCCATAGTCACAGATTGCTGGGGAAACTTTTCAGGCTCTGCTGGAAAATGGCCAAGATTGTCTCTTGACATGTTGAGACGCTGTCGTTTGCGATCAGCTCCAAGAAGTTTCGGGACCCATCGAGCAGAGACCTTTCTCATTTGAAGATCATTATGAATAATGGCATGAACACGTTCTTGGGAGATGCCCAATTCAGTAGCAATGTACTGCTCAGTTAGTCGTCGATCTTCCATTATCATGTCATGGATTCTGCCGGTGGTTTCATCGGTGGTTACCGTTCTTGGTCTTTCTGGACGGGGATCATCTTCCAGACTCTCCTTTTCATGTTTGAATTGAGCTACCCATTTCTTCACTGTGCTGTAAGAAGGGGCACTCTCCCCTAGAGTCTCCACCATATCCTCACGGATCTCCTTCGATGATAAGCCCTTGGCTCGATGAGAAATTTTATCCATTTTCTCAATTTCTGCCACCCTTTACCAATTCAGTAGCCTTTAAATAAATTGATTGCAGTTAATTTCTTGAAACTTAGTGTTTAACATGATCTACAAATGCACTTGATATCAACTGTGTGTTTCAAGTATTTGTACCTTATGCCGAGAACTTATCAATCACCCCTCGTATATCGCTTTCTGACCAGCGAAAAATTATACCAAATAAAAGCTGAAAACAAAATGGCCATCGCATATGAAAATTGAACCTTTGCTTCTGTTTAGTAACGGAATAGCTAGACTACTGAGCTACAAATCTGAGGGCCAACCCCCGGCCTCCTCGTTCGCTTTTTCCAAGACTGAATTCATTATGTGGACTCGCATAAAAAGTCAGTTTTTTTTATTAATATTTGTTATATTTAATTATTTTTTTACGTTGGCTGGGGACATGTAGAAAGAATGGGAGAGAACAGACAAACGAAAATAATGTATGCACAAGAGATGAGGGAAATAAGACCAAGGAGTAGACCAAGACAGAGATGGAAAGGCAACATATAATAGGGTATAAAAGAAATTAGTGTCACTAACTGGAGAGAGAGAAGATTAGGAATTGAGAGGAATGGAAGCGAACTTTATCTGCAGCAGTGAGCTTTAATGGCTTGGAAAGCTGAAGAAGTAGAATATTTAATTTTTAACACATTCCGTGGTATGCCAAGTAATTTATCTGGATTATGACTTTTTTTTTTAATTATAATTTTTTATACACAAGGTCGATGTTACTTCTGTGTCTTCATTTAACGTGAATCTCTTAGTAACTGGTGCTGTCCGATACTCTTGTTTCGCCGATAGCGTATCATATGACGATTTATTGATGTATCGTGGGATCAGACTGTAACAACGAATTAAAATGATTATAGTAGTAGATGTCGCGGGAAAGATTTGGATACTTATTGACTGAGTCTATGTACACAAGCTATTCGTGCCGTCTGACCTACATTGAAACTGCACAAGTGTGCGGCCTTTAACCTCATGACACTAATATTGTCAACAAATAACACTTCCATTCAGGGAAGGTACTTCAAGCAAATTTCTTTAGCTTCTTTCCCTAATCCCTGCTCCTGAGTCGAGCCAGGGCGGATAGTGGGGGCAGGGTCCTAACCGAATTCGGGCTGGAACGTTTACTCCGTCCGGGACACGTTCAGTGGATGCGAAATTGAAAGTTTTTCTAAAAGTTAAAAATATAATTGTTCATATTAAAGACAAATAAATAGTGTGAAAAAAGTATAACTTTAAAACGTAAAAAAAAATGTTGCTACCAGTGAGACTCGAACCAATAACCTCTGAGCTAACCTGGCGGTTGAAAGAATTCTCATTTCCTATTATATACTATGAGTGTTATTCGTGGCAGTATGAAGATCAGAATGCGCAAGCGACATGCGCGGTGATATGTGCCAATAGACACAGCGTACTTATTTTAGATTCTTATATCTTATATCCTTCCTGTGCCGTTAAACATCACATAGGGCTCGCAAGGTAGTTCGCCAGTTTTTCCCGTCTTCAGCGAGTCCTTCAGCCTCATCAAGGGATTTTATGCCTATTAATTTGGCCTCTCTTAACAATGTCCTCTTCAGAGTTTCACGCGGTCTACCTCTTTTTCTCTGGCCTGTTGTATTCCATTTTACAGCTTGTTTTGCTATTTTAGATTATCAGACGGAAATTAAAAAACCATTTTAAAATTTCTAGGAAAGCAGGAAAAGAGTACGTGATGGAGAATGAGCTACGATGTCTTTCGTCACTTCTTCGCCATTAAAAACATGTTTCTTTCAGAACTCAGCTACCATGGGAAAATACGACACTGCTTCAGGTGTCTTTACTAACTGTAAATCAGGAGCATGTTGATCCGGAGCCAGGATAAAGCCTGACCTAGTTTGTTTTCTTCGCTGGCTCTGATGACGGCGTCAAATTGTGAAAATTCACCTCCTTACAGATTTACAGTAAGAAAGGTGATTCATTCAGCAAGTGCTATGCCTATCTGCTTCGGCGTTGTACTTGTCCATTTTGTGCGGTATTTTGTTCCAGCCGGTTTACTTTCTTTTTATGTTTCACTCGGTCAGTCAGTTCAATGTGGAATTTTCAGTTTTATCCCTATGTTTTCATCTCTTTCTTTTTCCCTTGAGTTCCTACTTTTTTTTTTTTCATTTCTGAGTCCGATGCCAGCGTGTTCCAGACCGGGCGAGGCTGTTGCGCTGTAGCACCTTTGAAACAATAATAAACACCAGAGTTGACTGGTTCAAAACTAAGATGTGCGAGAGTGTGAAAAATTGTTGTGTGTACAATGAAGAACTTGATTTTATTCAGGTATGTAGTGTGGTTACCGGGGCCCAGATCTGGAGAGAAAAGAATAGGACCGCTGTCACCTTTTACGTATGTCGTAAGAGGCCATTATAGAGGTTGGGGATATGCCAACGACCTGTTCCTTGTGGGAAAAAAAAAACTGGAGCGTTACAGAAACACGTAGAGGAAAACCAGGAAACGTTGTCTTGGAAAAGGAAGCGACTCTAATATAGAAGAAAGAACAGAAGAGCCCTCACTATTTTACAAGACAATATCGAGGAGCGGAAAGTAATTAACTTTACATAATCATTGTGTTTTCAGTCAAGTCCAAGCAAAGCTATATGGCGAAATTGTAAAAAGAATGGACACAGGAGGAAGACATAGACAGAACTACATTAGTAACCACAGAGATCTATGAAAGACTTCTCTTTCAGGTGTAAATGAAAAAGTGGCGAAAATGCCTATCTGCACTCTGACCTACATTGACCGCGCACCGAGTCTGCTTATATGCTACAAAATGAGAAGTGTTTCAACCGTCCGGCTAGCCGAGTCAGTAGGAGCATGATTCTATTAATATAGGTGATATGGGTTCGAATCCACTATTGGCGAATTTTTAAAAAATTGTTAAATTATATTTTAGATTATGACACTATTTGTCATTTTTATTAAGAAACATTTTACTTTTAACTTTTAGAAAAATTAGCAATTTCGTATGTCCACTGACCGTTTGTCCCGGACGGAGTAAACGTTCCACCCCGAATTCGGTTAGGACCCTGGCTTGACCATCTGTCCTGGAAGAAGTAAACGTCACACCCCGAATTCGGTTAGAACCCTGCCCCCACTGTCCGTCCTGGCTCGACTCAGGACCAGGGATTAGGGAAAAGTGTTAAAGAAAATCGCTTGAAATACTTTCCCCACAAATCCAATGTTATTGGAATGGCGTCAAGGGCTGCGGGACACGCGCAGTGTGAATGTAGGTAGCACTCTGGAGTGTGGATTGGATAAGAGGAGACGGTATCACAAAGAGACTGGACAGTTCAGTGCAAAATTGAATTAGCTAACAGTTCGACGCTGCTGACCAAAAATCTGAACAGAATCAACCATGAAAGAAGATAAAAGAGAAAGATGATGTCGGATAGTCATTCTTAACGCCCAAAGAGAGGAAATGGAATGTCACTGCATATGGCTTTGAATGGCCGATTCATGCAGGTGATAGGTTCCAGCTTGGTATGTTTACACTTTTTTAGAAGATGGAATGCGTGACGAGTAGCATAATATTACATAGAAATGAACTGGAGGCTACAGTATTTAGATAAAAGTAGATACAATACATGTTGTTATATTCCTTTCCATCAGAGTCTTTCTGTCCAAATATTTTGATTGAAGCATTTTGTTTGTGAGCCCGGAGCGCTGCTTCACTGTGTGGAGCAGAGCTTCCTTAACGTTTTTTGCGTTGTCCAATATGCGTGAGTCTAGAAATAAGAGCCTAGAAGTTCAACTTTGCTGGTGCTGTAATATAGTAGTAGTAGTAGTAGTAGTAGTAGTAGTAGTAGTAGTAGAAGAGATAGTAGTGGTGATGGTGGTGGTAGTAGTAGCAGTATAGTACTAGTAGTAGTTGTGGTATCAGTAGTTGTGGTGGTGGTAGTAGTAATAGTAGTAGTAGTAATAGTAGTTGTAGTAGTAGTAATAATAGTAGTAGTAGTCGTGGTAATAGTAGTACTAGTAGTTGTTGATATAGGGTATTGTAAACTTTTAGTCCTTAGAGGGACAACACTTTCATGGGTCCTCCAATAGTTGTAGAATATATTTCTTTGTAGCAGAATACTATTGGCAGGACAGCTAGTTTATGAGTCATATAAAGTTTTTCCCTTCTCATTTCATAGTCAGTTCACCGGGCATATGGACATTCCGTGTAGATAACACTCAGTTCAAAATGTATGGTTCCAGCAGCCACTATGACTACTCATAGTGCCCTTCTTCTTCTTCTTCTTCTTCTGCTGCTTCTTCTTCTTCTTCCACCAAAACCGCCCTGTGATCCTACTGAATTTGCGCCTGTGGTCCTCGTTAAGTCCCGTGGTCCCCCGTGTGGTCCCCGAAAGGACCACGTGAGATCTCTGAGAGGACCACAAGGGGTTCAGAATATCGCATGGCTTGAGCCTGTATTCTTGGTGGGTCTCAGAAGCGGGATTGCGTGACACCGTGGTTCTCATTGCACCAGTTTAGTCTAGAGTTGGACTTTCTCACCGGAAAACCTCTACGTGTTTTGGACATCAGTGTATCCCCGCTGGTGGTAGCCCATCCAGGCCAAAGTTAGACTTTCTCACCGGAAAACCTCGACGTGTTTTGAGATATCCGTGTATCGCCGTCGGGTGAGAGGTGATTGCCCAACCAGTCCAGTGTCGGACTTTCTCACCGGAAGACCTCAGCGTGATTAGGATACGCAAACTTCCCCGGCGGGTGAGAGGTGGTTGCCTGTCTAGACTGCCCTGGTCCAGTGTCTCCGACTTCAGCATTTTGTGGTTGTGGCCGCTACCCTTTCTAGTTGTGACCAGGATGGAGCTCTTGTCCAGGAAGACGAATCTTCGCCACTAGTGACTTCCACCCCTTAGTTGAGCCGGTTTAGGCATATTCTCCCAGTATGGGCGTGTTTAGGATGTGACTGACCTCTAGAGCAGAGGTACCGTGACATGCGGAACCTTCAAGTTTCACCCCTGGTGTGAGCCGTTTAGGCATATTTCACCAGTGTGGGTGCATATCGGGCGTGACCGACCTCTAGAGCGGAGGTGGCGTGACATGCATAGCCATCAGCACCCCTGGTGTATGCCGGTTTAAGCATATTTCACCAGTGTAGGTGTATTTCGGACGTGACCGGCCTCTAGATCAGAGGTGCCATGGTATGTGTAGCTCTCGCAGTGATACTACTGGACATACCGATTAAACTTCATTTTATCCTTTTCTTCACCTTTTCACATCGGCGCCGCGCAGCAACCCTTATTTCTTTTCCACAGTTTCTTCCTTGACCAGGAGGAGCTTCACTCCACGCGCGCCATTCGAAGAGTCTCGCCAGCAGTGTCTTAACCTCTGGGTTAATCTGGTTCAGGCATTCACCCGATATGAGTGCACTTAGGACGTGGCCGACCTCTAGACCAGAGGTGCCGTGATTTGACTGTTTACTTCGCTTTATCCTTTCTACCACCATTACCTCAGTGGTGCCGCGCGGCAACCCCATTTGCACCTTTCTTCATTGGCCGGGAGGAGCACCGCTCCACGCACGGCTGCTGAAGAATCTCGCCAGCAGCGGTAGATGAGCTACCAAACGTGTCTCTCATCTATCCTAAGTGTCTGGTTTTCAGGCGCCAGATATTCGCCTTCTCTCCTTCTCCTGTCAGTTTAAACAGTTCTGCCACGAGAAGGCCAGGAGTTGGACTTGACTGCCAGAGGCCTTTTGAGACGCACGCCGTTGGAGCTGAGAGCTAATTCTTCACCCCACCTTCGGCAATAACAGTCCTTTAGAACCATAGTGCCCTTCAAATTCTACATCTTTTTGCAAGCATTCATGTCCCTGTCAGAAAATACGAAACATCAACTATAGTCATTTTACTTATGCTCGATCAGTGCAACATGCATTAGAAGGGTAGAGTTAGAATAATGTGCAAGAACTTATTTACTGCCTCTCTATGTTTTTACAGACTTACCCGTGGAAATGAGTAGGCAGAAAAACTAACGAATCATGGTGGTCAGTAAAGGTCGTACCTTAAGTTACATCAGAGAATGATATATACATGAACATCTGCAAATAAAAGTGTATCAAGGAAAATCAACTGGCAATAACCACAGCGAAAATAGCAAGTAATCGTGTATACACATTGCACTCTGAAAGGTCATAAATTAAAAATAAGAAACACCCCAACCAGTCCCAACAGTGAATCAGAAATAAAAGTGAAATATATCCAACAAGAATATATGCTTTATGAAAGCTGAAGAAATAGCTGTGACTCTAGGCAGTTCCAAAAAATTGTTTGGAGACATCGTATCTCTAGAAACGAAAAGTTTATATCCGAGTCAGAAATCGACTAAAAAATATAAGACGGCAACGACGTGAAAACAGGAATGAAATAGTGTTGTATATGTGAGAAGCTGTAGCAGCATGAAAGATACATGGAAAGAGAGGCAGAAGAAGATCAACAAAGAAAATAATGGACTGTGACATTGGTGGTGGTAGCAATAGTGAGATACTACTAGTAGTACTGGTGGTAGAGTAGTGGTAATGATAATATTTTAGCGATAGTAGTAGTAATCCATTAATCCTGACTTCATAGACTTAAAAAAAAGCATTTGATAGCATACACAGAGATTCGTTGTGGAGAATTTTAAGATTATATGGAATACCATCTAAAATTATCATTAGAGATCTATGCAACGGATATATTTGTGCGGTCAAGACAGAAGAAGGAATGAGCGAATAGTTTCAGATTGAATCGGGCGTGAAACAAGGATGTATATTATCTTCATTGCTTTTTGGAATTGTCATAGACTTTATAATGAAAAAATGTTGTGCAGGTAAAACTGGCATTGGCTGGGTACATGGGACTCAAGTAGAAGATCTTGATTTTTTTCTGATGATATAACTCTTATCAGTGACAATGTGAAATCGATGCAGGAAAAAACAGATTTCCTTTCTTCCGAACTAGCAAAATAGGTCTTGAAATTAACAAAGACAAAATAAAAATAATGAAACTTCTAATTAATCAAGAAGAAAAAAACATATGTAGAAGGAACAGTTGTTGATGAAGTAAACCAATTTGCATACCGTGACGGCTACATAGACCAGGATGGTGACACCAGGAAAGAAGTCAGAATTGCAAAAGCAGCATTGTCCTTCAAAAATCTTGAGAACATATGGAATTCAAAAGTTATAAGCACAAAAATCAAGTTAAGATTATTCACTTCAAATGTGATATCTACCCTCATTTATGCAAGCGAAAGCTGGAAATCAACTAAAGAAGTAGACAAGAAATTAGACTCTTTTGAAAACAAATGCCTAAGGAAAATACGTGATATAAAATGGAATGAATTCAAGAACAACGCAGAGATAAGACAGATGAGCAAACAACAATCTGTCTCATGGGTGATCAGAAAAAGAAGATGGACATATGTAGGTCATGTGATGAGAATAAACAATCAGAGAATACCAAAACAAGCTATCAAGTGGAGCACAACAGGCGAAAGAAAAAGAGGTCGACCACGTGAAACTCTAAAGAAGACATTAAGAGAAGCCAATTTAGTGAGCATTACATCCCTTGATGAAGTTGAAAGACTCACCGAGATCATGAAAACTTGGGAAACACTATGCAAGCCCTATGTGACGTTTAACGGCACGGGAAGGATGTAAGATATAAGTAGTAATAGTAGTAATAGTAGTAGTGATGTTGATCGTACTAACAGTAGTAGTAGTAGTAGCAGTAGTAGTAGTAGTAGCAGTAGTAGTAGTAGTAGTACTATTAGTAGTACTAGTAGTAGTAGTAGTAGGTGGTGGTGGTCTCACTGTCCCTGATTAGATGATGAGAAAAATAATAGCAAACCGACATAGAGGCATCCAGTGATCATTAACATCAATACTAGAAAATATGGACTTCGCGAACGACATACCATTACGCTCAAACAGTCACGAAGATGTGCAACAGAAGATAGACTGACAACAAAAGCAAGCAGTTTTGTTGAGTACGAGTGCTCACAAAGAAGACCAAACTGCTGAAACAAAATGCTAAAATCACCAGGCCAATCACTGTAAACCATTTGCTAGTAGAAGAAGTCAAGGAATTCACATCTAACCTAATACACTAACAACAGATGGAGACAGTAGTAAAGAAACCAGAATAAAAATAATAAAAGCTAGATAAGCTTGGGATGCACTCAATCATTTCTAGAGGTAAAAAAATATCAGCCGGTAAACAAACTGCAGAATGTTCAAGATTAATTTTTTAAGTGTCTTACTATACGGGAGCAAATGCTGGAACACCTTCCAAGCCATATGTCATGGACATAACGAATAATTAGTGTATAAGTATGCACAACTAAGTATATAACTACACGAAACCACTGCAGTAAAGCTGTGATAACAAAATGTATAAACTATGAAAAAACTAGGGAAGCTTTATTAATTAACGAGGACACAGTTGTGATGTTCCAGTGTGAACCTTAATCATGCGAAAAACACACAGGACGAACAAATAGAGAAAGAAGATAAAATATGAATTCACGTGAAATCTATGTAAAAAGTAGGAATGGAAAAAAAATAGAATGAATAAAATAAATTGAGCACTTAGCTGTGTCTTGTAAGAGGCTGTGTCCAGAAATGCGCATGGTGGAGAGTTGAGAATGTATATATGGAGACTTATAATCACCTATTCCACCTTTTCCAGGCTAGGTTACCGCTCTCTCCCCTTTCTGCGGTTCTCCTTCCTCCCCCACCACCTGTGAGACATTAAAAGTCTCATTTAAACATTCTTAATAGTCCACCATGCGCATTTCTGGACGCAGCCTCTTACAAGCCACAGCTAAGTGCTCTATTTATTTTATTTTGTTTTTTCCATTCCTACATTTTACATGGGGGACCGGCTAGCGTAGTGGTTAGAGGGCTCGTCTAGCAACCGAATGGTTGAGTGTTCGAATCCCCAAATGAGCGGGATTTTTTTTCTGACCAATACGGCCCTGAAGTCGACCCAGCCTCGTAAAATGAGTACCAGAGAAAATCTGGGAAGGAAAGGCAGCGAGGAAAGGAACTGGCCACCCTACCTCATACGCATAATGAGGTCTCTAACGCTTCATCCTCTACGGCATTTTCTTTGGAACTATCTTTATCTTTTTACTTTTTACGTAGTATTCACGTAAATCCATATTTTGTCTTCTTTCTCTATTTCTTCGTCCATCACAACTGTGTGCTCGTTAATTAATAAAGCTGTTACCTTTTTCCTAGTTTATACATTTTGTCGTCAACATAAGATCAAAGGATTGTTCTGGTGAAATACCATAATGACATCTTGTTAAAAGAGAGAGACATGACACTTTTGTCAGTAGTGGCTGAAAGGATGAGATGACAATGTAATGGTTCACATTAGGAGAATGACATGCAAATTCTTACCCCGAACAGGATTAAAATGGACACCACAAGGTGAAATAAGCATGGGACAACCCAGGCAGACGTGGAAACGTACAGCAGAGAAAATGCTCGTAAACAAAGGACTGACGTGGAAGACAGTCAAAAAAGATAGCAAAGGACCACCAAACGTGGAAATTTCTTGATTGAAACAGCTCTCTGTTGAAGGGATAAATGAGACAGAGAGAGATTAATAGTTGTGGTGGTGATGGCGGCGGCTGTGAAAGCATTAGTACGAGAAAGAAGTTTTTTCTCAATTATGAGAGTTGAGAAAAATGATGACTGCAGTAAAACTGGTTCTAGTAAAAAAAAAAGGGCAGACTAGATGTATGGTTCAGTTTCACAGACAGAGTGAGGAAAGTGGACAGGAGCAAGAATAGCAGAAAGTAAGATTAGCACATGTGAATGAAAAACATAACAATTAAATGTTTCGACGAAAGCCTTTTTTTTCAGGGATCACATAAAATAAAATTTAAAAAAAAGAACTCTACAGATACACGCACAGAAAAGATGAAAAATAAACACTTAGGTTGTTTTGTTTTTTTTTGTTGTTCATCATCCTTGTAAGGTTGGCTGAGTGGTTAGGCGCTCGGTTTACTAATCCGGTGGTACCAGGTACAAGTCTCAACGTGGGATTTTTTTCACCTACACACAAAAAAGGCCCCTGGATACAGCCGGCCTTTAAAAATGGATACCAGAGAAATCTGGGAAAGTAAATGCGGCCAGGCGTGAAACATCACACTTTCATGTCCGAAGGTCTTGGAAATACTGGCATAACACCCTTAATAGCATGGAAACGGGAATTTTTTTAACCCTGTAAGAAAGACAGACTTGATCAAATGATCAAGAATTTTAAAAAAGGCAAATCCTGGATGGCTGAAGCAGAAGACTCAATAAGCATTGTTACTGATCCACAACACATCTCAACCGAACCTGAATGTATTACTTCCAGCGAGGCCCACAAACGTCTCACTAAAGTATACATAACCCTTACAAGAAAATGTTGAAAATGGGCGGAGAGGAAAACACAAGAGGAAATAAACGAACTCATTAAGAAACATACAACTCCTGGGGACATAATCATTTATACAGATGGGTCAGTGAGCAGGGAAACTAGAAGTGGTTGGGTTTTAGCAGCGTACAGAGGAGGTAAAACACTGAAACTCATAGCTGGGGCTTATACGAAGCCCGACAATTAAGTAATGAGACTGATTTTATTATGGCCAAGACACAAATACCATTTATGAAGCAAAGCGTGAAATCCAAAGAGACAACCTTCATCTTTGATCTGCCAACTTTTCATCCCCGCCCGATAAGCAGACGACAAACAAGCCGCCATTTTGTTGACCTAGTCAGAGGTACATTGTCACGTAATCAGCATGGAGCAAAACACTAATATTAAATTCTATTTAAAACTCGGAAAAAGTGCCATTGAGACAGTTGAATTGATGCGACAAGTTAATGGGGATAATTGTTTGTCTTGTGCACAGGTGGTATTCACGATTCAAAAGTGGTGTGGAAACGATTACAAATGCAACTAGACATGGACGCCCAATTTATGTCCATAATGAGGAACTCATTGCAAAAGTAAAAAAAAAACGGATACAAGAAATCGTTGTTTGACTGTGAGGATGATGGCAAATGAATGTGGTGTTAACCGATAGATCATTCGTGAAATTTTAGTGAAGATTTGAGCACAAAAAAGAAAAGTTGCTTGCCGGTGTGTACCACATTCGTTGTCTGATGACCAAAAAGCATCAGCGTGTTTAGTACGCAAAAGACATATCAAAACGTGTCGCAAACATAAAAATTTCTTAAATTTGATTATTGCAGGATATGAAACATGGATTTTCCATTATGATCCCACAACTAAACTCCAAAGTTCTCAGTGGAAGTCGTCATCATCATCATCACCAAAAGGCAAAAAAATTCGTCTTCAAAAGTCGAAAGCGAAGACAATATTGGTGTGCTTCTACGACAGCAAAGGAGTTATTCACAAAGAATTTATTCCACAGGGACAGACTGTCACTTCCAAAGTTTATTTAAGTATTTTGAAACGCCTATTGAAAGGGATTCTCCGAGTCCGACCCGAGTATTCAACACCTGGCAGTTTTTTCCTTCTTCATGATAATGCATCGGCTTACCAGGCGGTAGTGGTACAGCAATTTTTTGGCCCCAAAACAAATGTGTGATCTCAATCATCCACTCTGTTCTTCAGATTTGTCTCCCTGTGATTATTTTCTATTCCGAAAATTAAAGTTACCATTGAAAGGACGCTTTTTTGACGTTACTGATGACATCCAAAGGGCCGTAACATCGAGTTTAAGGGTCATACTAACAGAAGTACTGCAGAGGTCATTCCAGTGTTTGTTAGATCGTGCCACTCGCTGTATCAATGCATAGGGGGCTTGCTTTGAATAAAATACAAGTTTATCTTCCACTGTTGTTTATTTTATTTTTTAATGCAATTAGTCTCATTACTTAATTGTCGGACTTTGTACAAACACTCAAGTATGCGCATGGAAACAGGGGCCTTACACAAGCATTAAATAAGTAGTGACACAGAAAACACATCGGATCACCAAGATTACCGACTCTCAAAATCTACTAAGGAAAGTGGAACAAAAAGATATTAGAAATTAATGACAAGAAATAATTAATAAATCTCACATCAAAATCATCATATGGATATACTGTACAGGCCATGCTGGAGTCGACAGAAACAATAAAGGCGACCAGCTAGCAGCAAGGGCCAAACAAGAAGACCTCGTCAAAATGGATAAATGGACCTGTGCAAATCCATCAAGCAACAACTCGACGAACAAATGCAAAGCAATTTCCTCTAAATTACCTGTCACATACGACTCAATGCAATAAATGTTGCCAAGGGCATTGGTTGCAAATCCTATCTAAATGCTAGATCACGAGCAACACACAATTGACACATTGAAGTCATCTCCCAAAAAACACTGATCCTGATGATTAAGGGCGAACACGTGTGGGCGTGCCTCGAGTGTAATGAAGCTCCTCCCCAGGACCAGCACCAGAGCTAGACCCTTTTTTTAAAGTTACAGTTGCAGAAAGACAGGTATAAAATGTCTCCTTTTTTCTTACTATCAAACCTATAAAAGAATCTGGTCGAACAAAATACTTCATTTCAGTTGCACCTCAACATCCTTGTTAAGAATGAAAAAGCTAGGGTGAAACTTGGAGTAGCAAATCATTAGCGCCAAGAAAAAAAACATAGTTAGATGATACAATCTTCCAACTTCCAACTTTTAATATGTAATTAAATAATATGTAATTAAATGGAGCTAGTACACTTGTTATTTTGTTAATTGAATTTTTTTTTAAAAAGGTAAAACATAACGGCGCCCTGTATTACATGCCATTGAGGCTGCATGAGAATAAGATAAGTGTCTATTTTCCTGAACCTATCGGCACACTAGAGAGTGATGTGATCAGTACCACGCCAGTTTCTCTTTCTTCCCCCCCCCCTCCCCACTTCCGAGAGAAATCAGGCAGATTTCTATAGCTTGATGATAGGAGTGCCACCCAGGATCGAACCACTGCGCTTAACTATGAGAGACGAATCATCTAACAACTTCTCTACTTAGATGCCAGTTAACATTATTTATCACGCCATATTTAGCAAGTCATCTTCTACAACAGGACCACCCTTTGGTTTTGAGCATTTTTTAAAAACTGCTATTCGTCAGCAGTTGCCACGTATTAGGCTGGGACCCGTGCCGTTTACTCGCATCGGAAAAATTGTGCATAAAAGTTCCTTGTTTTTATAACTCTTTTGTCTTCTACTTTCTTTTTTTTAAATTTAACTTCCCTTGTAACAAATATTAGAAGATAAACTTTGGAAAGTTTTTCCAGCAAGAAAAATCTATAAGGTTTTATCGAATAAAGAAAGAACATAGAGCATTAATAAAATGGTCATGAAGGTATTTTGATAATGGACGTATATTATTATTTGTTCAACACAGTTTCGTCTTAATAAAACGCTTCAAACTGATATGTATCATCTTCATACTACTAATTATGTGCTGATGATAATCCAGTACAGATATAATCTTGATTTTTTTAATGTGCACATGTGGCACAGGAGTGCATATTATCGCCTTGCTTATTTAACTTGTATACTGAAAATATAATAAGGAGAAGATGTTGACAAAGAATATTACGATGTCATAACAATTGGAGGTTATGAAATACCAGAGATTAGATATGCTGATGACACAGTATTACTGTCCACAACACAAAAATGGATTAGAAAAACTAATTATGTCACTCCGTAAGAATAGCGAAGAGCAAAACCTCTATCTTAATGTGAAGAAAACTAAACTGATGACAACTGACAAAACAAACATGCCAGCTGAAATATGTATCAATGAGGAAAAACTGGAAGAAGTGGAGAGTTTTGAATATCTTGGATCATTACAAACTAATAATGGAGATACAATGAGGAAAATTAAAAGGAGGACATCTATTGCTTTTCAGAAAGTAAAACAACTAGAGAATCTATGGAGAGGAACAGACAGAACTTCAAAAATAAGATTTTTAAGGCCATGCATCTTTCCCACCGCAACATATGCCTGTGAGACCTGGACACTTAACAAAACAGCTGAGAAACACATAAATGCCTTTGAATGTAAGTGCTAAAGAAGAGTTCTTCAGATATCATGGACACAAAAAAGAACAAATATATCCATACTACAAGAACTTAATCTTGAAGAAGGCTGGCTAGTAAAGAGGATTAAACAGATAAAACTTAAATATTTTGGACACATTAAACGTCATGATAATCTAGAGAAGATCGTCTCGGAAGGGTACATAATGGGAAAAAGAAAGAAAGGAATACCAAGGCGAAGATGGCTCCAAGACGTCGTTGATGATCTGCAAATGGATGGATCAGCAGCAGGCCATCTTGCTCACAACTGAGAGGCCTACATGAGTGTTGTTGGGGAGGCAAAATTCCGCAAGGGACATGCAAATGAATGATTGAGTGTGGCAATGAATGCTTCTGTACAAAAAAGAGGGAAAACTCGTTTTCGGTTGTCAAACTATAGTTGGAAATAATCTAATATAACAAACTAAAATAATATAATTCCATAAATTTTTTTTGGAACTCCGTGGACAATAGCCTTCACGAGAAAGGGAGGTGCCTGATATATTATTACATTGTTTTGTTTCACTGTTCAGTCTGAAGATCACAGTAATGCTGTGTACGCATAATCATGAAGTTTTCTGTGGTAATGATCACTTTGAGTGTGTTTTTTTTAAATCAGGTTCTTTATTTTGTTCTCGGTAGACGGTGTTTTTAAGTGAGAAAACTAATTCAAATAAAATTCAAATTTATTTTCCCGTCGTTTCTCTTGAAACTTTTATATTTTTTTATTATGTCCTTTCCGTGCCGTTAGACGTCACATAGGGCTCGCAAGGTAGTTCACCAATCTTTCCAGTTTTCAGCGAGTTTTTCAACCTCATCAAGGGATTTTTTGCCTATTGATTTGGCTTCTTTTAACAATGTCCTCTTTAGAGTTTCACGTGGTCTGCCTCTTTTTCTTCGGCCCGTTGTGTTCCACTTGATATCTTGTTTTGGGATACTCTGATTGTTTCTTTTCATCATGTGACCAATATATGCCCATCTCCTTTTCCTGATCACCCATGAGACTGGTTGTTGTTCGCTCATCTGTCTTATCTCTGCATTGTTCTTGAATTCGTTCCACTTGATGCCGAGTATCTTCCTCAGGCATTTGTTTTAAAAAGAGTCTAATTTCTGGTCTTTTTCTTTAGTTGTTTTCCAGCTTTTGCGTGCATAAATGAGGGTGGATATTACATTTGAATTGAATAGTCTTAACTTGGTTTTTGTGCTTATAACTTTTGAATTCCATATGTTCTCAAGATTCTTGAAGATTGATGCTGCTTTTGCAATTCTGATCCTAACTTCCTTTCTGGTGTCACCATCCTGGTCTATGTAGCTGCCAAGGTATGCATATTGATTGACTTCTTCAATATCTGTCCCTTTTATGTGTATTTTTCCATTTTGATTGAGAGGAATTTTCATTATTTTTGTTTTGTCCTTGTTAATTTCAAGTCCTATTTTGCTAGCCAGTGAAGACAGGCTATCTGTTTTTTCTTGCATGAAATTCACATTATTACTGATAAGAGTTATGTCATCAGCAAAATCAAGATCTTCTAGTTGGGTCCCATGTACCCAGTCAATACCTTGTGTTTCCTGTGCAGCATTTTCTCATTATGAAGTCTATTGCAATTCCAAAAAGTAAAGGAGACAGTATACATCCTTGTTTCACACCTGTTTCAATCTGGAACCATTCACTCATCCCTTCTTCTGTCTTGACTGCACAAACATATCCATTGTATAAGTCCTTAATAATGTTGACATTTTAGATGGTATTCCATATAGACATAAAATTCTCCATAATGAATCTCTGTGTATGCTATCAAATGCCTTTTTAAAATCTATGAAGTTCAGTATCAGTGATTTCTGCTTTTCAATATGTTCTTCAAGTATTATTCTTAGAGTAAAGATCTGGTCGAGACAGCTTCTCCCTTTTCGAAATCCTGCTTGTTCTTCTCTCATTGCAGTATCCACTATATTTTTGAGTTTCACGCCTGTTTCAATCTGGAACCAATTGCTCATCCCTTCTTCTGTTGTGACTGCACAAACATATCCATTGTAGAAGTCCTTAGTGATGTTGACAGTTTTAGATGGTATTCCATATAGACTTAAAATTCTCCACAATGAATCTCTATGTATGCTACGAGGGTTGAATGATAAATTCACGGCTTAAGGTACAGATACTTGAAACACACAGTTGATATTAGGTGCAATTGCATATCAAGTTAATGTGAGATTAAACACCAAGTTTCAATAAATTAACTGCAACCAAGTTTTTTACAGGCTACTGAAGTGGTAAGGGGTGGCAGAAATTGAGAAAATGGATACCATTTCTCATCGAGCAGTCATTCGCTACATCTGCATCATGGGCTTATCATCGAAGGAGATCCGTGAGGATATGATGGAGACTCTTTGGGAGAGTGCCCCTTCTTACAGCACAATGTAGAAGTGGGCAGCTCATTTCAGATCTGGAAGATGATTCCCGTCAAGGAAGACCAAGAACGGTAACCACCGATGAAACCACCGGCAGAATCCATGACATGATAATGGAGGATCGACGACTAACTGAGCGGTACATTGCTACTAAGTTAGGCATCTCCCAAGAACGTGTTCATGCCATTATTCATAATGATTTTCAAATGATAAAGATCTCTGCTCGATTGGATCCATAAACTTCTTGGAGCTGATCACAAACGATAGGATCTCAACATGTCAAGAGACAATCTTGGCCATTTTTCTGCAGATCCTAAAAAAGTTTCTTCAGCAATTTGTGACTATGGATGAGACTTGGGTTCATCATTTTCAACCAGAAACCAAAGAACAGTTAAAGCAGTGGGAACATCATAGATCCCCACCTCCAAAGAAAGCAAGGGTAGTTCTGACTGCAGGCAAAGTAATGGCTTCCATCTTTTGGATTCAGAAGATGTGCTATTGGTAGATTATCTTCGAAAGGGCAGAACGGTTACCAGGGCCTGTTACGCTAATCTTGTGAAGCAACTGCGGGTAAAATTAAAGGAAAAGCGTCGAGAGAAAATAACGAGAGGAGTCATCTTTCCAAAAGACAATGCCCTAGTTCACAAGTCTGCGATGGCAATGGCTGCCATTCATGAATGCGGCTACCAGCTTCTTGAACATCCTCCTTATTCCCAAGATTTGGCCCCTTCGGACTATTATCTCTTTACCAAACTCAAAAAGGAGCTCAGTGGTCGCAAAATTTCTTCAGATGGTGACGTCATTCATCCTGTAGACCACTTTCTACTAGCACAAGATGCTGACTTTTACAAATAAGGTATCCTTATGCCCCAGGATCACTGGACTAAGTGTATAAACTTGCAAGGGGACTATGGTGAGAAATAACCCAAAAAAGTTGTCCACAAATAATCCGTTGTACCTTATGCCGCGAACTTATTAATCATCCCTTATATTTAATGTCTTTTTAAAGTCTATGAAGTTCAATATTAATGGTTTCTGCTTTTCAATATGTTCTTCAAGTATTATTCTTAGAGTAAAGATCTGGTCGAGACAGCTTCTCCCTTTTCAAAATCCTGCCCGTTCTTCCCTCATTGCAGTATCCACTATATCTTTAAGTATATTCAAAATACTTTTGACACAACTGATACCAAGGTTACTCCTCTGCAATTGTTACAGTCGCTAAGGTTGCCTTTTTTTGTAATTTAATAATGATTCGTTGTTTCCATTTAGAAGGGACCTCTTCTTCTGTCCATATCTTATCAAACATTCTCTGTAGTTGTCTAATGTTATCACTATTGTATTTAACATTTCGAGTGTTATTTCATCTTCACCTGCAGCTCTCCCGTCGGCCATGAAATTCACCGCTGTTTGAATTTCATGCAGTGCAATTTCATCTAGGTTGACATTCAGTTGTGGGATTGGTAAGTCAGTTTCAAGGTCCACCAATTCCCTTGGGTGTGGTCGATTAAATATTTCTTGGAAGTGTTTGGCCCATCTTTGCTTTTGGTTTTTACTTGATGCTAATGGTTCAAAGCACTATTAATGCCGGAGGCGAGTTGGAGGATACGCTCTCCACTCCAACGGCGTGCGTCTCAAATAGCCTCTGACAGTCAAGTCCAGCTCCTGGCCTTCTCGTGGGAGAACTGTTTAAACTGACAGGAGAAGGGGCGAAGGCGAATATCTGGCCCCTAAAACCAGATGTTTCGGGTAGATGAGAGTCATGTTGGTAGCTCATCTCCGCTGCTGGCGAGATTCTTCAGCTGCCGTGCTTGGAATGGGGCTCCTCCGGCCAGTGAAGAAAGATGGAGATGGGGTTGCCGTGCGGCACCGCTGTGGAAAAAGTGAAAGAAAGGAATAGGCGAAGTAAACAGTAGTCAAATCATGACACCTCTGGTTTGGGGGTCGGCCAAGTCCTTAGTGCACTCATATCGGGCGAAATGCTTGAATCGTCTTAACCCAGAGGTTTAAGACACTGCTGGGGAGATTCTTCGAATGCCGCGCGTGGAGTGAAGCTCCTCCCGGCCAAGGAGGAAAATGCAGAAAACCAATTACGGTTGCTGTGTGGCGCCGATGTGAAAAAGTGATGAAAAAGATAATCGGTATGTCCAATAGTATCGCGACGAGAGCTACACATACCACGGCGCCTCTGCTGTAGAGGTCGGCCACGTCCGAAATGCACCCATACTGGTGAAATATGTCTAAAACGACTTACACCAGGAGTGAAACTTTATGGCTACGCATGTCACGGTACCTCTGCTCTAGAGATCGGTCATGTCCTAAACACGTCCATACTGGGATAATATGCCTAAACCGGCTCAACCCAGAGGTGGAAGTCACTAGTGGCGAGGATTCATCCTCCTGGACAAAATCTCCGTCCTGGTCACAACTAGGAATTGTAGCGGTCACGACCACAAAATGCCGAAGTCGGAGACACTGGAGCAGGGCAGTCTAGATAGGCAACCACCTCTCACCCGGTGGGTATGTATGCGTATCCTAATCACACTGAGGTTTTCCGGTGAGAAAGTCCAACACTGGACTGGATGGGCAACCACCTCTCACCCAGAGGGGATATACTGATATCCAAAACACGCCGAGGTTTTCCGGTGAGAAAGTCAAACTCTAGATCAAACTGGTGCAACGAAAACCACAGTGTCACGCAATCCCGCTTCTGAGACCCACCAAGAATACAGGCTCAAGCCCTGCGATACTCTGAACCTCTTGTGGTCCTCTCGGGGATCTTTGAGGACCACGGGACCTATCGAGGACCACAGGTGTAAATCACAGGGCGGTCTTAATGGTAGAAGCGAACGAAGAAGAAGAAGAAGACTTGATGTTAATAGGGTTCCAATTTTGCTAAGGATTGGTCTTTCTTTAGATTCAATAGCACCTGTTAGCCTCTTTTGCATGTTATATAAAGTTTTGCTGTCTCCTGTTTCCGCTGCCCTCTCTGCCTCTCTCACCATATTTTTTATATATTCTCCCCTATCCTTTCTAGCTGAACTTTTTACTCTATTGTCTATTTCTTTGTATGTTCCTTTCGCCAGATCTTTTCCAAGATCTGTCTTTACACTCAGTATGGCTAATTTGGGTGCTGGTCTTTCATGTATGTGCTTCCATGTGTTCTCCGATATCCATGCTTTTCTGTTTGATTTTTTCAGTCCAGCGCTTGCTTTTGCCGCTGTGACTATGCTTGTGCTGTGACAGTTCCATAATTCATCTATACTTATCTCCTCTACTTCACTGGGTGTTGTAGAATGATTAGCAAGTTCCTGATTGAAATTACTGTCAGTATTTTCCTCCTGTAGACTGTGGATGTTTATCTTTCTGAGTATTGATTTCTTGTGTTGGCTTTTCATTTTTAGTCTCACTTTCTCTATACACAGATTGTGGTCACTATTGACATCTGCACATGCCCTTACATCTATCAGAGATGCTCTGCATTGCTTTCTAATACAAAAATGATCTATCTGGTTTCTAGTTCTATCATCTGGAGATATCCACGTTGTTTGATGTATCTCTTTGTGTGGAAATAATGTGCCTACATTGACTATGCCCTCTGTCAGACATATTTCAATTAATCTTTCTCCGTTCTGATTTACCGTGTCAATTTCTTCTTTCCCTATTACTTTTTCAACGTCGGTGTTATCTTTCCCTATCTTAACGTTGAAGTCCCCCGTAGCAATTAGGATATCGTGTTTAGGGATATTGTTAATGACTTGTTGTTATTGAAATCTTGAAGCTTACAACTTGTATTTTAATATTTGATACACTGTGCTGTAAATCATAACGATTAATATCCATCTTGCATTTGCATACATGTTTGTGGTGTAAGCAGCTTACATACGTAGTTATTGATTTGTACACGAACAACTCGTGGGCACCTTTTTTTGTAACGTGTTTACTTTATTAGAAAAACAAATGGGTGGCAAGGGGGAGGATTTGTAACCTTTCCAGAAGGTTGTGCCTTGGCAGACGTTTAGGAGTTGTAGTTTTGTCAAAAATTTCGAAATTTAGTGATTGTAGCCTTGTTACTGTATTCATACCACTGCCAAAAAAGGGTAACCTGAAATTATGCACCAACTACAGAACTGTTGCCCTGATTAGTCATGCCAGTAAAATTCTGTTAAAAATCATAATGGGTAGACTTCGAAAGAAAATAGAAGAAGAAGTCAATATGGTCCAAGCTGGTTTCAGGCAAGGAAGAGGATCAAGAGATCATATATTCAATCCAAGATTAATAATAGAGAAATGCAGAGAGTTTAATGTGAATCTATATTTATCCTTTATAGACTACTCAAAGGCATTTGATTGTGTACAACACCAGAAACTTTGGGAAATAATGGAAAAAATGGGATTTCCAACACATTTGATACAATTAACATCACTGCTGTATCTAGACCAACAAGCAGCAGTAAGAATAAATGGTGAAACAACAAGTTGGTCTGACATAAAACAAGGGGTTCGTCAGGGGTGCATATTGTCACCCTACTTATTTAACTTGTATACTGAAAATATAATGAGGAATGTTAGAGAAGATGTAGACAAAGAATATTACGATGCCATAACAGTTGGAGGTTATGAAATACCAGAGATTAGATATGCTGATGACACAGTATTGCTGTCCACAACACAAAAAGGAATGGAAAAACTAATTATGTCAGTCCGCAAGAACAGCGAAGAGCAGAACCTCTATCTTAATGCAAAGAAAACTAAATTGATGACAACTGACAAAACAAACAAGGCAACTGAAATATGTATCAATGAGGAAAAACTGGAAGAAGTGGAGAGTTTTGAATATCTTGGATCAGTACTAACTAATAATGGAGATACAATGAGGGAAATTAAAAGGAGGACATCTGTCGCTCTTCAGAAAGTAAAACAAATAAAGAGTCTGTGGAGAGGAGCAGACAGAACCACAAAAATAAGATTTTTAAGGGCATGCATCTTTCCCATAGCAACATATGCCTGTGAAACCTGGACACTTAACAAAACAGCTGAGAAACACATAAATGCCTTTGAATGTAAATGCTACAGAAGAGTTCTTCAAATATCGTGGACACAAAAAAGAACAAATATATCTATACTACAAGAGCTTAATATTGAAGAATGCTGGCTAGTGAAGAGGATTAAAGAGAGAAAACTGAAATATTTTGGACACATTAAACGTCATGATAATTTAGAGAAGACCGTATTGGAAGGATACATAATGGGAAAAAGAAAAAGAGGAAGACCAAGACGATGATGGCTGCAAGACATCGTTGACGATCTGGAAATGGATGCAACAGCAGCAGGCCATCTTGCTCACAACCGAGAGGCCTACAGGAGTGCTGTTTGGGAGGCAAAGTTCCGCAAGGGACATGCAAATGAATGAATGAATGTTAGAAGTTTAGGAGTTCTAGTCTTGTCAGACGTTTAGAGATTGTAGTCTTGTCAAAAGTTTAACTCCTGTATCTTTGTCAGACGTTTAGGAGTGGAGCCTAGTCAAAAGTTTAACTGGTGTAGCATTGTCAGATGCGTAGGAGTTGTAGTTTTGTCAGAAGTTCAGAAGTTTAAAGGTTGTAGCCTAGTCAGAAGTTTAGAGGTTGTGACCATGTCAGACGAGTTTAAAAACTATAACTCTTAGGGAAAAAAAAGATTATAGCGTTTTTTTTTTCAGAAATAATAATAGTCGTCATCCTTTACACAAGGAAGGGTGACTGTAATGCTAATCTTACTTGCTAAATTCTTTATTTTCACCTGCACATAGCCGTGCTAAATTTAGTCCACCTTTTATGTTGCCTCTAATCTATGTCATTGTTGAGCTCTTGCTCTTTTTTCCTTTTACTTTTGGCTGTAGTATAATTTTGATTGTCATTATTTTACTATCCCCCCTTGATATGACATAAATATTTTAACAGTTTGGTTCTTATTTTTTTCATTATTTCTTTTTGTTTCATTTCCAGTTGATTTAATACTTCGTTTGTTTTCTTTTCTGTCCTTGTAACTCACCTTCTTCTTCTGTATGCCCATATGTTCATAAACACGTTCTTTTGTGTTTTCTTATTTAATATCCGTGCTTCTATATCATAGAAGTGACGATCTCAGGCCTATGGCTCGTGTCGAAAAATAATTGTGGTTGTAGCCTTTGTCAGAAAAACGTGGACGTTATTCCTTTGTTAGAAAAGATTTCATATTGTTTGCCCTTGTCAGAAGTTTTAAAATTAATACTTGCCAAAGACGCAGGGTCGTGGTGGTGAGGAGGTGGGGGGGGGGGGAGGGTGTAACCCTTGTCAGAAAAAAGGTCGCCGATATGCATCATGCGCATTCATAATGATATTTTCATGTTGCTTCTCGCCATCTTTTGAATTTCCTCATGTACATGTCCGTTATTCTTCTGATCTATGTGCCATGATCATTTCTTATAAGCATGGCTATATAGTACAATACTGTACTTTAGTATTTCCAGAACACCAAAACTGTGTTATTCTAGGTTTCTTTCGTGATCACCATGTAAATCACCATGATTGCTGTGTACTAAGGATATATAAAACAGCGTATCGGAGCACATTTGACATGGTTATCCTAACCCAGTATTTCCCAAAGTGGACGATAACGCCCTCTAAGGGCATTGGAAAGTACAGATGACGGTGAAAGAAAAGGGGTCAGTAGAGGGTCAATGGAATAAAAGAGGACAGTGGGGCGGGGGGAGGGGGCGTTGGGGGAAAATGAAGCAGCAGACTGGGGCAGTAATACACTTTTCAACCTGATATTGAGAAACATGTCCCTATATGAAACTCATCCATCACATTAAAAGCTGAGAAAATAATGCAGTAGGTCAGTTATAAATGTACTCCTTCATACTGTTAAATAAAATGATTTGCTAGCTGATGTTTTTAGCTGTGTAATGCATATGCTGGTTGTATACGCCATTGTATGAGTAGTACCTGGGGGGGGAGGGGTGCGTTGAGGATGTAGCCTGGGAGAAAAGGGAGCTGCAGCCCGAACAAGCCTGGGAAATACTATCCTTCATACATCGTACATCCTTTCCGTGCCGTTAAACGTCACATAGGGCTTCTTAGTTGTTTGCCAATTTTTCATATTTTGGGCGAGTTTTTGAACTTAATCAAGGGATGTTATTCCCACTAAACTGGCTTCTCTTAACAATATCCTCTTTAGAGTTTCACGTGCTCGACCTCTTTTTCTTCGCCCTGTTGTGCTCCACTTGATAGCTTGTTTTGGTATTCTCTGATTGTTTCTTCTCATCACATGACCTACATCTTCTTTTTCCAATCACCAATGAGACAGGTTGTTGTTTTGCTCATCTGTCTTATCTCTGTGTTGTTCTTAAATTCATTCAACATTACACCAAGTATTTTCCCGGGGCATTTGTTTTCAAAAGAGTCTAATTTCTTGTCTACTTCTTTAGTTGATTTCCAGCTTTCACATGCATAAATGAGGGTGTATATCACATTTGAATTGAATAATCTTAACTTAGTTTTTGTGCTTATAACTTTTGAATTCCATATGTTCTCAAGATGTTTGAAGGACAATCCTGCTTTTGCAATTCGAATTCTAACTTCCTTCCTGGTGTTACCATCTTGGTCTATGTAGCTGCTGGTACGCAGGTTGGTTTACTTCATCAACTACTGTTCCTCTACATATATTTTTTCTTCTTGATTAATGAGAAGTTTCATTATTTAATTTCAAGACTTATTTTGCCAGGGAAGGCAGGGAATCTGTTTTTTTCCTGCATCGATTTCACATTGTCACTGATAAGAGATATGTCATCAGTAAAATCAAGATCTTCTGTTTGGGTCCCATGTACCCAATCAATGCCAGTTTTACTTGTACAGCTCTTTTCATTATAAAGTCTGGCAATTCCAAAAAGCAATGAAGATAATATACATCCTTGTTTCGTGCCTGTTTCAATCTGAAACCATTCGCTCATTCCTTCTTCTCCCTTGTCCGCACAGACATATCCGTTGTAGAAATCTCTAATGATGTTGACAGTCTTAGATTGTATTGTATATAGTCTTAAAATTCTCCACAATGAATCTCTGTGTACCACATGCTTTTTTAAAGTCTATGAAGTTCAGGATTAATGTTTTTTTTTAATATGTTCTTCAAGTATTATTCTTAGAGTAAAGTTCTGGTCGAGACAGCTTCTCCCTTTTTCGAAATCCTGTCTGTTCTTTTCTCATTGCAGTATCCACTACATCCTTAATTCTATTCAGAATCACTTTACAAAACACCTTTGACACAACTGATAGTAAGGTTATACCCCTCCAGTTATTGCAGTCACTGAGGTTGCCTTTTTTTTTTTTTTTTGGTATTTTAACAATGATTTCTTTTTTCCATTTAGAAGGGACTTTTTTTCTTTCCAAATGTTATTAAACATTCATTGTAGTTGGCTCATGTTGTCACTGTTAATAGCTTTTAACATTTCGACTGTTATTTCATCTTCACCTGCAGCTTTGTTGCTAGCCATTACATTCACTGTTGTTTCAATTTCAATCAGTGTAACTTCATCTAAGTTGACATTTAGTTGTGGGACTGGTATATATTTCGTATATGTTATGTGGTAATATATTAAGATAAATTTAATAAATGTTATTTGATACAAGATTTTGTGGAATTATACAAATGCCTATATCTTTCACTCTCTGCGTAGTCTTGTTATGTTCTGGAGTCTGACGTCCGCTCTACGGCTGTTGTATACTGTTATAGGTTAATAGATGATCGATTCAGGGACTTACGGGGAACGTTTGTTTCTAGTAAAATATATGCCAGGTTGTAATTTAAAGTTACTCAAAGATATTTATTTGCCTGCCTGTTCGTATGGCTGTCTGTCCGATATCCAGCATATTTCTGTTTATAGTACACTAGCCAACACACATTTTGGTGCCTCAAATGTTAGACCTGTTTCTATGTATATTTGCCCTGCTGATTCCAAAAAATGACACAGTTTTTCTTCTATCAGCTCTAGTTTTTGAGATACAGAACATATGCCATTAACCACTTTTCACTCTGCTCGCCCATAACAAATCAGGATATTTGAATTTAGTGTTTAAATTAATATCTTTTAAGCAAAAGGAAACATATTAAAAATTAAAAGAAAACTGTATACCACATGAAAATCTACTTATTTCATATCAAAAGCATAAGTTTATGATACAAACTTTCCACTCATTTGACACACAAGAAACTCCTTTTATATGACTTCCAAGAGTGGGATCTGCCAAGACAATGACCGCATAAGATTCCAACAATAGTCTGCTATCATATGTGCATCCCATCTTCCTTGGCATCTGGTTTCCATTTTTTTATGTCTTGGTGAAATATTTCACCATGTTCTTCGTTTAAGTCACCAAGGTTCTCTGGAAAGCGATCTAATGACTGTGCAGATAATCTATTTTAACACTTATGCCAAGCCTATTGAAATGAAAGAGCATATCTTCTACTAACTGTGTATAGTTATCTGCCTTCTTGTTGCCAAGAAAGCTTTTCACAACAAGAACAAATGAAGATCAGGCACGTGATTCGATTTCATTCATTGATGCTATGAAACGTGAGTCATTTATAAGGTGTCTGATCTGTGGACCATCGAAAATTCCTGCCTTCATTTTTTTCCATGTTAAGCCCAGGTTACTTATGCACTATGTATTCAATGCACAAACCGCCTTTATTCAAAGTCTTTACAAATTGTTTCATCAGACCTAGCTTTTTATGTGAGGTGGCAGTATGATTATATCTCGTGCTACCAAAGGTTCATTAATTATATTTTGTCCTCCAACCACCATATATTCCCTCGGAGGCCAATCTTTTTTTGCCCAATGTTCATGTTTGGCTCTACTATCCCAAAGGCATAAAAAGCAAGGATACTTTGTGTAGCCACTTCGTTGACCAAGAAGAAAATTAACCATCTTCAAATCTGCACAAATCACCCATTGATGTTCTTGGTAATTTATCTTTTCTAAGACTAAAGAGATGGCCCTGTACTCTTTTTCATCCTTGTGGAATGACCGATTGAAATAGGACCATATTTGTTACCGTTATTTAAAAGATCACATTTCAAACCACGTTTTGAGCTGTCGATGAAAAGACGCCACTCACTTGGGTTATATTCCGAAAGACCAGTATTTTCTTCACAAGGTTTCCGATGTCATTGCAGAATACTAAGTTGTTGTCTTCAGTAAAGAATGGCACAAAATCCTTTTCTCTTCTTCGATAAAATGTCATTTTCTTTCCAGCACTTTCTTTTCCTTTAGTCCGGAGGCAAGCAGTTTAGAAGATTCCTTGGAAAGATTTAAGTCCCTGATCAGATCGTTCAATTCATTCTGATCAAAACAATCACTGCGTGAAGTTGTTTGGAATTCATTGTCACTGCCTCCCGCTTTCTTTACCCTGTGTGATATATCAGACATGCAAGACTCATCCTCTGAGAGCTGTGGTAGTTCAAGAAAGGTGAAATGGATACAAGATCCAAGTACGGAACAGGTATCCTGGCTGAAGGTAGATCAGGGTACGACGACTGGTCATGATTATTTCGGTTGATGCCTGTGATATTAACAATACAAAAATAACAGTCATCGAGTGGTTTTTCGGCTCCCTCTACACCATTGGTACTCCAAATTTCAGGCAGCCTCTCTTTCATTTGTCCACCAGTGCAAATGCTCCGTACAAATTTCGCATACAGTATAAGGAGCCCATGGCATATCTTAATCTCCAAGCTTGACACCAAAATTACCTACATATGCTCTTGTTTTTACAAACTTAGAAATAGACTTACTTTCAGTGTGTACTCCCCACAAATATAGCAAAATACTTCTGGATGATTCAAGCAGCTCCGTCTTGAAGCAGCCATAACTTCTACAGTGTTCGGTTTGCAAAAATGAAATGATATGAGTTGAAATATACACACATCTTCTATACGATCATAACTATTATACAGCACACTTGTTTAAACAGATTAGATTGAGAAACCTTTGAAACAGAAATTTATGTAGTCTACGAAAACCATGATTTACGATCTCAATTTTGTGTACATAATTATGTAATAAAACAGAACAAAAGCAATTTTGTCATTTGAGCTATACATTTTTATGCCAGTGTGCATTACAGGAAAGGAAGCAGACGAATACCTGTGAAACAAAGAAATATGGTTAAATTAAATACATAAATGTCCCATTCAAATAAAACAGCTTGTTATGAAATCCCAGTTCTGCAGAAGAGGTTTTTTTTAAGTGCGGACTAAAATTTTATAAATAAGCCATATCTAAGAAACTAGAGCTGATGCGGTCTATCCAATGCAATTTTCTGAATCAGCACTACAAATAACCCAAGGAACAGGCCTAAAAACCATGGTGCCAAGAAAAAAAAATTTTGTTTTGTTTTGTTGGGCTGTAGTATCCATCAGTAAGTTTATTTTTCTGTCAGCCGCTGTCTGTCCGCTTATCCATTCTTGTCAGCGAGTATCTTTTCAGTCATTCTTTCTGTATCCTTTGCTTATGTTTATATGCATACTTTCTATTACCAATGTTTGTATCTGTTTAACTGTCTGTGTTTATTATTTATTTTTCTGTCCATTTGATCTTCTAACAGCATAGAAATGAACAGCGAATAACGTATACTAGCGAGAGAATGGATGCTATACGTATAACCTGGGAAAAAAAACTCCGCATTAGTAATATTCTCTTTATCGACCCATTCGCTGCATACACGACAATGCGTTATTCTAACCATGCGTAATATATTCAGACAAGAATGAATGAATAGTGAGGCAGGTAGCGGAAGGAAATGAAGACAGGAATGAAAATATTGGGTTAAAATATTGCACTAGAGAATATGGACAGTGTAGACACGTTATTTCAAAGTCTGGAACAGCTACAAGAGGGGATACGGTTTTTAAAACAAAGCCTACTGTGTGTATCTACCCGCGGCATACGTATCACGAGCAAATAAGTGTGCGTACAATTTTGCCTTTTTAAAAATACTCTACATATAATAGTTGCTTTGTATGTATGTATGTATGTATGTATGTATGTTTCGGAAAGTAAAACAACCAAAGAATCTGTGTAGAGAAACAGACAGAACTACAAAAATAAAATTTTTAAGGACATGCATCTTTCCCATCGCAACATATGCCTGTGAGACCTGGACGCTTAACAAAACAGCTGAAAAACGCATAAATGCCTTTGAATATAAATGCTACGGAGGAGTTCTTCAAATATCATGGACACAAAAAGAACAAATATATCCATAATACAAGAGCTTAATATTGAAGAAGGCTGGCTAGTAAAGAAGATTAAACAGAGAAAACTGAAATATTTTGGACACATTAAACGTCATGATAATCTAGAGAAAACTGTCTTGGAAGGGTACATAATGGGAAAAGGAAAGAGAGGAGGACCAAGGCGAAGATGACTGCAAGATATCGTTGATGATCTGCAAATGGGTGCATCAGCAGCATGCTATCTTGCTCACAACCGAGAGGCCTACAGGAGTGCTGTTAGGATAGCAAAGTTCCGCAAGGGACAAGCAAATGAATGAATGAATGTCACCCCTATTCCACTCCCACCTCTAGCCCCCCCCCCCCTCATGGCGATGTAGGCTGACCGTGGAATTAAACTGCATAAGAATGTCACTATTCATCTCAGCGACCCCGAAAACTATGGATTCGACACTAATATCAGTCGTTTTCGACTACTTTTACATGTACCCCCATACCATCCAACCCATCTCTCACCCCCCCCCCCCAATGCCCATGGGAGAATGAACTTGGACGTAAACGGCATCGGGAATGCCACTATTCATCTCAGCTACCCCGAAAACTATGAATTCGACACTAATATCGGTCGTTTTCAATTATTTGTACATGTCACCCCCATCCCACCTAGGGGTGCTATGAATGTTTTACCCCAAAAGTACTTTTCTCCAGATTGTAAGTCATATGTATACCACGTTTGGTTGAAATTGCTCCAGGCGTTCCAGAGTTATGCTGGAACATACACACGCATACCCACATCCATATATATATATATGGTTCGGCATAAAGCGTACCTGGATTTAACTGACATAGTGCACAGAAACTGATTATGTGTGGGGAAAAAAACCTGACGTCAGAGATGAAGCAGACAAACGGTCATTTTTAACAATGGCTTCTTGCCAAACACAACATCGCGCATTCACCGTTAAAACTTATTTTAAAAGTGGAGATTCGTCTATTACTGGACAACGATAGTTTCGTCGCCATTTTGAGTTGCATCCCCGTGATAACGTTCCCAATCGGAGGACAAAACAATTTTATGGTGGGTCAACAAATTTTAGGAAACCGCTAATTGCCTAAATAACAAGTCTACTGGTCGTCCAAGAACTGACCAGACACCTGAATGAAGTCAAGAAGTCTGCAACGCATTGCTGAGTAGTCCTCGGCGATCAGCTGTTAGGAACGCTTTGGCACCTGGCATACTCTTACTGTTAATAGTGATCTTTATATGCAGACGCTAATTGAATACTTCCTTCCAGATTTGGCCAATAGAAATAAGAGACTAATATGGTTTCAACAAGATGGAGCAACTGCCCACACAGCCCGTCAGTCCATGGCCATGCTGTGACAAGCATTTCCCAATCGTTTTATTTCCAGATTTGGGGATATTCATTGGCCGGCAAGGTCACCGGATGTATCGGCCGCAGACTTCTTTTTGTAGGGGTATTTCAAGAACACAGTGTATGCTAGTCAACCATAGTCAGTTGCAGACCTAAAAGATCGAATCCGACACTGCATTCAAAATATCCCTTTGAACATATTAAATGGTGTTATGCAGGAATTTTACAGACGCCTGCCTGAATGTACCAAATGTAATGGCGGTCATCTAACCGGCGTAATTTTCAAAACCTACATAAGATTGTCAGTAATAATAAAAATACCTTTTTTTCTGAGTTTCATTTCACTTTTTTTTTACCAAAAACATGTATAGCACTTATTTATTTTCCGTTTTTTAAATCCAGCTATGCTTTATGCATATATATATATATATATATATATATATATATATATCATCATCATCATCAGGTGCTGTGCCGACTGGCGTTGGCTATTATGCTTCTCCAGAGTACACTATCCTTCATGCAGGCCATCAGCTCAGTTGGTGATCTCCTCTCACACCATCCCGTCAGACTGTCCAGTATCATTTCTTTTGGTCTTCCTCTTGATCTTATTCCTTCTATTTTTCCTGTTGTTATAATATTTTTCTCACTGCATGTCCTATGAAAGTACATTGTCTCTCTCTTATCTTTTTGACAAGGTTTTTTTATCTCTCCAGCTCTTCCTATACATTCTTCATTGGTTATTTGATTCGCAACATTCTTCTAATAAACCACATTTCTGCTGCTTCAAATGATTTTTGTGCAGACCTGCCTGTTGTCTATGATTCACTTCCATATAACAAGATAGGTTCAATATAGCATTTTAGGACTTGATTTCTAACATTCATTGATAAGGATGTGTTGGATAATACGTTTCTCATTCTCTGAAATGCAGTCTTTGCTTGGCCTATTCTGTTCCTAATTTCTGTTCTGCATTTCGAATCTGAAGTTATTACTGCTCCAAGGTATTTGAATTTCTTCACCTGCTTTAGAATAGTTCCGTTTAATTTTATATTGCATGCTGGTGGATTCTGTTTCTTAGATATAACCATAGTCTCTGTCTTTTTTATGTTCAAAGTAAGGCCTTTCTGTTCACTTTCTTTGACGACTTTATCTAAGAGATTTTGCAGGTCTTGTTTGTTTTCAGCTATCAGTACTGTGTCGTCAGCACACCGAAGGTTGTTAATATTGTATCCTCCAATTTTTATGCCTGGTTCTGTGATGATCGTTCTTAGAATATTCACGCTGTACAGAGAAAAAAGGTCTGGAGACAGTACACATCCCTGTTGCACCACTTGTTTTATAGGTTGATATCTTCCAGTTCTGTTTTCAACTCGAATTGCTGCTTTTTGCTACCAGTATAGTTGTTTTACAATCCTCAGGTCTTTGCCGTCTATAATGATGTCTTCAAGCATTTTAATAATTTCATTACGTTTCATCTTGTCGAATGACTTGGTGTAATCAATGAAGCATAAGTAGAGATCTTTCTGTACTTCTAAAGCTCTTTCTGTTAGTGTTCGTAAAGCATAAATGGCATTGTATGTTCCTTTTCCTTCAACAAATCCAAACTGTTCATCTGCTATTTCCATTTGTATATTTTCCTTGTTCTTCTCATAATGATTCTCAGAAGTAGCGTCGTTATGTGACATGAGAGGCTGATAGTCCGGTCGTCTTCACATTCCTTTGCACCTGGTTTCTTTGGTAGTGCTATAAACGTGGATTTAATCAGGTCACTGGGAATATAACCACTGTTGTAAATGTCATTCAGTAACTTGGTTATTATTTTTACTCCTGTCTCCTCTAATGCTTCTATTTCTTCTATTGTTATATTATCAGGCCCAGTCGCTTTTTATATATATATATATATATAATGGAAGAGGTGCCACATATTTACATTCCTGAAGTGTTGCATCAGATACAAAAGCCCGCCCAAGATCTTCGGACAGATGCACACAATAATTAAGTGTATAAGTATATAACTATACACGAAGCATTGCAATAAAGCTGTAATATCAGAATGTATAAACTAGGAAAAATATAGGAACAGCTTTATTCAACAACAACTGCAAAATTATGACGTTTCGGCCTGAGCCTTAATCATACAAAAACATACAGGACGAAGAAACAGAGAGAGGAGATAAAGTATAGATTCACATGAATACTATTTTTTTTTAATTTAAAAGAGTACTTAGCTGTAAATTGTAAGGTGTGTCTTGTCCGGCGGTGTGTGTCAGCAATGGATTTAGTAGAACGTGGAGACTGTTTAAATAGAGACCTGTGATATGTGGTCGGTGGGTTGTAACTGGGTGTGGTTCAAACAATGTCACGCAGATGACACAAGCGGCCTGGCGCTTGAGAACCGCTGCATTCAAAATTATGGAACGCTGGAGCCACATGGGTTAAACTCACTGTTTAGCTACACTTAACATTCTCTTCAATCATTATAGTAATTCTCCACTAAGCTCTACCACTTCTTACTTTTCAAACCACTTCACAGCATCACTTTGCAACCCCTCTTCCCCAGTCATCTATTTCAACTTCTCCTGGCTAGGTCAACATTGTATCACACACACACTCTCTCTCTCCCCTCCCCGGTTCCCCATCCACCACCCCCATTTACAATCTACCGACCACATATCACAGGTCTCTATTTAAACAGTCTCCACGTTCTACTAAATCCATTGCTGACACACACCGCCGGACAAGTCACACCTTATAATTTACAGCTAAGTACTCTTTTAAATTAAAAAAAAATAGTATTCATGTGAATCTATACTTTATCTCATCTCTCTATTTTTTCGTCCTGTATGTTTTTGTATCATTAAGGCTCAGGCCGAAACGTCACAACTTTGTAGTTGTTAAGTAATAAAGCTTTTCCTACATTTTTCCTAGTTTATACACTTGGGACAGATGGCACGAAAACTGTTTTACTCATTTTTTTAAAACCATAAACGCTTATGTTGATTATCACTTTGTTATTTGTTGTTGACTTGCTTGCCGCTAGGTGTTGTTTAATATTCTTGAAGTATATGTTTTCTTGAATCTTCTGACCATGATCAATCAGTTTCGCTGGAAAATAATGGTTGTGGCAAAGATTACTGCACAATCAGTTGTTAGCAAGGAGACGAAGCGATAACATGAAGCTAAAAGCGAGAATTTTGGCATTATCAAGAGAACTTGGTCGTGAATCATTATGTCCTTTCACGCAGGCTTTTATAACAGCTGTTCTCAACCTAGGAAGCCGACGTATGATCGAACAAATGTAAATATTAAATTTTTTTCTATGTGTGTAAAAAGAATACAAGCCAGTAAAAACAAATATTAGGTTTTTCAGTTTAATTCTAAGTGACTGGGGAATGTTGGGTACCGCGGTAAATTCCCACTGGTTGAAAGGTCCACGACCTGAAAAATTTTGAGAACTATTGTTATAGTGTATTCTATGTTTATATGTTGCATGTTTCTGTTGTGGCTTTTGTGCAAGGAACATAAACGTGAACAGACTGTAACAAAGAAGACTTTTGAAGTTGCTTTATGACTACTGAAAGAGAAACGGTGATTGATGCTTAGGGTGGCCAAACCTCCGGGTTTTAGCCGAACAGAACGGCTTTTAATCACACTATCCTCCATCCGGCGCCATCTCGAGTCGGACGCTGAGATGTCCTTTCTTGAATTTTGACAGGAGTCCGGGAACTAAAACAGGATAACATGGTTTTTTTTTTTCATTGTGTACTGGCGCAAAATTGATTATTTTTTTCTGTTGGCACAAAGATCGTAAATATGTGAATCACCATAAAGAAATGCTAAAAAGTAAAACTACATTTAATCATGAATGGTTAAAGATTTTGGATTCACTGCTAAAAGCTGAAAATATTACTTGTTTTTATATACGAGGCTCATACCGAAAGTCGTGAGCAAAGATTTTTTTTTAAATCAGAATTATTTTCCTTTTCCTCACTTTTCAACATAATCTCCATTTCTCTGCACACATTTTCCCCATCGCTTTGCAAGTTTGAAAATACCCTCCCAGTAGAATTCCGTTCCAGCTGACCGACGGCGCAGACGCACTGCTTTTTGTGTGTTCTCTCCTGTGGGACCCAGCGGGCACAAACTTTTCTATAGCCTAAGCTTTCAATCATTTCCTATACTGCATTGTGTCCTATTCCAAATTTACAGCGATTTCAGATACTGTGACACGTCTATCTTCTTTACTGATATCGTCAACCCTTTATACGTTGCGTTCATTGGTTTTCTTTGCTGTCCATGGTACCTTCAATATCCTACAGTGAACCACATTTCCATGGCCTCCATTTCTTTCTGTACTCTCTTATTCATGGACCATGCTTCACATCCATAAAACAAAGTTGGTTCGATGTAACATTTAAGTACTCGTTATCTTGTTTCCATTTGATAAGGATCTGTTGCACAAGATGTTTCTCATTTTCTGGAATGCTGACTTGGCCTGAGCACGTTTGCTTTTTATTTCGTTGTAATACTTCCCATCAGCTGTTATAATTGTTCCTAAGTATTTGAATCTATCAGCTTGTTTCAGTTCTGTGCCATCGATGGTAGTGCTACATTGTGGTGGTATTCTTTTCTTTGAGATGACCATCACTTCAGTATTCTTTTTATGCAGATTACTATGAAACATTTATATTTTCTCTATCTGTAAATTCTGAGTTTTATAACATTTTTTGCTCACTAATTTTGGTATGACCTTCGTATTATGCCATTGTGATGTGGAGACTAACAGCAGGGGAAAAGATGAGGTTGAACAACACGTTGCCGCAGAGAAACATAGATAATGATATGAATAAATAATATAAAGAGTATGAAACTGTGAAGGCGATTTTCAGTCCTCATGACAGACAGTCACAGTGAGGAAAATTATCTCAAGCTGTTCAGTAAATGGAATATTAAAAAATATGTAGGTCAGTGCATATATGTTATCAGTTTCATGTAGCAGGTAGCAGGACTAGTTGGGTTTTTGTTTTTTTTTTAGTGATGACTTCAGCTTGAGAATGAGAGAAAGTGTCAGTAAGTGGACTCTGTGAAAGCAGAACTCCAAATCACTGGGAGACGGCAACACTAGTGATAATACAAGTATTAGTTAAGAACTCGAAGAGTACTTATATATAGGGTTCGGCATAAAACGTAGCTGGATTTAACTGACATAGTGCGCAGAAACTGAATACGTGTGGAAAAAAAACATGACGTCAGAGATGAAGCAGGCAAACGGTCATTTTTAACAATGGCTCCTTGGCAAACACAACAGCGCGCATTCACCGCTAAAACTTATTTTAAAAGTGGAGATTCGTCTATTACTGGACAACGATAGTTTCGTCGCCATTTTGAGTTGCATCCCCGTGATAACGTTCCCAATCGGAGGACAAAACAATTTTATGGTGGGTCAACAAATTTTAGGAAACCGCTAATTGCCTAAATAACAAGTCTACTGGTCGTTCAAGAACTCACCAGACACCTGAACGAATTCAAGAAGTCCACAACGCATTGCTGAGTAGTCCTCGGCGATCAGCTGTTAGGAACGCTTTGGTACCTGGCATACTCTTACTGTTAATAGTGATCTTTATGTACAGACGCTAATTGAATACTTCATTCTAGATTTGGCCAATAGAAATAAGAGACTAATATGGTTTCAACAAGATGGAGCAACTGCCCACACAGCCCGTCAGTCCATGGCCATGCTGTGACAAGCATTTCCCAATCGTTTTATTTCCAGATTTGGGGATATTCATTGGCCGGCAAGGTCACCGGATGTATCGGCCGCAGACTTCTTTTTGTAGGGGTATTTCAAGAACACAGTGTATGCTAGTCGACCATAGTCCTAAAAGATCGAATCCGACACTGCATTCAAAATATCCCTTTGAACATGTTAAATGGTGTTATGCAGGAATTTTCCAGATGCCTGTCTGAATGTACCAAATGTAATGGCGGTCATCTCATTCATTCATTCATTTGCTTGTCCCTTGCGGAACTTTGCCTCCCTAGCAGCACTCCTGTAGGCCTCTCGATTGTAAGCAAGATGGCCTCCTGCTAATGCATCCATTTGCAGATCATCAACGATGAATTGCACCCATCTTCGCCTTGGTCTTCCTCTCTTTCTTTTTCCCATCTTTTTCCAAGACAGTTTTCTCTAGATTATCATGACGTTTAATGTGTCCAAAATATTTAAGTTTTCTCTCTTTAATCCTCTTTACTAGCCAGCCTTCTTCAATATTAATTTCTTGTAGTATGAATATATTTATTCGTTTTTGTGTCCATGATATTTGAAGAACTCTTCTGTAGCATTTACATTCAAAGGCATTTATGTGTTTTTCAGCTGTTTTGTTAAATGTCCAGGTCTCACAGGCATATGTTGCGATGGGAAAAATGCATGCCCTTAAAAAATTTATTTTTGTAGTTCTGTCTGTTTCTCTGCAAAGATTATTTGGTTGTTTTACTTTCTGAAGAGCGATAAATGTCTTCCTTTTAATTTCCCTCATTGTATCTCCATTATTAGTTAGTACTGATCCAAGATATTAAAAACTCTCCACTTCTTCCAGTTTTTCCTCATTAATACATATATCAGCTGCTTTGTTTGTTTTGTCAGTTGTCATCAATTTAGTTTTCTTGGCATTAAGATAGAGGTTTTGCTTTTCGCTATTCTTACGGACTGACATAATTAGTTTTTCCATTCCTGTTTTGTGTTGTGGACAGTAATACTGTGTCATCAGCATATCTAATCTCTGTTATTTCATAACGTCCAATTGTTATGGCATCGTAATATTCTTTGTATACATCTTCTCTAACATTCCTCATTATATTTTCAGTATACAAGTTTAAGGTGACAATATGCACCCCTGACGGACCCCTTGTTTTATGTCAAACCAAGTTGTTGTTTCACCATTTATTCTTACTGCTGCTTGTTGGTCTATATACAGCAGTGATGTTAATTGTATCAAATGTGTTGGAAATCCCATTTTTTCCATTATTTTCCAAAGTTTCTGGTGTTGTGCACAATCAAATGCCTTTGAGTAGTCTATAAAGGCTAAGTATAGATTCATATTAAACTCTGCATTTCTCTCTTATTAATTTTATATTGAATAAACGATCTCTTGATCCTCTTCCTTGCATGAAACCAGGTTGGACCATATTGACTTCTTCTTCTATTTTCTTACGAAGTCTACCCATTATGATTTTTAACAGAATTTTACAGACATGACTAATCAGGGCAGCAGTTCTGTAGTTTGTGCATAACTTCAGGTTACCCTTTTTTTTGGCAGTGGTATGAATATAGTTCTTTTCCACTCTTTTGGCCAAATACCTGAATGCCATATCTTTTTTTACATAGTGCATGATAGATTGGTGGACATTCTTTTCCTCCTGCTGTAATAAATTCAGCTGTTATCTCATCACATCCTGATGATCTACCATTTTTTAGATTCTTTATTGCCCATAAAACGTCTCCTATTGTCGGTTCGGGTTCTTTCTCCTCCAATAATAATTCACACTGTTGATTTCTGCTTTCACAGTCAGTTGTTTCATAAATTCTTCTGCAATATTCCTTCCATCTTTCTAGAATTTCGTCTGTCTCTGTCAAGGTATTCTCCATCTTGTCATAAATTACATTTAGCTTAGGTGTGACATTTGTCGTCAATGTCTTCATTTCTTTAAACATTTCACTATCTCTTCCACACTTCTGATGTCCTACTGTTCTTTCACAACAATCTTGTATGTATTGTTTTATGTCTTTTCTTATGTTTTTTCGTATTTCTTTTGTTAAAGATTTATATTTCTCTTTGTTGTTGTTTGTCACTTTCCATTGCCTCTTCATTTCTCTACGTCGTTTTATCAGTTCTAGTTTGCCTGCTGTAATCCATCCATTCTTTTGTGTTTTCTTTACTGGAACCATGTCTTTAGTTGTTGTTATTAAGATATCTCTGGCATGTGTAGCCTAATCATCTGGTGTCATACAGCCATCAAATTTCGAAACGGTTCTTCACTTCTATACCATATTGTTCTGGTATTTTTGTAAGGTCAAAGCGGAGTGGTCTTGATCCTACAACTATCTTTTTTATCTTTATCTTCATGTTTGCTATTAATAACTCATGGTCCGTGTCACAATCAGCACCTGGTAGAGTTTTTGCTGAAGTTATACTTGATCTCCACCATCTTTGCACTAAAATGTAATCTATTTGATTCTTGGTTTTCCCATCAGGTGATGTCCACGTGTAAAGTCTTCTTAGATGTTGTTTAAAAAAGTGTTTTAGCAATCATTATCTCATTTTCCGTGCAAAAAGCCATTAGATTGTCACCTGCCTCATTTCTATGTCCTATGCTAAATTTCCCTACAACATATCCTTCATCTTCTGTTCTTTCTGTCCCAATCTTTGCATTAAAATCCCTCATTATTAATACAATATCATTTTTCCGTACCAGGTCTATCGTCAACAAAGCATAAAATTAGCTAGCAAAAATGCGACATTTCATATTTATTTTCTTGCTACTATATCAAACGCTTTTGCTTTTGTTTTATACCATGTTCATCGTGGTTTCTTACGGGTTTGTGTCACGTAATTTCCTCTCAACTTCTGTTGCCACCTTCTAGCACCATCTTTTTTCTACAATGTAGAAAACTTGTTTTTGTTTCTCCTTTCTTGTACTAAGTTGGGAACTACAGTCGGTGTAGTTTGATAACAAATAATGACCTGCGGCCACTCATTTAATTTTTGCCGTTTTCGCTATAGCTTTGTCGAATCTGTGAGAACTGGCTCGTCAGCTTCGTCAAGAAATGAAATGTGCCCTTATTATGCAAAATGATGTCCCAAAGAAAACAGTAGTAGAGAACATGAACCTGGCAAACAGAAGGAGATGACCGAGGAGACGATCAACCCAGGAAATCACTGATACACTAAACTCCAGGCTCACTGATAGATAGTCATTTTGGATAGACAACGAGATGTTTTATTGCTGTTAAGAAATAAACGGTCAGCGAAAGACAGCCCACATGAATAATTTATGGCGAAGCCTAGTGAATGGACGACATTCATCAGAGAAATGATTGGTTCATTTCTTATTTTTTACATGTTTGTAAGTGGTGTTTCAAGAATTGTTACGACTGTAATAGTAGATTATTGTCAGCTGAAAAAAAGTATTAATGGCTGTCAACATATTCAGTACAAAAACAGCATATTGTGTATCGATCGTGAACACTGTATTACTCACGGCAAAGATATGCATCGATTAGCCTCATTCTTTTTCTTCAAAACGACCAGGGTCAATAATCGAGCATGGGTGTTTTCGGAAGCCAAGTAATTCTCTTAAATATACTCTGATAAAAGAGCGTATATTTGTAGATCTTTGTCGCACTCACAGCGTAACTCTATAGAGTCATTATTGCCTTAGGCATTTTGAGTCTAGTCTTTGCTGCCTGAGAGCACTGTACTCTCACCTTTGGGCAGCAAGCATTTCTTTAAAATTTAACTAACAAAGAGCACGGTGCACAGAGAGAGCGTTTAGTTTCTTTTATTTCAAAGCTAACGTATTTATTTTAGTTAGAGAACTGTTAAAATTAACTCCAAAATTTATGAGATAAATAGGTTTAGAACCTTCTTCCCACTTTATTGCATTCCTTTATTTAAATAATTGAAAAATACCATGCTTTATATCTATCAGACTTGGTGGGGTTATAATATCATATTACATCCTTCTCATGCCGCTAAACGTCACATAGGGCTCAGATGTAGTTCCCCAGCATTTCCGGTCTTCTGCGAGTTTTTCAGTCTCATCAAGAGATGTTATGCCGACTGAACTGGCATCTCTTAACAATGTCCTCTTTAGAGTTTCACGTAGTCGACCTATTTTTCTTCGACCTGTTGTGTTCCACTTGATAGCTTGTTTGAGGATTCTCTGATTGTTTCTTCTCATCACATGACCGATATACAAGGCCCGACAATTCAGTAATGAGACTAATTACATAGCAAATAAAATAAACAACAGTGGAAGATATAACCTGTATTTTCTTCAAAGTAAGCCCCTTGTGCATTGACACAGCGAGTGGCACGATCTAACAAACACTGGAACGACCTCTGCAGTTCTTCTGTTGGTAAGGGTCTTAAACTCGATGTTACGGATCTTTGGATGTCATCAGTATCGTCAAAGAAGCATCCTTTCAGTGCTAACTTTAATTTTGGGAATAGAAAATAATCGCAGGGAGACAAATCTGGGTGGATGGTTGAGATCACACACACTTGTTTTTGGGCCAAAATTCCTATACAATACTGCCTGCTGAGCCGATGCATTATCATGAAGAAGGAAAAAACTGCCAGGTGTTGAATACTCGGGTCGAACTCAGAGAATCCTTTTCAAAAGGCGTTTCAAAATACTTAAATAAACTTTGGAAGTGACAGTCTGTCCCTGTGGAATAAATTCTTTGTGAATAACTCCTTTACTGTCGTAGAAGAACACAAATATTGTCTTCAGACTTTTTAAAGACGAAATCTTTTGCCTTTTGGTGGTGGTGATGATGATGATGACTTCCACCGAGCACTTTGGCGTTTAGTTGTGGGATCATAGTGGAAAATCCATGTTTCATCCACTGCAACAATCAAATTTAATAAATGTTTATTTCTGCGACACGTTTTGATATGTCTTTTGCGTACTCAACACGCTGATGTTTTTGGTCATAGAGAACGCATGTGGTACACACCGGCAAGCAACTTTTTTCTTGCCCAATTCTTCCATTAAAATTTCATGAATGGTCTCTCGGTTAACACCAAATTCATCTGTCATCATCCTCACAGTCAAACAACGATCTTCTTGTAACCGATCTCTGACTTTTGCAATGGGTTCCTCATTACGAACAGAAACTGGGCGTCCTTGTCTAGTTGCATTTGTAATCGTTTCCACACCACTTTTGAATCGTGAATACCACCTGAATATCTGTGCACAAGATAAACAATTATCCCCATAAACTTATCGCATCAATTCAGCTGTCTCAATGGCACTTTCTCCGAGTTTTAAACAGAATTTAATTTTAGTTTTTTGCTCCATTCTGATTACTTGACAGTGCACTTCTAACTAGGTCAACAAAATGCCGGCTTATTTGTCGTCTGTTTATCGGGCGGCTATGAAAAGTTGCCAGATCATAGACGAAGGTTGCCTTTTTGGACTCCATGATTTGCTTCATAGATGACATTTTTATCTTGGCCATAATAAAATAAGTCTCATTACTTAATTGTCGGACCTTGTATGCCCATCTTCTTTTTCTGATCACCCATGTGACAGGTTGTTGTTTGTTCATCTGTTTTATCTCTGCGTTGTTCTTGAATTCGCTTCACTTTATACCGAGTATTTTCCTCAAGCATTTGTTTTCGGAAGAGTTGTGATATCAATCAATCAAACAAGTGCCATGTCGCGTGGGTAGGTGATCATTTCTCTCCACAATTCCCTGTCTTTAGATTTGATTATGACATCCGCCGGTGACTTCCTAGCCACACTGACAGCCCGTCCAGTAACTTCTCTCTCTCTCTCTCTCTCTCCTCTCTCTCTCTCTCTCTCTCTCTCTCTGTGTCTTCCTCTGTCTTTTCTTCCCTCAGTTTTTCCAGTTGCCACAGTGTGTTCCAGTTTTCCTCTTCTCAGAAAATGTCCTACAAATCTCGCTTGTCTGCCTCTGATCTTTTCTATAATTTGCCTTTTAACTCCAGCCTCTCTTAAGACTTCTTCATTGGTTTTCTTAGCTGTCCATGATACTTTCAACATCCTTCTTATGAACCACATTTCCATGGCCTCCATTTCTCGCTGTGCTCTCCTATTTACGGACCATACAATTAGCTGGGTGTAACATTTAAGTATTCATAATCTTATTTCCATTGATATGGATCTGTTGCGCAAGATGTGACTTATTTTCTGGAATGCCGACTTTGCTTTTTATTTCATTGTGACATTTCCCATCCGTTGTTATAATTGTTCATAAGTACTTGAATTTCTCAACTTGTTTCAGATTTGTGCTATCGATGGTAATGCTACATTTTGGTGGTATTCTTTTCTTTAAGATGACCATCGCTTGAGTCTTCTTTTTATTCAGGCTGAGACCTTTACTTTTACTCTCACGAACCACGATGTCCAGAAGTGCCTGTAACGCCCCTTCACTTTTAGCAATTAGAAATGTATCGTCTGCATATCTTAAGTTGTTACGGTTGTACCCGCCATTTGATATTCCTGGCAAGCTCTCTATATTTCTTATTAGGTTTTCGCTGTTCCAGGAGAAGAGGTTATGAGATAGAATGCATCCTTGTCTCACTCCCAATTTTATGTCATGGAATGCTCCCATCTGGGTCTCAACCCTCATTGCAGCTGATTGCTGCCAGTATATGTTTTTGATGAGTTTCAGATCTTTCCCATCTGTGTTGATGTCTTCCAGCATTCTTATAATTTCTGTGTGCGTCACTTTATCGAATGCTTTACAGTAGTCTATGAAGCATAAGTATAGGTCCGTCTTTACTTCTATGATCTTTCCATCAAAGTTCTCATTATATATGGCATTACTTGCACCTTTTCCTTCGATGAAGCCGCACTGTTCTTCAGCGATGTCTGGTTTTGTTTTGCCCCTGACTCTTTTTATGACAATATGAAGCAGGATTTTGGTAACATGGCTCATAAGACTAGTGGTTCGATGGTCTTCACATTCAACTGCACCCTGTTTCTTTGGTAGGGCAATGAAAACTTATTGCAAAAGGTCTGATGGGACATAGTTACTATTATAGATGTCATTCAGCAATCTGGTAATTATTTCTATGCCAAGCTGTTCTAATGCTTCCAATTCTTCGTTGGTGATTTTATCTGGTCCTGGTGCTTTGTCGTTCTTCATATGTTTGATGGCTTCGTCTACTTCTGCTTTTAATATGGGTTGGGGGGTGGGGGGGGGGGGCTTCATTATTATTTCGTATATCTATTTCGCTTCTAGTGTCCTCATAGAGTTCTCTCATATATTCGCACCATCTTGCCATTATTTCGTCTCTGTCGATTATTTTATGCCCCTCCTTTGACTTCAGACAACCAGTCTTGTGGTATGCCCTTTTGTTTGTTAACTTCTTTATTTCTTTGTACATATCTCTTGCGTTTCCATGATTGTGTGTCTCTATTTCATTACATTTCTTATTTAGCCACTCTTCTTTAGCTTTATTGCATTTGTGTCTTAGTTCTTTATTTATTTTTGTTATATTCATCTTTATCTTCATTAAGACTTCTTTTCCGTTCCATTACTTGCAAAATTTCTTCTGTCATCCACTCCTGTTTAGCGACTCGTTTATTTGGAGGTAGGATTTCGATAGATGTTTGCTGAATAGAGTCTTTAAGCATATTCCATTGTTCATCAACTGTTTCAATCTTCTCTGTAGCATTATACCTATTATATACTATGGTCCTGTATTGTTCATGTAATGCTTTATCTTCCCGTAACAGCTCTCTGTCTAGTTCTATGTTTTTAGCTATTACCTTTTACCTCTATAGCTTGATTCTCACTTTTCCTACAACTGGGATGTGGTCACTGTTGCAGTCTGCGCTTGGTCTTGTTTTCACAGATATTAGTGAGTTCTTGAATCTTCTGTTGATCATAATGCAATCTATCTGGTTACATATGTTATTATTTGGGCTTTTCTATGTCCATAATCGCCTAGGGTGTTGTTGAAACAAAGTATTTCCTATTATCATTTTATTCTTTTCTGCCCACTCAATAACTCTCCTGTTGTATTTCTGATACCTAGTCCATACTTGCCAGTAGCTTCATTGTCTTGTTCAATCTCTACTTTCGCGTTTAAATCACCTAGCACAAGGTTTACTTCCCGTGGTTTGCGCTGTTTCATTTCCATGTCCAGATTGTTGTAAAATTCTTTTATCTCATCATCAGAACTTTCTGAAGTTGGTGCGTATTCTTGGATGAGATTTGTGTCTATTGGATGGCCCTGTAATTTAACCATTAACACGGTTATAATATCTTACATCCTTCCTGTCCCTTGCCGCTAACGTCACATGTGGCCCGCATGGTAGTTCTCCAAGATGTCCTGTGTTCGGCGAATTTTTCAGTCTCATCAAGAGATGTTAAACCGACTGAACTGGCCTCTCTTAACAATGTCCTCTTTAGAGTTTCACGTGCTCAACCTCTTTTTCTTCAGTCTGTTGTGTTCCAATTGATAGCTTGTTTGGGAATCATCTGATTGTTCCTTCTCATCACGTGACCGACATATGTCAATCTTCTTTTTCTTATCACCCATGAGACAGGTTGTTGTTGTTTGCTCATCTGTCTTATCTCTGCGTTGTTTTTTATTTCGTTCTACTTTATACCGAGTATTTTCCTTAGGCATTTGTTTTCAAAAGAGTCTAATTTCTTGTCTATTTCTTTAATTGTTTTCCAACTTTCAAATGCATAAATGAGGGTGGATATTAGAATTGAATAATCTTAACTTGGTTTTTATGCTTATAGCTTTTGAATGCCGTATGTTCTCGAGATTCTTGAAGGCCAATACTGCTTTGGCAATTCTAATTCTAACTTCCTTTCTGGTGTCACCATCCTGGTCTGTGTAGTTGCCATGGTATGCAAATTTATTGACTTCTTCAATATCTGTCCCTTCTATGTGTATTTTTCCATGCTGATTATTTTTGTTTTGTCCTTGTTAATTTCAAGTCCTATTCTACTAGCCAGTGAAGACAGGCTATCTGTTTTTTCTTGCACGGAATTCACTAATAAGAGTTATGTCATCAGCAAAATCAAGATCTTCTAGTTGGGTCCCATGTATCCAATCAGTACCTGTGTTACCTGTGCAGCATTTTTTTCATTATGAAGTCTATTGTAATTCCAAAAAGTAAAGGAGACATTATACACCCCTGTTTCACACTGTTTCAATCTAGAACCATTCACTCATCCCATCTTCTGTCTTGACCGCACAAACATATACATTGTAGAAGTCCTTAATGATGTTGACAATACACACACACACACAATATCACAATTTCGAAGCAGTACGAAAGCCAACAGCATCCTATATTCATGTTGTAAATTTTTCCCCTACTACTTTCCCTTTTGCGCGTTGTGTTCGTGTGTGCGATATAGTCCATAGTTTTAACAACCAGTACAGGTTTATGTGTAAAATATGAATAGCAGTTTGGGTCATGGTCTTTCGGTGAGCAACAGTAGATAAAAAAAAAAATTACACAGAAAAAGAAACTAAAGCAGGAAAATAATTTCTGGATATTTTTTTTTACTTAATACAGGAAACGTTGGCCTGTGAACGGGTGACCAAAACTACAGGGGCCGATTTTTCGACGGGATTCATTGTTAATTAAGACGAATGAAAATTAATTTATCGATTTTGCATGAAAATTACTTCAATTGGTTAACCGTTGTTATATATATATATATATATATATATATATATATATATATATATATATATATATATGGAGAGATACCATCCAGACATACTGGGCATCAGCGAAATGCGATGGCCAGAAGCAGGTAAAAGATCGGCGGAAAACGGTAAGTTAATAATACATTCAGGCAGAAATGATGGTAAAATCCAGGATGGGGTATTAATCATTATATCATGTGTAGCTGCAAAGAGCCTTGTAGAATGGGAACCGGTGAACAGTCGTATAATAAGAGCACGATACAACCTACGACACGGAAGAATGACAATAAAACAGTGTTATGCACCCACGAATGATGCAGATGATGATGTGAAAGACGACTTCTATCACCAACTACAACAAATCATCAACAGAGTCCCTAAACACGACATCCTAATTGCTATGAGGGACTTCAATGCTAAGGTAGGGAAGGATAATACCGACGTTGAAAAAAGTGATGGGGAAAGAAGGAATTGACATGGTGAATCATAATGGAGAAAGATTAATTGAAATTTGTCTGACAGAAGGCATGGTCATTGGAGGCACAATATTCCCACACAGAGAGATACATAAAACAACTTGGATATCTCCAGATGATACAACTAGAAACCAGATAGATCATTTTTGTATTAGAAAGCAATACAGAACATCTCTCATAGATGTAAGGGCTTATAGAGGTGCAGATGTCAACAGTGATCACAACCTGTGCATAGGGAAAATAAAACTAAAATTGAAAAGCCAACACAAGAAATCAGTGCACATAAAGATAAACAGCCACAGCCTACAAGAAGAAAATACTAACATTAATTTCAATCAGGAACTTGCCAATCATTCCAAAACACCCAGTGAAGTTGAGGAGATACGTATAGATGAATTATGGAATTCTTACAGCACAGCCATAATCACAGCAGCAAAAGCAAGCGCTGGACTGAAAAAAACAAATAGAAAAGCATGGATATCAGATAAAACATGGAAGTATATACATGAAAGACGAGCAGTCAAATTAGACATGCTGAATGCAAAAACAGATCCTGGAAAAGATCTGGCGAAAGCAACATACAAAGAAATAGACAAGAAAGTAAAAAGTTCAGCTAGAAGGGATAAAAGAGAATACATAGATAATATGGCGAAAGAGGCAGAAAAAGCAGCAAAAACAGGAGACAGTAAAACTTTATATAACCTACAAAAGAGGCTAACAGGTACTATTACATCTAAAGAAAGACCAATCCTTAGCATAACTGGAACCCTATTAACATCAAATAAAGACCAAAAGCAAAGATGGGCTGAACACTTCCAAAAAATACTTAATCGACCACACCCAAAAGAATTGTTAAACCTTGAAACTGGCTTACCAGCCCCACAACTAAACGTCAACCTAGATGAAATTAAATTGCATGAAATTGAAACAGCAGTGAATTTAATGGCTAAACAACAAAGCTGCAGGTGAAGATGAAATAACAGCCGAAATGCTAAAAGCTATCAATAATGACAACATGAGACAACTACAGAGAATGTTTAACAAGATTTGGAAAGAAGAAAAGGTCCCTTCTAATTGGAAGAAAGGAATCATTGTTAAAATACCAAAAAAAGGCAACCTTAGTGATTGTAACAACTGGAGAGGAGTAACCTTAATATCAGTTGTGTCAAAAGTATTTTGCAAGGTCATTTTGAATAGACTCAAAGATATAATGGATACTGCAATGAGAGAAGAACAAACAGGATTTAGAAAAGGGAGAAGCTGTCTCGACCAGATCTTTACTCTCAGAATAATACTTGAAGAACATATTGAAAAGCAGAAACCATTAATACTGAACTTCATAGATTTTAAAAAGGCATTTGATAGCATACACAGAGATTCATTATGGAGAATTTTGTGTCTATATGGAATACCATCTAAAATTGTCAACATCATTAAGGATTTATACAATGGATATGTTTGTGCAGTCAAGACAGAAGAAGGGATGAGTGAATTGTTCCAGACTGAAACAGGTGTGAAACAAGGATATATACTGTCTCCTTTACTTTTTGGGATTACAATAGACTTCATAATGAAAAAATGCTGCACAGGTAACACAGGTATTGACTGGGTACATGGGACCCAACTAGAAGACCTTGATTTTGCTGATGACATAACTCTTATCAGTAATAATGTGAATTCCATGCAAGAAAAAACAGATAGCCTGTCTTCGCTGGCTAGCAAAATAGGACTTGAAATTAACAAGGACAAAACAAAAATAATGGAAATTCCCATTAATCAAAACGGGAAAATACACATAGAAGGGACAGATATTGAAGAAGTCAATAAATTTGCATACCTTGGCAGCTACATAGACCAGGATGGTGACACTAGAAAGGAAGTTTGGATCAGAATTTCAAAAGCAGCATCAATCTTCGAGAATCTTGAGAACGTATGGAATTCAAAAGTTATAAGCACAATAACCAAGTTAAGACTATTCAATTTAAATGTAATATCCACCCTCATTTATGCATGTGAAAGCAGGAAAACAACTAAAGAAATGGAAAAGAAATTAGACTCTTTTCAAAACAAATGCCTAAGGAAAATACTCGGCATCAAGTGGAATGAATTCAAGAACAATGCAGAGATAAGACAGATGACTGAACAACAACCAGTCTCATGGGTGATCAGGAAAAGAAGATGGACATATGTTGGTCACTTGATGAGAAGAAATGATCAGAGAATCCCAAAACAAGCTATCAAGTGGAACACAACAGGCCGAAGAAAAAGAGACAGACGGCGTGAAACTCTGAAGAGGACATTATTAAGAGAGGCCAAATTAACAGGCATAAAATCCTTTGATGAGGTTGAAAGACTCGCCGAAGACAGGAAAAATTGGCGAACTACTTTGCGAGCCCTATGTGACGTTTAATGGCACGGGAAGGATATAATATATATATATATATATATATATATATATATATATCCCCGCATGTATTTTGTGTGAAACTCGTTATTTTCACAGAGACATTGCTATTCATAAATGTAATGTCAACGAAAGTTTGCTATAAAATCGAAAATTGTTCTCAGTTGTAGCGTTTAGTTTTATATTTCCTCCCTCGAAAACCGCTATCATCAGAAGTTGAATATTCCAACTTTTCGTTAACATTCATTTAAACTAGCCAGTACAAGTCCACAATATAATGTATACGTTTTTTAAAATAACAACCCAAGGCGAAACTGTAGACACAAAATGTATGGAATTCTCTTTTCTCTCGAGCGTACTCAAAAGTTGTGATGTAAGAAATCTCTCTCCCTCTGAACCTTAAGTGCTCAAGGCACATGAGGCTTTCGCAAGGTTTTCCACAAACGCCTGTCCTTTTATCTTTTTTTTTTCGCTCTTGCCCAAGTGAGTCCTCTGTTGCGCAATATCCATTCTTCTCCATGTCTCCTTTGGTCTGCCCTTACTTCTGTTCCCCTGTAGTGTCCATCTTAGTGCCAGCGTCTTTCCTCAATAATTGCTGTCAGTGGCTTCATCTGCATTTCTGCCAACAAGATGTTTTTTCTTTACGGTGTTTGGCCAAAATATTCTTCTAATTCTTCGTAAACATTTAGTTTGGAAATAATTCACCTTGTTTTCTATAGTTTTGGTGATTTTCCAGCATTCACTTCCATAGAGTAGTACACTTAGAACATTACTCTTAAATATCCTGATTTTCGTCTTCGCACTTATATATATATATATATATATATATATATATATATATATATATATAAAGTAAAGATAGTCCCATAGCATTTCAAATGCCGTAGGGGGTGAAGCGTTAGAGACCTCATTATGCTGGGTCATCAGCGTATGAGGTAGGGTGACCAGTTCCTTTCCTCGCTGCCTTTACTTCCCAGATTTTCTCTGGTACCCATTTTACGAGGCTGGGTCGACCTCAGGGCCGTATTGGTCGGAAAAAAAATCCCGCTCAGCTGGGGATTCGAACCCTCGACCATTTGGTTGCTAGACGAGTGCTCTAACCACTACGCTAGCAATATATTGTATTTCCATATAGTCTGCAGCATTGCAAAAGCCTGGTTTGGTCTAGTAAGTCTCTACCTCCATCTTCTACTCCTCTACTACCAAGATATACAAATTCGTTTACCTCCTTCACTAGTTTGTTATCTACACTCAGTACATTTCTGTTGTTCATATTTTGCTTCATTAACTTTGTCTTTCCTACAGTGATCTTTAATCCTATATTGTTAGCATTCTGAGAAATTACATGACATTATTTTCGAACTTTAGTTGCTTGTACGACGAAGGAAGCCTGAAGTGACCGACAAAATGTAGAAGTGAAAAAGTAAGATTAGCCAGAATTGCAACAGACCACCAGCAAAATATTTTACTGACATTAAACCAATATTTTACTTTTATTTAAAAAATCAATTCAGCTTTTAATTAGAAATATGACAACAATTCATTAGTGAACAGTTCTTAGTGAAATGATATTGTAAAGCAAGAAACTTTCCAAAATAGAATCTCCATCCCACCTTACTCTGCAGAACAACCATTGTCATCTTTCAAATACCTTTCTAAGTGCCCTGTTCTGGTTAACGTACAAGAAAATACCACGAATGCAAATTAATTAGAATTTTGTTTGCTTTAATTTAAAGCATATATATATATATATATATCCTTCTAAATGGCAATTTCGGTGCAGATTTTGGGTTGTTATTGTTGTTGTCTTCAGTAGCTCTCACTTATCCACATATATTCTCATTTGTTTCCTTTCTCTTCAACTTGTCAAGAATTTATCTATCAGAGGATGAGCGTGTTTCTTGTTTATGTTCACTGTTCTTTCTTCCATCATTTCCAACACAGAGTAACTAACTGTATCTAGTTATTTTCCTTCAGACTGACAAATGTCTACTTTATCTTTCGTAATCCATTTTTTTATACTTTCAGTATCTTTTCTTTGTTTATTGCAAGGATTTTTCACGCATACATCTTACATCCTTCCCGTGCTGTTAAACGTCACATAGGGCTCGCATAGTTGTTTGCCAAGATTCCCTGTCTTCGGCGAGTCTTTCAACGTCATCAAGGGATGTTATGCCCACTAAACTGGCTTCTCTTAACAATGTCCTCTTTAGAGTTTCACGTGCTCGACCTCTTTTCTTCGGCCTGTTGTATTCCACTTGATAGCTTGTTTTGGTATTCTCTGATTGTTTCTTCTCATCACATGATCGACATATGTCCATCTTTTTTTCTGATCACCCATGAGTCATGTTGTTGTTTGCTCATCTGTCTTACCTCTGCGTTGTTCTTGAATTCATTCCACTTTATACCGAATATTTTCCTTAGGCATTTGTTTTCCAAAGAGTCTAATTTCTTGTCTATTTCTTTAGCTGTATTCCAGCTTTCACATGTCTGATGTCAATTTTAATCCCTTGTCAGTATAAATTAATAATCGTCTTTGTTCATTATTTCGTTTTTTTTAAAATTTAATCGTGTTCTGTGATATTTTAAAAAATTATTTATTTTGTACAATCGGTGTTTTGTCAAAGTCCAATATGTTTTCGCCTCGCCAAATGTCACGTTTCTGGGCATTCGCTGTAAGTCGGTTGTGTTGAGTGTGGCTGACGGAAAGAGATATTCTGTGCTGTGTAAAACTGACTAGTTCTTTGGAGGTTGTCCGGTAATGACTAGTTCTTTGGAGGTTGTCCGGTAATACTTTTATACTGAAGTACTTTACAGACACGTATGTACGTGTGTATCAAGTCTGCCTGTCTGATGTTTTTTTTTTCTCCTTCAACATATATTCGTTTTTCTTTGTTCACTTTAAAACTTCTGTAAATTTACAGTCAGATTCAAGTTAATAACGTCGCTGAAATCGGGGGTTCGGGTTGGGCTATTTAAATTTTACTGTTTGCTGTTTAAGCTCGAGCGCGGTCCATTATCACTTTTCTTGTGCAACTTTGCGTTTCTGTTCAATTGTACGGCGGGACATTGCCCTCAAATGTCCACCGAAAAATTAAATGTTATTTTCAGAGCAGTTTTCATTATTGTCGTTCCTCTTTAGTGGGCATGTTACAGTGTTATTCAATTTGAAATCATCTTGACACACGTCAATTGAGTATTGATGGACGTGGTCTGCGGATTTGAAACTAGTTTCGTTATACGTATAAATAGATCACAGCTTTTGAAAATAACTGTAATTATTGAGTAATTGCAGTTTTTTTTTAAGTACCAGTTATAATTTCTGTGATGTAATAATTGAAACATAGAGACAGCCAGAACACAAAGGAAAGTATCAAGTTAACTTTTATGTCATTCAAAATAACATTAGATCAAGCAGTTTTGATCTTCTTCCCATAGCTTTCCAAAGACAACCAAAAAGGGCAATGTCAGGCCTTAAAAAAATGTATAGATGCTAGCGTAGTGGTTAGAGCACTCGTCTAGCAGCCAAATGGTCGAGGGTTCGAATCCCCAGCTGAGCGGGATTTTTTTTCCGACCAATACGGCCCTGAGGTCGACCCAGCCTCGTAAAATGGGTACCAGAGAAAATCTGGGAAGTAAAGGCAGCGAGGAAAGGAACTGGTCACCCTACCTCACACGCTGATGACCCAGCATAATGAGGTCTCTAACGCTTCACCCCCTACGGCATTTGAAATGCTATGGGACTATTTTTACTTTTTTATAGATGCGTGGATCATTTTGGTCTCACCCATGTTCTGTGGAGAACATAGTCTTATATGGCTACAGCTCACAAGAGAAAAGAGTGCAGCATTGCACACTTGAGATATAAATTAACGGGATATCGATTTACAGATCGCCCTTATGGGTATCGTTAATTCTCGTAATACCTGAAATCGTAGTCAGCATTCACACGGAATGGTAAACTGCAGACTCGAAGTTCTTGCTTGAGAATCAATTCAAATAATGTCCGGATCTGACGAAATCAGCGATAGAAAGATTTATTTATCGCATGACATTCGCCATCCTCAAGTAACTAAACATCGTTGCCGCCACAACCATCATCACTTGCAGTGTCATTGCCTTTGTCATCATCATATTCATCATTTACGCTTGGTGCTCCTCTTGTAAGCTTAGCTATGTTTGAGGATTATATTATATCCTCGCATTCATCAGTCAGTCATTTGCATGTCCCTTGCGGACCATTGCCTCCCGAGCAGCTCTCCTGTAGGCCTCTCTGTTGTGAGCAAGATGGCCAGCTGCTGATGCATCCACTTGCAGATCATGAACGATATCTTGCAGCCATCTTCGCCTTGGTCTTCCTCCCTTTCTTTTTCCCATTATGTACCCTTCCAAGACTGTCAATCTCAAAATTCTCATAACGTTTAATATGTCAAAAATATTTAAGTTTCCTCTGTTTAATCCTCGTTACTAGCCAACCTTCATCAATATTTAAGTTCTTGTACTATGGATATATTTGTTCTGTTTGTTTTTTGTCTCCGTGATATTTGAAAGACTCTTCTATAACATTTACATTCAAAGCCATTTATGTGTTTCTTAGCTGTTTTGTTAAGTGTCCAGGTCTCATTCATAGTGTGGCATTTTTAGACGTATAATTAACGAACATAAAATCCCTTGATGAGGTTGACAGACTCACCGAAGACAGGAAAAATTGGCGAACTACCTTGCGAGCCCTATGTGACGTTTAACGGCACGGGAAGGATATAAGATAAGAATTCATTTTCCTCCATTGATCTTCATTGAATTGCAAACATGTGTTCCCTGAAGCTGAGGATCTGAAACATAGATATTGTTCCAGTTGGGAAACAGCTTTCAACGGCTTACTTGAAGTCCTAAAGTGAACTCAAGAAAAGTCTATATAGTAATCTTCACCACTTTAGTTACCACGTCAGGTTCTGTCTCATTAACCTTCTGCTACTTGAAGCAGCACACAACAAGTTCTTGGCCAGCTCCTTTTAGCCAGCAGTTTCCCTACCCCTACCTCCAATGCACAGTCATCGTTTCTCTTATTGTGTCCACTGTATGTTCAGTTTTTTTTTCTCATAACATTCCTTATCTTAATATTTCACTGTTGAGCTCTTGTAAATGATCAAATCTAGAAATAAATGATACCACAAGTAAAGATAAATGCTGGTACTGCAAACTCAAATAAAGATAACATTGGTAACACAAATACAAATGAAGTTAACTTACTGTTACCACAAATAAAGATATCTTACTGATACCACAAGCAAAGATATATTACCCATGTCAAAAATAAAGATGGCTTACTGGTATCATAATTAAAGATTAACACACTTCATTTTTTTACAGAGAAATGAAAACAGAAAGAAACCTCATATTGCTGTCTGGTTTTACAGGAGAATCAGTACATGATATCTCCAAGTTTTTCACAGATTATAAAACACTATACATATATATGAAAAAAATAGGAAAAAGAATTTAACACATTTTTTTTTTATCTTCTGGGTTGTTTAATTTTATGTACTTAATGGTAAAAAGAAGGTAAAATGTTAATGGGAAAAGAAGATATTGTAGACAGGTGGACAGAGTACATCGGTGAGCTATATGGAGGAGAAAGACCAGAATTAACACCAGATTTTGAAAACTGATGGACCACCAATACTTGAAGATGAAATCATAGATGCCATCAAACACATGAAGAAAGGAAAAGCGACTGGGCCTGTTAATATAACAATAGAAGAAATAGAGGCACTAGAGGAGACAGGGATAAAAATAATAACCAAGTTACTGAATAACATTTACAACAGTGGTTATATTCCCAGTGACCTGCTTAAATCCACGTTTATAGCACTACCAAAGAAACCAGGTGCAAAAGAATGTAATGACCATCGAACTATCAGCCTCTCATGTCACATAATGAAGCTACTTCTAAGAATCATTATGAGAAGAACAGGGAAAAAAGATATAAATGGAAATAGCAGATGAACAGTTTGGATTTGTTGGAGGAAAGGGAACACGCAATGTCATTTATGCTTTATGAACACTAACAGAAAGAGCTTTAGAAGTACAGAAAGATCTCTACTTATGCTTCATTGATTACACCAAGGCATTTGACAAGGTGAATCATAATGAAATTACTAAAATGCTTGAAAACATCAATATAGACGGCAAAGACCTGAGGATTGTAAAACATCTATACTGGCAGCAAGAAGCAGCAATTCGAGTTGAAAATAGAATTGGAAAATATCAACCTATAAAACAAGGGTTGCGACAAGGATGAGTACTATCTCCAGACCTTTTTTCTCTGTACAGTGAGAATATTCTAAGAATGATCATCACAGAACCAGGCATAAAAATTGGAGGATACAATATTAACAACACCAACAAGACCTGCAAAATCTCTTGGATAAAGTCGCCAAAGAAAGTGAACAGAAAGGCCTTACTTTGAACATCAGTCAAAAAGACAGAGACTATGGTTATATCTAAGAAACAGAATCCACCAACATGCTGTATAAAATTAAATGGAACTATTCTAAAGCAGGTGCAGAAATTCAAATACCTTGGAGCAATAATAACTTCAGATGGGAAATGCAGAACAGAAATTAGGAACAGAATAGGCCAAGCAAAGACTGCATTTCAGAGAATGAGAAACATATTATCCAACACATCTTTACCAATGAATGTTAGAAAACGAGCCCTAAAATGCTATATTGAACCTATCTTATTATATGGAAGTGAATCATGGACAATAGGCAGGTCTGCACAAAAATCATTGGAAGCAGCAGAGATGTAGTTTATTAGAAGAATGTTACGAATCCCCTGAACAGCAAAAATAACTAATGAAGAATGTATGAGAAGAGCAGGAGAGACTAAAAAATCTTGTCAAAAAGATAAGAGAGAGACAATGTACATTCATAGGACATGCAGTGAGAAGAGGGTGCATTTAAAATATTATATTCATTCATTTGCTTGTCCCTTGCGGAACTTTGCCATCCTAACAGCACTCCTGTAGGCCTCTCGGTTGTGAGCAAGATGGCATGCTGCTGATGCATCCATTTGCAGATCATCAACAATGTCTTGCAGCCATCTTCGCCTTGGTCTTCCTCTCTTTCTTTTTCCCATTATGTACCCTTCCAAGACAGTCTTTTTTAGATTATCATGATATTTAATGTGTCCAAAATATTTAAGTTGTCTCTGTTTAATCCTCTTTACTAGCCAGCCTTCTTCAGTATTAAGTTCTTGTAGTATAGATATATTTGTTCTTTTTTGTGTCCATGATATCTGAAGAACTCTTCTGTAGCATTTACATTCAAAGGCATTTTTGCGTTTCTCAGCTGTTTTGTTAAGTGTCCAGGTCTCACAGGCATATGTTGCGATGGGAAAGATGCATGGCCTTAAAAATTTTATTTTTGTGGTTCTGTCTGCTCCTCTCCACAGATTCTTTAGTTGTTTTACTTTCTGAAGAGCGATAGATGTCCTCCTTTTAATTTCCCTCATTGTATCTCCACTACTAGTTAGTAGTGATCCAAGATATTCAAAACTCTCCACTTCTTCCAGTTTTTCCTCATTAATACATATATCAGCTGCCTTGTTTGTTTTGTCAGTTGTCATCAATTTAGTTTTCTTGGCATTAAGATAGAGGTTTTGCTTTTCGCTATTCTTACGGACTGACATAATTAGTTTTTCCATTCCTGTTTTGTGTTGTGGACAGTAATACTGTGTCATCAGCATATCTAATCTCTGGTATTTCATAACGTCCAATTGTTATGGCATCGTAATATTCTTTGTATACATCTTCTCTAACATTCCTCATTATATTTTCAGTATACAAGTTAAATAAGTAAGGTGACAGTATGCACCCCTGACGGACCCCTTGTTTTATGTCAAACCAAGTTGTTGTTTCACCATTTATTCTTACTGCTGCTTGTTGGTCTAGATACAGCAGTGATGTTAATTGTATCAGATGTGTTGGAAATCTCATTTTTTCCATTATTTCCCAAAGATTCTGGTGTTGTACACAATCAAATGCCTTTGAGTAGTCTATAGAGGCTAAATATAGATTCACATTAAACTCTCTGCATTTCTATATTATTAATCTTATATTGAATATATGATCTCTTGATCCTCTTCCTTGCCTGAATCCAGATTGGACCATATTGACTTCTTCTTCTATTTTCTTTCGAAGTCTACCCATTATGATTTTTAACAGAATTTTACTGGCATGACTAATCAGGGCAACAGATCTGTAGTTTGTGCATAACTTCAGGTTACCCTTTTTTGGCAGTGGTATGAATATAGTTCTTTTCCATTCTTTTGGCCAAATACCAGAATGCCATAACAACAGGAAAAATAGAAGGAAGAATATCAAGAGGAAGACCAAGAGAAATGATACTGGACAGTCTGACGGGATGGTGTGAGAGGTGATCACCAACTGAGCTAATGGCCTGCATGAAGGATCATGTACTCTGGAGAAGCATAATAGCCAACGCCAGTCAGCATAGCACCTGATGATGATGATGATGAATGATGAATAAAAAACTAGTGCAAAATTTGTATGTTGGTTAATCCATCATGATATGAAGTGTCAAGTAATGAGGCAAATCATTTATGTGAAAGTGTGCAATACTTTTATGTTTTTTTTACTCAAGTGTTCATTTTCTCTGATTATTGGCAATAATAAAGTCATAGTTTGTACAAAGCTTTGTCAAACTCTGTGTAAACTGCCACATGTTAAAGGCATCATTATCATATTTGATTTAGCCTTTACATATCCTTTAGAATTCTGAGCTAATCACTTAACTGAATTCACATAGCGCTTTCCATAATAAATTAATTTCCACAGAACTTTACATGATAACTGAATTTGCATAGTACTATCCATGATTTCATTATATGTGTTACTTTCTATGTCAAAGATAATATTTAAGTAGTATTGGTGAGATATTGGGAGGGAGAGGGAGAGGTGGGAAGAGGGAGATGGAGAGAGGGAAGATGAAAGAAAGAGAAAGAACGAGAGAGAGAAAGAAACGGATAAAAGGAAGAGTCAGATGGAAGAGAAAGAGAGATGGAGAGAAAAAGAAATGAGAGATGGAAAGAGAAGAGATGGACAGAACAAGGATGAGAGAAATAAAAGTAGTCTTCACAAAGGCTATAAATATCCTAGAAACCATGATTCAATCATTAGGCATGTTTCATCAACAGCTGTTTCATTAGGCATCAACAAACATGTTTCTCTAATTTGTAATTCATGTATGGAACCGTAGAGCTTATCTTCTTTAGTGGTTTCTCTGGGCCAGTAACTATTTCTCAGTGTCTCATAGTTGGTGCAGTTCTGGAGAATATGTTCCACAGTTTGGGGCACCTGGGCACATGTACATAGATTAGTAGTACCAACCTTAAACTTTGTATACATATGACTTCGGAGTCGGGTGTGTCCTGTTCGGAGACGGAAGATGGTGACTTGTTCCTTTCTGTTTAGCATGTGATAGTCATCATGTGGTGGTGTTTGTGGCTTCCTCCAGGTTTTTATCATGCTTTTCTTCTGATTATAGGTGATTGGTATGTCTGGTTGCTCCATTTCAGTGCCCTCTTTGGCCAGACGGTCAGGTTTCTCATTGCCTGGTATCCCACAGTGGGAGGGAATCCATTGCAAAATGACTCCATGTTGTAAGCCAATTTTTGACAAGACATCCTTAAGGTATGGTAGTTTGTTGCACCGAAGAGCTTCCATTACTGATCTTGCATCTGTGAGAATTACTACGGGACATGTATCAGTTCTGGAGTCTGATAGTTTTTCGACTGCAGCAATAATTGCCCTAACTTCTACATCATAGTTGTTGCAGTATTTTCCAGTGGGTATGGAAATCTTGTCAGTGGTGTTGTTTGGATATTCAATATGTGCTCCTGCCCCTCCATTCTTTATGGCATTATGTGCAGATCCATCTGTATACACACATATCCAGGTGTCACATGGATATTTATCATCTAGCACACTAAGTGTGGCTGTTGATCTTACAAAACTGCTCTGCATCTCACCATTCTGCACACCTTTCACTTCACTTCAGTCTGAATAGTTATTTGTGTATAATCTTAATCTGATGAAACCTAGGTTACCAAGAGAATCAAAGTACTGAGTAATTTCAGGCTTACAATGGTTTGTTTACAGTTATTTTCCCTACCTTGATTATTTCCCCTATCATTTTCTGGAGTGACTAACCTGTATTGGTTTACAGATTTTGTCTGAATATTCACAACTAAACGTTATATCAAAAGATTATTGACCTGTCACATTAGTTAAACACATTACCTAGATTATCATTTGGTCATCATTTGACTTGTCACAAAAGTGATTGCCTGAACTGTTAAAACATGTGGTTGCCTGACCCAAGTGACTTGTGACAAGTATCTGCAAGAATAAAGATTACTTCATTCTAACATTTTCATTTCATTTTATTGTGCAGCAGTGTAGGATGTTCTAGCTTCTATAACAAGTGAGAAATATGGATTTTCTGGTTGCAAGAAAAGTATTTAAAGAGGGCATTCCATATTTTTTCCTTCCCAACTACTTTCTTATTTATGCTCACAGAACCTGGTACATTAATCACTGACCTAGATGGTCATGTTGCCATCAACTAACCTGTCACATCAGTTAATCAAATAACATATATTATCATTAGAGCATTACATACAGTAATGATTTGACCAGGTGGTCAAATAGACATTACCTGACCTGTCACATCAGTTCGTGGTCTGACCTATATTACCATTTTGACATTATATAACAACCACATCACTTGATCATTTACTGAGTTACCATGTGGGAGTCAAACTGTAGCAACATCATTTGATAATTTTACCTGGGTTACTATGTGGACATTAGATTATGACTACATTATTTGATTATCTTTCCTAGGTTACCATGTTAACAGAACATTGTACACACATTATTTAATCATCTTATCTAGGTTCTGTCTTAATGAGAAGAAAACTAAATTGATGACAACTGACAAAACAAATAAGGCAGCTGAAATATGTTTCAATGAGGAAAAACTGGAAGAGGTGGAGAGTTTTGAATATCTTGGATCACTACTAACTAATAATAGAGATACAATGAGGGAAATTAAAATGAGAACATCTATCGATCTTCAGAAGGTAAAACAACCAAAGAATCTGTGGAGAGCATCAGACAGAACTACAAAAATAAGATGTTTAAGGGCATGTATCTTTCCCATCGCAACGTATGCCTGTGAGACCTGGACACTTAACAAAACAGCTGAGAATAACATAAATGCCTTTGAATGTCTTCTTCTTCTTCATTCGCTTCTACCACCAAGACCGCCCTGTGATCCTACTGAATTTATGCCTGTGGTCCTTGTTAAGTCCTGTGGTTCCTCCGTGTGGTCCCCAAAAGGACCACACAAGATCCCCGAGAGGACCACAAGAGGTTCAGAGTATCTCAGGGCTTGAGCCTGTATTCTTGGTGGGTCTCAGAAGCGGGATTACCTGACACCATGGTTTTCGTTGCACCAGTTTAGTCTAGAGTTGGACTTTCTCACCGGAAGACCTTGACGTGTTTTGAGATACCCGTGTATCACCGCCGGGTGAGAGGTGGTTGCCCATCCAGTCCAGTGTTGGACTTTCTCACCAGAAAACCTCAGCGTGAGTAGGATACGCATACATCCCCGCCGGGTGAGAGGTGGTTGCCTATCTAGACTGCCCTGGTCCAGTGTCTCCGACTTCAGCATTTTGTGGTTGTGGCCGCTACCCTTCCTAGTTGTGACTACGATGGAGCTTTTGTCCATGAGGACGAATCCTCGCCACTAATGACTTCCACCCCTGGTTTGAGCTGGTTTAGGCATATTATCCCAGTATGGGCATGTTTGGGACATGACCGACCTCTAGAGCAGAGGTATTGCGAGGGCTGGTTGATTCAGCAGGTGAGTTGTTACACACTCCTTAGTGGCCTTTAAATGTAAATGCTACAGAATAGTTCTTCAAATATCATGGACACAAAAAAGAACAAATATATCCATACTACAAAAACTTAATATTGAAGAAGACTGTCTAATAAAGAGGATTAAACAAAGAAAATTGAAATATTTTGGACACATTAAACATCATTATAATCTAGAGAAGACCATCTTGGAAGGGTACATAATTGGAAAAAGAAAGAAAGGAAGACCAAAGTGAAGGTGGCTTCAAGATATCGTTGATGATCTGCAAGGGTTCTTAACCCTTTTGAAATAAAGATCAATCAATCAATCAATTAGATGCATCAGAAGAAGGCCATCTTGCTTACAACTGAGAGACCTACAGGAGTGCTGTTAGGGAGGCAAAGTTCTGCAAGGGACATGCAAATGAATGAATGAATGACCTAGGTTACCATGTGGACATCATATTGTAGCCACATAATTTGATCATGTCACCTAGGTTACCGTATGGACATAATTTTTTGATTGCATCATTTGATCACCTGATTTATCCACTTGTCTTATCTTCAGCACCTGAGTCATGTATGTGATGTATGACCTTATGTGAGCAAGAAAACCTTGAAATAGGACGACAAGAATGGGAAATAGTGCAGCAAAGCCTTACATTGTTGATGAATTTGAGTCTGAAGATGAAGAATTATATGAAAATGCAACAGAAAACATACCAGAGTTGATGCTGGCAAAGAAAGGTGAGATTTTAGCTATAGTGGTCACAGTGATCTTGTGTCTGATTTTTCATTCTGGAATTGTTGGTAGGTAATTTTAGTGTTATTATTTCATAATATGATGTGAGATGGCTGAGCAGACTGTGCACTCTTCTCTCATGGCTAGGTGGCTGCTTGTCCTACTGAAGTCTGTGGTTATTCTTATGATTTTTGGCAGTAACATCACAGTGGATGTGTGAGCCCATTTTGTTTGCTACATTTGCATGCTCCATGTCTTTGTGTCACATTCTGTCAATTCTCGCAATATTTAAAACTCTGTCTCTGTTGTTATATTGAAATTGAGTCTATTAATAACCATACAATGGCACCTAAGTGTATAAGTGAAAGGAAGAGTTGCACGTTTCTCACTACAAAATGTAATGTCTTGTCTCCTTTCTCATGTACCTTTTGGTGTTGAGGGGACAAATAGACATCTTGATAGGGCTCGACAGTTTGCTTCATATAATGGGATATTTAATGCTTCTGTAATTTCCTGTGAAACTCTAAAGAGGACATTGTTAAGAGAGGCCAGTTTAGTGAGAATAACATCCCTTGATGAGGTTGAAAAACTCGCCGAAAACAGGAAATCTTGACAAACTACCATGCAAGCCCTATGTGATATTTAACAGCATGGGAAGGATGTAAGATGTAAGGATTTCCTCGCTCCATCTCCTGCATGGATGGCCTCTTCCTCTATTACCAACAGATCTTAGTGTAAATGTTTTCTGTGATATACCATCTAGTGGTAACCGTGTAACACTGCCAAACTATTTGACTTGCTATTTCTGGATATAGTGTAATACTGGTGTTAGTCCAACCTTTGCCCTTATGGTGTCATTTCTTATTTGGTCTCTTCTTGTCACAATTTAGTATTCTCCTTAAACATCTCATTTCTGTCGTGATGATTTTTCTTTTGTTCTTAGCTGTTAATATTCATGTTTAACATTGATAGTATAGAGTTGGGAGGAAATTTGTGTTATACAGTGTCCTTTTTGTTTCCATTGTGTTGTATTTGATTTCCAGTAAAGGAGTCATTCGTCCAGTGACCTGCTTTGTTTTATTGCATCTGTTCTCAATCTCAGTATCAATTGTCCCTGAGGATGATATGCTGCCTAGGTATTTGAAATGTTTCACTTGTTTCAAGGGTAGTTGTCTAGGAAGATTTTTTTTTTTATTTCTTCTCTCGCTATGGTCATGATTTCCATTTTTTTCAGCACTGATCTTCATGTTGTGGCTTTTACATGCCCTTGTTAAATTATCCATGTTCTGCTATAGGTCTTTTTCTGATGTGGCTGTAAGTGCTTGATCGTCAACAAAAAGGAGTTTGCTTATGGTGCTCCAATTGGGTTTGTTTTCTGGAAGGTGTTGTGGGCTTATCGCCATTCTTTCTGGAGTTGGGCTGTTTGGCATCTTTGTGGCAGAGTTTTTACTGTGTATTTTAGCTTTTTTGTAGATGTTGTCAGTGTATGTTATGAATAGTAATGGAGATAGTACATAGCCTTGCCTCACTCCAGATTTTATGATGAATGGTTCAGTGTCCTGCGTTTGTTCCAACTGTACACTGACTGTTTTCATAAAGGTTTTTGCATAGGTTGATCAGATACTAACACCATAATGCTGTAAAATTTCCCACAGTTTATATCTATCTACTTTATCAAATGCTTTTTCTCAGTCCATGTAAGCTATGTCCAGTAACTGATTGTGTTCAGCTGATTTTTCTGTTATTTGTCTTAGGAAAAAGATAGCATCTGTACAATTTCTGTTTTTTCTAAATCCCATCTGAGTTTCATTTAACTGTGGTTCAATCACCGGTTGCAGTCTATTCTCTAGAATCTTCTTCTTCTTATATCTTATATCCTTCCCGTGCTGTTAAATGTCATATAGGGCTTGCAAAGTAGTTCGCCAATTTTTCCTGTCTTCGGCGAGTCTTTCAACCTCATCAAAGGATTTTATGCCTGTTAATTTGGCCTCTCTTAACAATGTCCTCTTCAGAGTTTCACGCGGTCTGCCTCTTTTTCTTCGGCCTGTTGTGTTCTTGATAGCTTGTTTTGGGATTCTCTGATCATTTCTTCTCATCAAGTGACCAACATATGTCCATCTCCTTTTCCTGATCACCCATGAGACTGGTTGGTTCAGTCTTCTGTCTTATCTCTGCATTGTTCTTGAATTCATTCTCTTGATGCCGAGTGTTTTCCTTAGGCATTTGTTTTGAAAAGAGTCTAATTTCTTTTCAATTTCTTTAGTTGTTTTCCAGCTTTCGCATGCATAAATGAGGGTGGATTTGAATTGAATAGTCTTAACTTGGTTTTTGTGCTTATAACTTTTGAATTTCATACGTTCTCAAGATTCTTGAAGGCCAATGCTGCTTTTGCAATTCTGATCCTAACTTCCTTTCTAGTGTCACCATCTTTAGAATCTTGCAGAACATTTTTCCAGTATGGCTTAGCAGTGAGATGCCTCTGTATTGGTTGCAGTCCCTTTTACTGCTTTTTTTCTTCCATATTGGAGTAATTACAGTGTTTCTTCAGTCCTGTGGTGTTTCTTGTTTTTCCCAATACTAAGTTATATAGAATCTGTGAAGTCAAGCTATTCCAAACTCTTTCGCACATTTGATTAACTCACTGGGTATTCCATCACATCCTGAGGCTTTTGTTCATTGGGGCCTTTCTGATAGCTTCTCTGATTTCATCTTGTAGTATTTCTGGTTCCAGTTTTATGGGGCCAGCTGTGTTGTTATCATGGGTTTGGCTTGCCTCGGATGGTATATTGAGTAACTTGTCAAAGTACTGTCTCCATCACTGTCCAACCCTCTCTGGTTCACATTTTGGATCACCATTAACATTGTTAACAACCTCTGTCAGTTTGAAGTGGTCTGCTCAGTTTCTAATTGCACTGATCTTTTTATAAAAGATTTTCATAGCTTCTTTGTGATTGTTGTTTAATACTTCATTGTATTCCTGCCATGATTTTACCTTTGCTTCTTTTATTACCAACTTAGAGTGTCTTCTTGCAGTTTGATATTCAGCGTAGTCTAGATCCTCTTTACTTCTTATCCATTCTTTATATTTTTTTCTCTTTTATGGCCTTTTTCACCTTATCATTCATTCCACCATATTGTTATTTTCATTTCTCTACTTTCTTTTTTCATAGTACCACATGTTTCCTCAGCTGCTCACAAAAAGCTGGTTTTTAACAAGGCCCATTCCTCTTCCACTGATTTTGTTTCTGTTGATAAGTTTATGAACAGTTCTCTTATTTTCTTCTCATATTCTTCTTTCACATTCTCTTCCTTGAGCTTGCTTAGTTTTATTGTTTCACTTCTTGGGAGTTCTTTTATGGCTTTTTCCTGTGTGTTCTGATGACTGCTACTACTGCTTTGTGGCCTGTACTTGAACTCAGGTTGGGTATTGCTCTTGCATCTATGACTGATCTTTTCTTGTTGTTCCTAGCTAGTATGAAATCAATTTGGCTTCTGCATGTCAAATCATTCCATTTGTACCAGGTATATATTTGGGACTCTCTGTGTTTAAAGAATGTGTTTGTGATAAAAAGATCATGCTGGCTGCACAGTTTTAGGAGTCTGCTACCACTTTAAAATAAAAGCTGCAGATTTATAAGCTTAGTGAGAAATGCACATCAAACACTAAGATAGGCCAAAAGCTAGGCCACATGCTCTGAACATCTAGCCAAGTAGTAATCATAAAGGAAAAAAAATCTCGTAAGGAAACTGAAAGTGGTACTGCAGTAAACATGAGAGTGATGGAAAAGCAAGACAGCCATATTGATGATATTACTGATATTTGGGAGGGGGGAGGGGAGACACTGCCCAATTTGATCCATAGCTGACATGTTAGCATCAGGGTTGGAGAACCATTACTGACCAAGACCCTGTCCTCATGGCAGTGGAGTCTGCTAAAGAAGTATTGAAAACTGCCTACTTTTTAGCTCCACTTAGGGACTGAAAAACAGGCGGCATAACCCACTCCCATCCAGTACAGTGCCTCAACATCTTCACCACATCTGCTGCAAAGACCAACTCACAGTTTCAGGGAGAACTGGTTGCATATCCCATAATGTGATAATATTCAACCATTGCAGTATGATGTATATAGAAGAGATTGTCTTACAGTTAAGAGATCGATTCCACCAACACTTCAGTAACATCTTCAGCAAGATGCACAAATCTGTTTCTCAGCATTATAATTAAAGGGACCACAACGCAAGCATGATCATTCACAGTATTTGCTATTGTTCTTCTGATGAACGTGTTTGAAACAGCAACTTATCTTCCAGGCGAGATGTTACATTGAGATTTCTCAGTTTAACTTTCACTGAATAACTCTTTCTTTTGTTCCATTATAACTGGTTTCATACCATTGTTCCTGTCCATTTCCCATGTTCTTTTCCACTTTTTCTAATACAGCTGTAGATTGATTTGTGAGATGGAAAAAGTCAACACCACTGTTCCCCTACTCTTCTCCCATTTTTTTTCCTGCTGCTGTAGTCTCTCTGTAGTTTTGTGCCTGTTTTTCTTATGAGCAGTATATCAAAGAGCTAAGCATTAATTTTTCATTTATTTTTCCATGATTTTATCTGTTGTGTTGTTTTTGTATGTGATTATTGATAAAGGCAGTTACCAGAATACTGGATTGTTGTATTTTCTTCATTTATATGTCATCATCATCATGTGCCGTGCTGACTGGCGTTGGCTATTATGCTTCTCCAGAGTACACGATCCTTCATGCAGGCCATCAGTTCAGTTGGTGATCCCCTCTCACACCATCCCATCAGACTGTCCAGTATCATTTCTCTTGGTCTTCCTCTTGATCTTCTTCCTTCTATTTTTCCTGTTGTTATAATATTTTCAATGCCCCCTCTTCTCATTGCATGTCCTATGAAAGTACATTGTCTCTCTCTTATCTTTTTGACAAGGTTTTTTGTCTCTCCAGCTCTTCTCATACATTCTTCATTAGTTATTTTTGCTGTCCAGGGGATTCGCAACATTCTTCTAATAAACTACATTTCTGCTGCTTCCAATGATTTTTGTACAGACTTGCCTATTGTCCATGATTCACTTCCATATAAGATTCAATATATCATTTTAGGACTCGTTTTCTAACATTCATTGATAAAGATGTGTTAGCTAATATGTTTCTCATTCTCTGAAATGCAATCTTTGCTTGGCTTATTCTGTTCCTAATTTCTGTTCTGCATTTCCCATCTGAAGTTATTATTGCTCCAAGGTATTTGAATTTCTGCACCTGCTTTAGAATAGTTCCGTTTAATTTTATACTGCATGCTGGTGGATTCTGTTTCTTAGATATAACCATAGTCTCTGTCTTTTTGATGTTCAAAGTAAGGCCTTTCTGTTCACTTTCTTTGGCGACTTTATCCAAGAGATTTTGCAGGTCTTGTTGGTTCTCAGCTATCAGTACTGTGTCGTCAGCATACCGAAGGTTGTTAATACTGTATCCTCCAATTTTTATGCCTGGTTCTGAGATGATTGTTCTTAGAATATTCTCGCTATACAGAGAAAAAAGGTCGCACCCCTTGTTTTATAGGTTGATATTTTCCAGTTCTATTTTCAACTCGAACTGCTGCTTCTTGCTGCCAGTATAGATGTTTTACAATCCTCAGGTCTTTGCCGTCTATATTGATATCTTCAAGCATTTTAATAATTTCATTATGTTTCACCTTGTCAAATGCCTTGGTGTAATCAATGAAACATAAGTAGAGATCTTTCTGTACTTCTAAAGCTCTTTCTGTTAGTGTTCGTAAAGCATAAACGGCATTGTGTGTTCCCTTTCCTTCAACAAATCCAAACTGTTCATCTGCTATTTCTATTTGTATCTTTTTCCTTGTTCTTCTCATAATTATTCTCAGAAGTAGCTTCGTTATGTGACATGAGAGGCTGATAGTCCAGTGGTCGTCACATTCCTTTGCACCTGGTTTCTTTGGTAGTGCTATAAACATGTATTTAATCAGGTCACTGGGAATATAACCACTATTGTAAATGTCATTCAGTAACTTGGTTATTATTTTTATTCCTGTCTCCTCTAGTGCCTCTATTTCTTCTATTGTTATATTATCAGGCCCAGTCGCTTTTCCTTTCTTCATGTGTTTGATGGCATCTATGATTTCATCTTCAAGTATTGGTGGTCCCTCACAGTTTTCAGTATCTGGTGTTAATTCTGGTTTTTCTCCTCCATATAGCTCACCGATATACTCTGTCCACCCGTCCACAGTGTCTTCTTTTCCCATTAACATTTTACCTTCTTTCGATTTCAGGCATCCTGTGGTATATTTTGTTGTCCTGCCTGTGAGTTCATAAATTGTTTGTGCATGTTTTTGCTGTCTTTAATATTAGAGTCCTCTATCTGTCTGCACTGCTCATTTAACCACACTTCTTTTGCTTCTCTGCATTTGCGTCTTATTTCTTTATTTATCTTGCTATATTTTTCCTCGTTATTTTTACTCCTCCTCCTCTTGTCCATCAGTCCTAAGATGTCGTCTGTCATCCATTTATATTTAGGGGCTTCTTTTTTTTGTGGTATTATCTCCTTAACAGTTTGGTGGATAGAATCTCTTAACATTTCCCATTGTTCATCTATACTATTTATCTTTGCTATTGCATTGTATCTATTTGTTATAATAACTTTGTATTGTTCTCTCAGTTCTTGGTCATTTTTAAGAAGTTCTGTATTCAGTTTGATGTTTCTCACTTTTCTGCTTGCTTTCTTTAGTTTTATTCTAACTTTTCCACAGAGTGGGTCATGGTCACTATTGCAGTCAGCTCCTGGCATGGTTTTTGTTGTCAGTAATGCATTGCGGAATCATTTGTTGATATGTAGTCTGTCTGGTTAAGTCTTTTTGTCCGGGCTGCACCACGTTGCCAGTCTTCAAGGATATTGTTTAAACCAGGTGTTCCTACAACCATGCTGTGTATTCTTGCCTATTCAATTAATTTATAACCTCTATCATTCGTCTCCCCCAGTCCACAGTCACCAACGATGTCTGAAGTTCTTCCTTTACCAACTTTGGCATTAAAATCTCCCATGACTATGGTAACTTCATGTGACTTTGTGTGTTTTAGTGCTGTCTCTGTGTCATTATAAAATAGCTGTACATCTTCTTCAGAGCTTTCAGATGTTGGAGCGTACACTTGTATAATATTTATGTTTATTGGTTGTCCTTTCAGTTGAGCTAGCAGGACTCGGTCCGAGATGTTCAAATATCCTACAATTGTCCTTGCCGTTTGTTCATCAAATATAATTCCTATTCCTCGTTCATGTTTCTCACTTCCTGAATATATTATTGTATATTTATCTGAGTTTATCTTCCCTGCACCTGTCCCATTTATATGTGCTCATTTTATTTGTTGAAACTTTTGTTCCTGCCAACTTTCCTTACTCTTTCTGTTTTTTTTTTAAACTGAACCATACATTTCTGTCTACATTACAATCATCAAACAGAATGTTAACTTCATGTATTTTGGTGTGATTCATAGCTTGTTCTAGGTCATTATAAAATGTTTGAATATCTTCTTCAGAACTGTCTGCTATTAGAGCATAAGCTTGTACAGTGTTGCATTCATAGGTCTTCCTTTAATCAGAACTCAGTCTGAAATATTCCAGTATCCTTTGATTGTTTTTTACCACTTTCTCATCAAACAATATCCTTACAACTCTTTCATGTTTATCCTCTCCTGTGTGTACAAATACGTTAGTTGGAAATGAAACATGTAGTAGCCTAGGAATGAGAAATGAGCAAGAAGATCAATTAATAGAATGGACAGAAATGCACAACATAATTATTGGAAACACATGATTAAATTATAATCATGTTGAGTGTTTCTAAAGACCTTTAATCAAACAGTCTACATTCTCATTAATAAAAGATTCCAAAATGCCTTATTAGTGACAAAAACCATGCCAGTGACAGTGACAGTGATCCATTATGTGGCAAAATAAGAGTAAAATTAAAGAAAACATAAAAAAGGATGAGAAACATCAAGCTTGACATGGACCTTTTTGATAGCAGTGAAGAAAAAGGGCAGATACGTTGTTGTGGTTATGAATAGATACACCTGCATTTGTGACATGATAAAGTATTGATGAACAGTGGGAAATGCTATGAGATTCAGTCTATCAGACAAGAAGAGAAACAATACCTGAGAGAAAAGACACAGCAGAGAAATGGATAACACCAGAAATAATGCAGCTGTGGATAAAAGAACACCTTATAAAATGGACAAATATGATATGACTGACAAAGGGATAATAAGCAAATTCAACCAAGCAGAAGAAGATTGGCTAGCAGTATAGGCAAATTGAAGAACATCATCAGAAAGATTCCAGAAGTATTCACAAATGAATAAGTAAAAAAACAAAGCAGAAAAAAAATATAATACACGCTGCATGATGTCAAAAGAGGGCAGAATGATAATGGGAAAGGAAGACACTATAGAGAGAGATGGACATTATATATTAATGAACTGTATGGTGGAGAAAGACCAGACCTAATTTCAAATATAAACAATCCACTGGGAACAACTTTGTTAAGAACACACTTATGTTAACATAGTCTTTGTGAGACAGGGAACATAGACCTGTTTGCTTAAAAACTCTGACCTACTTCTGTAGCCTAGAAACACAAATTGTAATTGTTATTTTTGTAAAATGTAATATCAGGTTGGTGGACAGATGAGGACACGGAGATCGCTGGAGGGGATGAGGAAAATCTGGTGTGAAACCAATGAATCCAGTACGTGACAAGCCTATGGGTCTTTACAACAATGGCTATCAGAATGATGTAAACAAAACAGAGCCATCAAACTATAGGTGGTGGGGAATGGATATCACTGAGCCACTCATCAGATTCCTCACCCAAAGTTGGAGTGTTTCTGTGGAACTATCTCAAAGCTGTCTGGCCAGCCAGCATTGAATGCTGGATCTGATGCGGAGAAGCCACCAGAGGCTGGAAAACAAAGTTTTGGCCAGGCCAAACTAGACCACAGTCTGCCCTAGCAAAGAAAGGTGCTGAAGTTGGAGGTAACCAGCCGAAAGGCATATCGCAAAAATTGGAGTACCACACATTATCGCTAATGAAATGTCTCTATCTGCAGTTTTTAAACTAATATGAAGACTAACCAGGCAGGTGCAGTGCGGGCCCCCTGCCTCGAAAGGGTCCACCCAGTGCTACTGGAGGTCCTCTCAGTTCATCTTGTGGAGCCAGGAAACATGAGAGTAGAGTTACTGGCCAAAAAATACAACAGCAGAAAACCGCCAAAAACCAAGAACTTAAAATAATGCAATGAAATGCTGAGAGTGTCAGTAGTGATAGAGATGGATATAGTAAAAAGGTGGAACTGGAGAACATACTATTTGCAGAGCAAGTAAGTATATGCTGCACAAGGAGACACACCTAACCAAAGATGCTGCCTTTAAAATCAGAGGTACCAATGTTTTAGATCAGATCAACAGTAAAGAAGAAAAGGAGGAGTACTCACACTTATTAAGAATAACATCAGCGCATGTCAGGTGTACATGGAATAAGCTCAATACCAGATGATCCGTCTAAAAACCAGTAATACAAACTTCCACTTCCTTAACTACTACTGTCCTAATGACCACCCACTTGCTGTAGAAACAATCCCACATAAAGAGAGACTGATGGTCTGGCAATTTTAACAGCCATTCCCAGAGCTGGGGCTATGACCACATAGACAAAAGAGAGAGGAAGTTGAGAGCTGGCAGGATGATAATGGACTTCTCCTGATCAACCAGCCAATGGATCCCCCAACATTTTACTCAGGGGCTTGGCATACAACCTCAGCACCAAATCTGGCATTCCACTCTCCAGACCTGAAGTGGAACATTACATGCAAAGTTGGAAAACATCTTGGAGGTAGCGATCAGTCTTCTTGACTATAGAAAATGAACTCATTAACACCTTCTCTCTAGATGGAACTATAAACAAGCAAACTGAACAATATACAGACATCGTATCCTGGTGGGACAGCTGTCCATAGAAGGTAAGGATATTAACAGCATAGTGAAAGAATTCAATGCTTGTATCCTTCAGGCTGCCCATGAAACCGTTCCCAGAGGAGCCCATAGGGGCTATAAACCATACTGGTCTAGTGAGCTGGGAAAATTCCATGATGACATGGAAACAGCTCGAAAGCAAGCAGAAGACAGACCATGCTCAAAATACCACAACAATTACCAACATGCTAAGGCCAAATTTCAGAGAGCCAAGCTGCAAGCCAGGTGGGAAAGTTGGAGAGAGGATTTAGAGTCCCTAAATTTTGAAAAGGATGAAAGGAAACTAATCAAACAGTTAAACGATGAGAATACTGGAAGAAGTACAAAGATTACACAAATAGAGGATGGGAAAAACAGCAGGTAGCAAATCACTTTGCTCTCATTTGCACAAGGCTGCAACATTGATATCCATCCAGAGAAAGAGCATACAGTTCGCACTGACCCACAGAAAGAAGAGGAACAAGGCAGAAAAGTGGAGGTCATAGATGTTCCAATCACATGCAGCGAGTTAGACCTAGCAGTCGGTAAACTGAAACCAAGGAAATCACCAGGACCAGATGGAGTGTCCAATGAAATAATCAAGAACCTGAGAATGGCAGCAATGGGAAAGCTGTTGGATATTTCAATATGTGTTGGGAGCACAGGTAAGTTACCTCAAATCTGGAAGGAAGCAAGCATGGTACCACTGCTAAAGCCAGGGGAAAACAGCGATACAGTCTCCAGCTACAGGCCAATCAGTCTCACCAGCTGCCTATGCAAATGATGGAACACATCATTTACCTGAGGCTAAAATGGTACCTAGAAAGTGAAAACCTTCACATTCCACAACAAGCAGGATTTAGGCAGTACTACAGTACAGAAGATCAAGTGACCTATCTCTCTCAGGAGGTGGAGGACGCATTCCAAGACAAAAACCTTGTACTAGCAGCATGGATAGACCTGAGGAAAGCCTTTGAAAAAGTATGGAATAAAGGTCTGCTGTTGAAACTAACAAACTTATGTATTCATTCATTTATTTGCATGTCCCTTGCGGAACTTTGCCTCCCTAACAGCACTCCTGTGGGCCTCTCAGTTGTGAGCAAGATGGCCTGCTGCTGATGCATCCATTTGCAGATCATCAACGATGTCTTGCAGCCATCTTCGCCTTGGTCTTCCTCTCTTTCTTTTTCCCATTATGTACCCTTCCAAGATGATTTTCTCTAGATTATCATGACGTTTAATGTGTCCAAAATATTAAAATTTTCTCTCTTTAATTCTCTTTACTAGACGGCCTTCTTCAGTATTAAGTTCTTGTAGCATGGATATATTTGTTCTTTTTTGTGTCCATGATATTTGAAGAACTCTTCTGTAGCATTTACATTCAAAGGCATTTATGTGTTTCTCAGCTGTTTTGTCAAGTGCCCAGGTCTCACAGGCATATATTGCCATGGGAAAGATGCATGCCCTTAAAAATCTTATTTTTGTAATTCTGTCTGTTCCTCTCCACAGATTCTTTAGTTGCTTTACTTTATGAAGAGTGACAGATGTCCTCTTTTTAATTTCCCTCATTGTATCTCCATTATTAACTAAGAAACTGCAATGTGAATTTCCATTCTGTACAACTGGATAAAGTCCTGTTTACACAATAGAAGAACAAGGGTAGTAATGGATGGTCACAAAAGCTAGAAAGTACTGCTGCAACATGGCGTACCACAAGGAGGAGTCCTTTCATCTACACTATTCCTGGTATTCATTAATGACCTGGTCAAGAAACTTCCCTATGGAATCAAAGCAGCACTCAGATGATCTGGTTATGTGATGTACAGATGAACACGTGACACTTGCTACACAGAAACTCCAAAGAGCAGCAGACATCTTGGCATCATGGACAAACAAATGGTGTGTAAGTATCAACACAGAGATTCAAGTACCTCTCCGTTCACTCTCTCATCTAAACAGAAAGCAGATAAGATCTTTGTAAATGAAATATCCTTAAGGATGGACAACCAACCCACTTACTTAGGAGTGACTCTTGACTCAAAACTGACCTAGAAGCGACACATCAGCAATGCAGAAGCAAAAATAAGAAGAAAACTAGCCATATTAAGAAAATTGAGTGAAACCACATGGGGAGCTAGTGAAAGAATCCTCAAGAACGTATATGCAAAGTATTCTACCACATTTAGAATATGGCTCAACATCTTGGTGCACAGCATCAAACATTACGCTGCATAATCTAGACAAGGTACAAAATCAGTCACTATGAATTATCACAAGTGCCATGAGGTCCACACCAGTAGTAGAAATGCAGAAAATGGTGTTCAAGCGCCAAAAGAACATAGAGACATAAAGGTCATGACCTTGGGAGAGAAATTCCTCAGCTCTGTAAGCCATCCACTGAAGGAGAGATTCAATAACTTGGCACTAAGATGGCTTAAAAGAAGCAGCTTTATTTATCAGGCCAACCATATGCGTAAGCTGATACCTGACCTTCCAGCTGTAGTTGCCCCATTATCATCTGTACCAGAGCATACACCATGGAAAGAAGCAGTACACAAATAACTATTCAAACTGAAATGAAAGGTGTGCAGAATGGTGAGATGCAAAGCAGTCTTGTAAGATCAACGGCCACACTTAGTTTGCAGGATGACAAATATCCATGTGACACCTAGATATGTGTGTATACAGATGGATCTGCACACAATGCTATAAAGAATGGAGTGGCTGGAGCACATTTAATATCTTAACAACACTACTGACAAGATTTCCATACCTACTGGAAAATACTGTAACAACTATGATGCAAAATTTAGGGGAATTATTGCTGCAGTTGAAAAATTATCAGACTCCAGAATTGATACATGCCCCATATCACAGATGCAAGATCAATACTGAAAGCTCATCAGTGCAACAAGCTACCAGACCTTAAAGATGCCCTGTCAAAAATTGGCTCACAACACAGAGTCACCTTGCAGTGGATTCCCTCCCACTGTGGGAGGCAATGAGAAAGCTGACTGTCTGGCCAAAGAAGGCACTAAAATGAAGCAACCAGACATACCAATTACCTATAATCAGAAGAAAAGCTTGATTAAAAACCTACAGGAAGCCACAGACATCACCGCATAATGACTATCACATGCTAAACAAAAAGGAACAAGTCACCATTTTCTGTCTCTGAACAGGACACAGCCTACTCTAAAGTCATATATATATATATATATATATATATATATATATAAAAAGTTTAAAGTTGGTACTACTACTCTTTGTACATGTGCCCAAGTGCCCCAAACTATGGAACATATCCTCCAAAACTACACCAACTATGAGACACTGAGAAGTAATTACTAGCCCAGTGAAACCACTAAAGAAGATAAGCTCTACGGTTCCATACATGAATTACAAAAAACAGTGAAATTTATCCAAGAGACAAGACTGCAGATATAGACAGACAGTGCATAAGAAGAAAAAGAAGAAGAAAAAAAATGTAAACAACTCTGATAAATCGCTAATAACTGAAGAGAAAGTCTTAGATACCATTAAAAACATAGAAAAGCAAGAAAGCAATAGGATCTGATAAAATATTTGTAGAAGTATTAGAAGCTCTTGATTAATTTGATGTAATAATAGAATTGTTAAATAACATCTATAACATGTACAGTTAAAAATCCACCTTCAAAGCTTTGCCAAAGATTATGTGCAGACCTTAGAACAGTGAGCCTTTCATGTCATATCACAGAACTGCTACTGAGAATTATGAGAAGAACTAAACACATAATAAATGTGGAAATAGAAGAAGAGCAATTTGGATTTGCAGAAGGAAAAGGAGCACATAATGCCATTTATGCATCAAGAACTCTGATAGAGAGAATTTTAAAAGTACATAATGTCTTATATGCATGCTTCATTGACTATACCAAAACGTTTGATACGTGATGAAATCATGAAAATATTAAAGGACTTAAATATTTATAGCAAAAATCCAGGAATAATTTTTTTTTAAAAAACATGTATTGGAATCAAGAAGCAGGGTAGAAAATATTATAAGGAAATATCAGCCAGTAAAAAAAAAGGAGTTAGGCAAGATTGTGCCCCTTCATCAGATTTGTTCTCACTGTACAGTGAAAATATAATGAGAGAGAGATAAAAAAAAGTCAGAATTTCATGCTGAAGCAGCATGTTCAACATGAACAATCTATAATATACAAAAGATACAGTGCTACCAGCCAATAATGAAAAGACCCTGCAGAAATTTTTTTAGATATAGTGTAAAAGAAAGTGAGAAGAAAAGACTCACCCTAAAAAGTGAGAAAACAAAAACAGTGGTTATATCTTGAAAGAAGAACCACCTAAATACAATGTTCAGTTACAAGGAACAACCTTGAGACAGATACATACGCTTAAGTAGTCCACTCCTCTCCTCAGTATCTCCCCCAGAATGCAACATCTGATGATGCCAGCTGTTTGTTGGTGTCAGTTTTCTTTGGCTCCCTACACAGTGCTGTCATCTGGTTACACTCCGTCTGACCTTGTGCTCAAGCAATCTGTCCATGGTCTCAGATTCACAGTCATCACCGTAATCGCTGATGCAGCCAGTCTTAAGAGCATTTAGAGTATCAGCCTAGTCCCTTCCTCATTCATTTTTCACAGTGGCCATACCAGCAAGGCTGTCCACTTGTTAATACCTTTTATTGTCACGTGTCCTAGCAAAAAAAAGAGATAACCCCAACTGCTGCTTTCAAACCGAATCCAACTTGATCTTCCAGAGCACAGTCATTGAATGACTGAGAATATGTGCTTGGGTGAAGGTCTTTGTCTCTAGCCACATTGTTTCCTTAGAGACTGCCATGTCATCCATAGTCAGATTGCTTGTAAGTCAAATCAAAACCACCACTATCTTCCTTCATCGTTCTTCCTCTAACCTGGACCATGAAAGCCCATGTGCTTCTCTTGTGTTTAATAACAGACCCATCTGTATAAATGACTACATCACACTCTGGAGAAACACACAATAATTAGTGTAGAAGTATACAACTGAAGAGTTCTGGTAAATCAAGGCCCTACACTTCAGCCTCCACAACCACTAGGTTTTGTTGTCTGTAATCTCTGTCCAGTGTGATGCAAACTGAAAAGGATATACATGTCACTGGCATTAATACCCATTCCTCACCAGGATCTATGTACTCAAGTGGGCATATATGTTGTGCAATGTACCATCCATGAGTTTCCTCTTATTAACCTGTTGCTGTTTTTGTTTCCACACTGATGCAGAGGGTGGTGTGTGTCAGTTCTGACTCAGAGGTCAGCTGCTCAGTAAATTCATGTCCTATCCTCCATGGTTGAAAAATCAAAGAGGTACCTCTTTGCCTTGCACAGTATATTCTTTGTGTACCCAAGTATGATGGCTTCATCCTATCCTTTCCAGCCACTCCATTTGTGCCTGGCTAAGAGTGAGGATTGCCAGGGCATACTAAGTCCCAGGTAGGGTCCATGATATATAATAACAAGGTTATATTGCTCAGTACACCACTGCCATTATGTTTATCATGACCAGTCCCTTCCTAGCTTTCAGTACAACATGATCCACATGCTCTTTAAAAGCAAGAGTTCAATCAGACAGCACTCTGAGATATTTCACTGCTTGGGTCCTCTTTGCAACCTCCAAACACAAATTTCATGGTTGATGTTGGTGTGTTGACAATAACATGTCACACTCTTCTGTTGAGTTGACCAGTGGTTCTGCCTTGCCGCACCACATGCCGATACAGTGAAGTTCTGTTTGAAGTATTGCAGCAACCTGCTTCTGGTCTCTGTCCTGATGTTACACCAAAATATTATCAGCATAGGACAATGCCAAACATGTCTGCTTTCCCGTGATCCTCACAGTGTAGGCATTGAAAAGCACTGAGGACAAGGGAGAACTGTATGGCCTGGGGAGAACTCTGTGGCAGACTGGAATGTATTATTATTGGTTCAGAAGTTCAGCTGCCACATTTAAACATGACCTTTTGCTGAAAAGGGGCCACTGAGATCCAGCTGATGAGAAGTCCAGAGGTACCCTGTTGTAAGCATACTCTTGGTCATTTGAGCCAGTACATGTCTCATTGCCTGCATGGAATCCCTCGTACATTTTCATAAGCAAAAACCACTGCATTGGCACAGGTTTCTCTGTTGGGATGGTATCCAATGGTAGGTGGAAGGAGGTGCAGTTGTTCAAGCTGGCATGATAGCTTCTTGGCTATTATCTTCACCACTAGCTTGTCAGCCATGTTTTGCATGATGATTACTCAGTAACCCTGAATTTTTATTTGGTTATGGACTACTTGACTGATGTGCAGTGAGGATGATCTTTATGACTAACATACATTTAAATATCTGGGCATTTGAGTAAAAACAGATGGGAAATGCACCTCTGCAATAGAATAGAATAGAATATGCCAAGCTAAAACAGCTTTCAAAAAAATAAGAAATTTCTTGTACAGTGCATCTCTGACACCGAACATCAGAAAGAAAGAATTCTAAAATACTACATTGAGCTTATCATACTCTGTGGAAGTGTCATGGACAATGAACAAATCAGTACAGAGATTACTAAAGGCAACAAAGATGTGGTTTCTTAGAAGAATATTAAGAATACCATGGACAGCTAAGATGAAAAACAAGAAATATCTACAAAAGCAAATGTAGAAAGGAATCTTATTAAATTTGTAAAACAAAAAAAACAACAGTCATCATTCATTAAACATGTAATCAAAAGAGGATAGCTTGACACATCATAATGGCAGGAAAGATAAATGGGAACATAGCAATAAAGACCATGAAAAAAAAAATCATGGACAGTCTAATATGATGACACAATAAAAATTCACCAACTGAGCTGATAGAAAATATCAAGGACTGAGATCAGTGGAGAACCATGGCCCCCAAAAGCTACTGACATGGCACATAATGAGCTGTATGTGATTAAGTTTCATTTATAAGTTTTAAAATATTTTTTTAAGTCTTGTAAATCAGGGCTTTTTGTAATCTGTCCAATTTTTTTGGATCTAGATGACACTGATAATGAAAAGAAGATTCTAAACGAATGTTCCCCAAGTGATTACTCCTTGAGCACCATAAAGGGTCTGAAGGAACTACTGAAGTTGCTGGAGACTCATGATTTTGAAGGGGCCCAAAGAGCTGCACATCTGCTGAGGAAGAGCCAGACCTTTAGTAATATTTCTGCATGTGGTGAAAGGTATGAGGATGGTAAGCTGGACTTTTTTGACATTGTGTGATTTTGTTGCTTGGTTTCATTTCTTATGTTGGCTTGTCATATTAAAATGAACATAATTTCTTTAGCTTGATACAACTGTTAGAGTGATCTGGAGTGTATCTGCAGTAGGCCTCTTTTTTAAACTTTGTTCATTTGTTTATGCCTTCTTCTTATTTTGTTTTCCCCCCTTCCCCCCTCCCCCAGTCCCAAAAGCAGTCTTGTTCAGTCTTGTCAATTGATATAATACTACCACAGGTTGCTCCTATATGTCTTTATATGCTGCTATGCTATTCACTCTGTGCCCAGTGATGGTTATTTTGTTTTGTAGATTTGTTTCTTTTCATATGAGAAATACTATCCATAAAAGCTAACACTGCTTCATGTTATTTTTGTACTCGCATGCATTTTTGCTCTCTTTCATCAGACATAGTGCATGAATCAGCATCACCATCCACAGTGACATCATCATGGTCATCAAAAGTACAGGGTGAAGCTGGAGATACCTTGACCTGGAACCAAGAGCAGATTGAAATGGATGGTAAAGTTTTGAGCAGTGATCACCAGAGAGTCTTAGCTCAACTGGATGAGGACTTGAAGCAGTTTGAAGTTGACGAAGCAAGGATAACCAGTGATGTACCAGTATTTCAGTCTGGTATTCCTAGATTAAAATCTGCAATGCGATCAGGAGGGAATACTGGTATTCAAACTGACATCACAAGGAAGATCCAACCAGAGCTGAGAAGAAGTCCTTCTCCTGGGTCACGAATGAAGGCATCAGGAATCCCCAGGTATGCCTGGGCACAAGTGATACCCTCTGTAACCAGCACGTCGTCAGCAGAATCTGGAACAGATGCCCAGACAATGGGTTCAAGTTGCATGTCAAAGGTAAGTTTTAGTCATAGTGCTGTTTGTGTGATGTTGCAGTTGCTCTACAACCTCCTAGTGACAAGGAACATGAGCTATATGCAGTCAGAGCTGTAATAATTTCCACAAAAATCAAGTTCCAGTCATATGAGGAGTGGATTACAGACACTTGCTAGAATACTTAGAGTAAACCCAAAAAGGAGACATTTTGACAGACTTCTCCACAACTGAAAATGCATTGATTCCTGTAATAGCCAAATTGAAGAAGTAAACAACTTATCTATGAATGCATGTCAAAGAATTGTGGAACATTGTATTAGTGGTTCATTTTTTTTTTTATAACTGCATTGTTAAATTTCAGTAATCTTTAATTTTTTTAAATTAACATCCTTGGTTTATGTCAAATGAGATGGACTGGAGCAGGAAGCAGAGATCATAAAGACTTCAAAATAATATATTCCGGGGGAAACCAGCATAGAAGTGGGGTTGGCATAATATTGAATAAGAAGACAGCAAGAACTGTGAAAGGCTTCTGGTGCATATCAGACAGAGTATTGATGGTTAAATTACGGGCCCATCCAATAGACACAAATCTCATCCAAGTATACACACCAACTTCAGAAAGCTATGATGTTGAGATAAAAGAATTTTACAACAATCTGGACATGGCAATGAAACAATGCAAACCATGGGAAGTAAACTTTGTGCTAGGTGATTTAAATGCAAAAGTAGGGACTGAACAAGACAATGAAGCTACTGGCAAGTATGGACTAGGAATTGGAAATAAAAGAGGAGAGATGTTGATTGAGTGGGCAGAAAAGAATAAAATGATAATAGGAAATACTTGGTTTCAACAACACTCTAGGCAACTATGGACATGGAAAACCCCAAATGATAACATGCATAACCAGATAGATTACATTATGATCAACAGAAGATTCAGGAACTCACTAATATCCGTGGAAACAAGACCAAGCGCAGATTGCAACAGTGACCACATCCCAGTCATAGGAAAAGTGAGAATCAGACTAAAGAGGTTAAAAGTAGCAGCTTAAAACAAAGAACTAGATAGAGAGCTGTTATGGAAAGATAAAGCAATAAAAGAACAATGCAGGAAACTCTCTACTGTAGAGAGCGGATCAACAACACAACTCCTTCAGATCATCAGAGGATGTACCCCCCCTCAGACAAGTGTTTCGGCCCTTTAAACTCCTGACACTCTAAGGGGGGTGGGCCCCTCTGGGTCATGACTCCCAGAGGTCTTGTGAGTTGTTGCTTTTTTTTTTTTCCAGTCCCGGGATCGAACCCATGATCTTCCAGTTGCCAATGCACTTTTTTAAGTGCGTCTTTAGTGATTTAGCTACGAATATAAGACCATAGTACATAATAGATATAATGCTATAGAAAAGATTGAAATGATTGATGAACAATGGAATATGCTCAAAGACTCTATTCAGCAAACATCTATCGAAATCCTACCTCCAATAAATGACACACTAAACAGGAGTGGATGACAGAAGAAATTTTGCGACTAATGGATCAGGGAAGAAGTCTTAAGGACGATAAAGATGATTATGACAAAATAAATAAAGAAATAAGACACAAATGCAATAAAGCTAAGGAGGAGTGGCTAAATAAGAAATGTAGTGAAATAGAGACACACCATCATGGAAATGCAAGAGATATGTACAAACAAATAAAGGAGTTAACAACAAAAGGAGATACCACAAGACTGGATGTCTGAAGTCAAAGGAGGGGCATACAGTAATGGACAGAGATGAAATAATGGCAGGATGGAGCAAATACATTAGAGAACTCTATGAGGACAATAGAAGAGAAATAGATATATGAAATAATAGTGAAGGGCCTCATATATTAAAAGCAGAAGTGGAAGAAGCCATCAAACATATGAAAAACAACAAAGCACCAGGACCAGATAAAATCACCAAGGAAGAATTGGAAGCATTAGGAGAGCTTGGCATAGAAATAATTACCAGATTGTTGAATGACATCTGTAACAGTAACTATGTCCCATCAGACCTTTTTCAATCAATTTTTATTGCTCTACCAAAGAAACAAGGTGCAGTTGAATGTGATGACCATCATGTGAGCCATGTTACCAAAATCCTACTTCGTATTGTTATGAGAAGAGTCAGGAGCAAAATAAAACCAGAAATCGCTGAAGAACAATGCGCCTTCATCAAAGGAAAAGGTACAAGTAACACCATATATGTAAAAAGAACATTGATGGAAAAATCAATAGAAGTAAAGATAGACCTATACTTATGCTTCATAGACTACTGTAAAGCATTTAATAAAGTGAAACACACAGAAATTATAAGAATTCTGGAAGACATCAATATAGATGGGAAAGACCTGAAACTTATCAAAAACATATATTGGCAGCAATGAGGGGCAAGAACCAAATAGGAGCATTCCAAGACATAAAATTGGGAATGAGACAAGGATGTGTTCTATCTTCTTTTACAGTGAAAACAATGAGAAATATAGAGAACATGCCAGGAATATCAGTTGGCAGGTACAACCTTAACAGTCCTGATTGTTAAAAGTGAAGGGGAGCTACAGGCTCTTCTGGACATCGTGGTTCGTGAAAGTAAAAATAAAAGTCTCAGCCTGAACAAAAAGAAGACTGAAATGATGGTCATCTCAAAGAAAAGAATACCACCAAAATGTAGCATTACCGCCGATGGCACAGTTGATAGATTGAAGTACTTAGGAACAATTATAACAGCTGATAGGAAATGTCACAATGAAATAAAAAGCAGACGTGCTCAGGCCAAGCCAGCATTCCAAAAAATGAGAAACATCTTGTGCAACAGATCCATGTCAATGGAAACAAGATTCTGAGTACTTAGATGTTACATTGAGCCAGTTTTGTTTTATGGATGTGAAGCATGGTCCATGAATAAGAAACTACAGTGATAAATGGAAGCCATGGAAATGTGGTTCATAAGAAGGATGTTGAAGGTATCATGGACAGCTAAGAAAACCAATGAAGAAGTCTTAAGAGAGGCTTGAGTTAAAAGGCAAATTATAGCAAAGATCAGAGGCATACAAGCGAGATTTGTAGGACATTTCCTGAGAAGAAGAAAATTGTGGCAACTGAAAAAATTGAAGGAAGAAGAGACAGAGGAAGAGAGAGAGAGAGAAGTTACTGGGTGGGCTGTCAGTGTGGCTAGGAAGAAAGTCACTGGCGGATCTCATAATCAAGTCTAAAGACAGGGAGTTGTGGAGAGAAATGATTGCCTACGCCACGTGGCATGGCACTTGAATTGAATTGAATCTTTAATTGTGAAGTGTTTATTTCATTTGTTTGGGTTAGTTGTAACAATATGTCATTTATGCTCTGTATATTATGCTGCAGACTTTGGAATCTCTGTCAGAAATATCGAACATGGCTCACCTCAGTGCAGGCAAGAAAGCAGTTGGCAAACCTTTTGCTGGAGACAAATTAGGTTACAGCCCAGAGAGTTCCTTGAGCAGTGTCGGGAATGAATTACTTGTAGCAGGTGATAAAATGACAGAAGATGCACTCACATGGGATGTCAACATATCTGAGCTTACTGGACGGGCAAAAATGAATAAAAAGCGCTCAGGTAACACCTGTGTTTGGTGTTTTTGTTTCTCTGTGTGTTTGATGTTTTTATTATGCTGTGTGCTTAGTGTTTTTGTTGCACTGTGTGCTTGGTATTTCTGTTATGCTACGTACTTACTGTTTATTATGCTGTATGCTTGGTGTTTTTGTTATGCTGCACACTTGGTGTTTCTGCTATGCTGTATGCTTGGTGTTTTTGTTATGCTGTGTGCTTGGTGTCTCTGCTGTGCTGTGTGCTTTGTTTTTTTTTTTGTTGTTCTGTATGCTTGGTGTTTTTGTTATGCTGCACACTTGGTGTTTCTGCTATGCTGTGTGCTTGGTTTTTTTGTTGCTCTGTATGTTTGGTGTTTTTGTTATGATGTGCACTTGGTGTTTCTGCTATGCTGTGTGCTTGGTTTTTTTGTTATGCTGTGTGCTTGGTGTCTCTGCTATGCTGTGTGCTTTGTTTTTTTTGTTGTTCTGTATGCTTGGTGTTTTTGTTATGCTGCACACTTGGTGTTTCTGCTATGCTGTGTGCTTGGTTTTTTTGTTGCTCTGTATGTTTGGTGTTTTTGTTATGATGTGCACTTGGTGTTTCTGCTATGCTGTGTGCTTGGTTTTTTTGTTGCTCTGTATGTTTGGTGTTTTTGTTATGATGTGCACTTGGTGTTTCTGCTATGCTGTGTGCTTGGTTTTTTTGTTGCTCTGTATGTTTGGTGTTTTTGTTATACTGCACACTTGGTGTTTGTGCTTTACTGTGTGCTTGGTTTTTTTTTTGTTGCTTTGTGTGCTTGGGTTTTTTTTGTTGCTCTATGTGCTTGTTTTTTTTTTGTTGCTCTGTGTGCTTGTTTTTTTTTTTGCTCTGTGTGCTTTGTTTTTTTTTTGTTGCTCTGTGTGCTTGGTTTTTTTTTGTTGCTCTGTGCGCTTGTTTTTTTTTTGTTGCTCTATGTGCTTTGTTTTTTTTGTTGCTCTGTGTGCTTGTTTTTTTTTTGTTGCTGTGTGCTTTGTTTTTTTTTTGTTGCTCTGTGTGCATGGTTTTTTTTTGTTGTTCTGTGTGCTTATTTTTTTTGTTGCTCTGTGTGCTTATTTTTTGTTGTTGCTCTGTGCGCTTGGTTTTTTTTTGTTACTCTGTGTGCTTGTTTTTTTTGTTGCTCTGTGTGCTTGTTTTTTTTTTGTTGCTCTGTGTGCTTATTTTTTTTGTTGCTTTGTATGCTTGTTTTTTTTATACTCTGTGTGCTTGTTTTTTTTTTTGTTGCTTTGTATGCTTGTTTTTTTTTGTTGCTCTGTATGCTTGGTTTTTTTGCTGCTCTGTATGCTTAGTTTTTGTTGCTCTATGTGCTTGGTTTTTTTGTTGTCTGTATGTTTAGTTTTTTTGTTACAGTGTGTGTGTTGTTTTTTTTTGTTGCTCTGTATGCTTGGTTTTTTTTGTGTTGCTCTGTATGCTTGGTTTTTGTTTGTTCTCTGTATGCTTGGTTTTTGTTTGTTCTCTGTATGCTTGGTTTTTGTTTGTTGCTCTGTATGCTTGGTTTTTTGCTGCTCCATGTATTAGGAGGTGATTTTTATTCTTGTATCATTTAATTATCTGGTAATTTTCAGATGGTAGTGAATAAAATAAAAATTATCATTCAGGTTGTGGTGATAAAAATAAAATATTCAGTTTGCAACATATTATTTCTATTAAGCTGGATCAGTTTCTTAATTTATTCTGTCATTCATGAACTGAATTTTTTTTTATAATTCATTTTTCAGTTTTCACATATCTGAACCAATCGGTATTTTGGCATAAACTTTCACAGACAATAGAAAAGGCAAAACATAAATAGAACAGAAAAACTAATAATCACTTATTCATTAAAGGTCAGGCTTCAGTGGAGAAATATTACTTTGTTGTCATTATTTCTTGATTACTTAGACCTAGCTATTGTGCACTTATGTGTTAACAATGATGAGATTGTTTAAAACAAAAGTAGAAGCAACTTTATTAATTAATGAGCACATAATTGTAACATTTCAGTTTATAACTTAATCACACAAAAACATAAGGAACATTACACCTATGTGCTCATACCTATATGTTTTTGTATGATTAAGGTGTAAACCAAAACATTATAACTGTGTGCTCATTAATTGACAAAACTGTTTCTACTTTATTTTATTATCACAAAATTACTGCAGTGACTTCATATATATTTATATATTTAGTTTTATATATAATTATACCCAAAAAAACTGTTATTGTGTTAATAGACTATAGTATAAATATGGTTTCCATTGTTCAAATTTTTACAGCCTGTTTTTTCCAGTGTGAAAGACTGACAGTTTCCTTCGCCCAGTAGACAAAAAAATTGATATTTATTTTATTTTCTTAGTAATTTAATTTAACATTTTCCAAGATAAGAGTAGTCTGATGGTTTAAATCTTACATCTTACATCCTTCCCATGCTGTTAAACATAGGTAGTTTGCCACGTTTTCCTGTTTTTGGTGACCTTTTCAACCTCATCAAGGGATTTTATGCCAACTAAACTGGCCTCTCTTAAGAGTTTCACATGGTCGAACTCTTTTTCTTTGGCCTGTTGTGTTCCACTTGATAGCTTGTTTTGGGATTCTCTGATTCTTTCTTCTCAACACATGCCCGACATATCATCATCATTAGGTGCCGTGCCGACTGGCATTGGGTATTATGCTTCTCCAGAGTACACAATCCTCCATGCAGGCCATCAGTTCAGTTGGTGATCTCCTCTCACACCATCCCATCAGACTGTCCAGTATCATTTCTCTTGGTCTTCCTCTTGATCTTCTTCCTTCTATTTTTCCTGTTATAATATTTTCAATGCCCCCTCTTCTCATTGCATGTCCTATGAAAGTACATTGTCTCTCTCTTATCTTTTTGACAAGGTATTTTGTCTCTCCAGCTCTTCTCATACATTTTTCATTAGTTATTTTTGCTGTCCAGGGGATTCGCAACATTCTTCTAATAAACTACATTTCTGCTGCTTCCAATGATTTTTGTGCAGACTTGCCTATTGTCCATGATTCACTTCCATATAACAAGATAGGTTCAATATAGCATTTTAGGACTCGTTTTCTAACATTCATTGATAAAGATGTGTTAGCTAATGTGTTTCTCATACTCTGAAATGCAATCTTTGCTTGGCCTATTCTGTTCCTAATTTCTGTTCTGCATTTCCCATCTGAAGTTATTACTGCTCCAAGGTATTTGAATTTCTTCACCTGCTTTAGAATGGTTCCGTTTAATTTAATACTGCATGCTGGTGGATTCTGTTTCTTAGATATAACCATAGTCTCTGTCTTTTTGATGTTCAAAGTAAGGCCTTTCAGTTCACTTTCTTTGGCTACTTTATCCAAGAGATTTTGCAGGTCTTGTTGGTTCTCAACTATCAGTACTGTATCGTCAGTATACCGAAGGTTGTTAATATTGTATCCTCCAATTTTTATGCCTGGTTCTGTGATGATTGTTCTTAGAATATTCTCGCTATACAGAGAAAAAAGGTCTGGAGATAGTACACGTTCGTGTCGCACCCCTTGTTTTATAGGTTGATATTTTCCAATTCTATTTTCAACTCGAACTGCTGCTTCTTGCTGCCAGTATAGATGTTTTACAATCCTCAGGTCTTTGCCGTCTATATTGATGTCTTCAAGCATTTTAATAATTTCATTATGTTTCACCTTGGTGTAATCAATGAAGCATAAGTAGAGATCTTTCTGTACTTCTAAAGCTCTTTCTGTTAGTGTTCGTAAAGCATAAATGGCATTGTGTGTTCCCTTTCCTTCAACAAATCCAAGCTGTTCATCTGCTATTTCCATTACGACATATGTCCATTTCTTTTTCAAGATTCTTGAAGGTCAATGCTGCTTTTGCAGTTCTAACTTCCTTTCTGATGTCACCATCCTGGTCTATGTAGCTGCCAAGGTATGCAAATTGGTTGACTCTTTCAAAAGCAGTTCTTTCAGTGTATAGTTTTCCTTTTTGATTAATGAGAAGTTTCATTATTTTTGTTTTTTCCTTGCTAATTTCTAGTCCTATTTTGCTAGCCAGTGAAGACATTGTATATTTTTTCTTGCATCGAATTCACACTGTCACTGATAAGAGTTATGTCATCTGCAAAATCAAAGTCTTCTAGTTGGATCCCGTGTTCCCAATCAATGCCCATTTTACTTGTGCAACATTTTTTCATTATGAAGTTTCTGGCATTTCCAAAAAGCAAGGGAGATAGTATACATCCTTGTTTCACACCTGTTTCAGTCTGGAACCATTCGCTCATTCCTTCTTCTGTGTTGACTGCACAAACATATCCATTGTAGAGATCCTTAATGATGTTGACAGTTTTAGATGGTATTCCATATAGTCTTAAAATTCTCCACAATGAATCTTTGTGTATGCTATCAAGTGCCTTTTTAAAGTCTGTTAAGTTAAGGATTAATGGTTTTTGCTTTTCAATATGTTCTTCAAGCATTATTCTTAGAGTAAAGATCTGGTCGAGACAGCTTCTCCCTTTTCAAAATTCTGCTTGTTCTTCTCTCATTGCAGTATCTAGTATATCTTTAAGTCTATTCAGAATGACTTTGAAAAATACTTTTGACACAGCTGATACTAAGGTTACTCCTCTCCAGTTATTGCAATCACTAAGGTTGCCTTTTTTTGGTATTTTAACAATGATTCCTTTTTTTTCATTTAGAAGGACCCTTTCTTCTTTCCAGACTTTATTAAACATTCTCTGTAGTTGGCTCATGTTGTCACTGTTAATAGATTTTAACACTTTGGCTGTTATTTCATCTTCACCTACAACTTTGTTGTTAGCCATTAGATTCACTGCTGTTTAAATTTTGTTCGGTGTAATTTCATCTAGATTGACATTAGTTGTGGGATTGGTAAGTCAGTTTCAAAGTTTAACAATTCTTTTGGGTGTGGTCAATTAAGCATTTCTTGAAATTGTTTGGCCCATCTTTGCTTTTGGTCTTTACTTGATTTTAATAGGGTGCCAGTTTTGCTAAATATTAGTCTTTCTTTGGATGAAAAAGTACCTGTTAGCCTCTTTTATATGTTATATAGAGTTTTGCTATCTCCTGTTTTTGCTGCTTTCTCTGCTTCTTTCGCCATATTGTCCATGTATTCTCTTTTATCTCTTCTAGCTGAACATTTTACTTTTTTGTCTATTTCTTTGTAGGTTGCTTTTGCCAAATCTTGTCCAAGATCTGTCTTTACATTCAACATGGCTAATTTGGCTTCTTATCTTTCATGTATGTATTTCCATGTGTTATCTGATATCCATAATTTTCTACATGTTTTTAGCAGTCCAGCACTTGCTTTTGCTGCTGTGATTATGGCTGTGCTTTAAGAATTCCATAATTCATCTATATCTGTCTCCTCTATCTCACTGAGTACTGTGAAATGATTGGTAAGCTCCAAATTGAAATTACTGTTAGTATTTTCTTCTTGTAGACTATGGCTGTTTATCTTTCTGTGTATTGCATTCTTGTGTTGTGTTGGCTTTTCAGTTTTAGTCTTATTTTCCCTATACATAGATTGTGATCACTGTTGATGTCTGCACCCCTGTGTGCTCTTACATCTATCAGAGATGTTCTGTATTGCTTTCTAATACAGAAATGATCTATCTGATTTCTGGTTCTATCATCTGGAGATATCCATGTTGTTTTATGTATCTCTCTGTGTGGAAATATTGTTCCTTCAATGACCATGCCCTTTGTTAGACATATTTCAATTAATCTTTCTCCATTCTGATTTACCGTATCAATTCCTTCTTTCCCTATTATTTTTTCGATGTCAGTGTTACCTTTTCCTGCTTTGGCTTTGAAGTCTGCCATGACAATTATGATATCGTGTTAATGAGTTGTTGTAGTTGATGATAGAAATTGTCTTTTATTTCATCGTCTGCATCATTCATGGGTGCATAACATTGTATGATTGTCATTCTTCCATGTCTTAATATATGACTGTTCACTGGTTCCCATTCTGTATATATAAGGCTCTTTGGTGCTACATTTGACATAATTATACCCACTTCTTCTTGGTATTTCCCATCGTTTCTGCCTGAATGTATTATTAACTTACGGTTTTCATCCATTTCTTTTGCATGCTTCTTGCCATCACATTTCACTGTTGCCCAGTGATGGTTTAATGGCTAATGGAAAATCAGTTAAGTGCCAGAAATAGTGAAAAAAAGAAGCAAAATGGGTATTATGGTAAATATTGTATTTTTAAGTAAAAGTGAGTGAAAGTAATCTCTGCAGTTTTAGAAAATATGAAAGATCAGAAATTACAGAAGAAGAATGGAAAACATCTGATATTCTTACTATAAACCTTTGTTAGAGACAAAAGAAAACACCAAGAAATCAAATAGGCATAAAAAATTACAATAAAAAAATCATTTATCTGTCAAGAAGACTGACTTCTCTGGAGGATTTGCATATATTTCTTTTTAATTTTTTTCTTTCTTTCCTGTGTAAAACTGTGCTACTTTCATTCAGAAATCTAATTAAATAATATTATTTCAGGATGAAACTATCACTGATAAAATTATTTCATTTATTTATTGTCACTCAAACAGTACTCTAGTCCACCAGCCAAATAAATGAAGTACCATTTATATTTGTCACTAGTAAATTACACCAACAAAATGAAGTAGTTTTCTTGTCTGTAACCAGCAAAATGAAGTATCTTTCTAGAAGATCACTTCTGTTTCACAGGCCTCCCTTCCAATTGGACCAAATCAGATGAACATCACAGAGTGATGAAAGTCCCAAGTCCAAATGAAACTGAACAAGGCATTAGCAGTGTATCCACAGAGCTGGTAGCGGATGAGATAATTGCTACTAAAACAGTTGGAGAATATGGGGATCCTTCAGAAAAAAAAGTTCTGGACTTGAAACGATGGTAATTATTTGCTTAACAGATTTTTTTTTTAAATTTGCATCTTTTATTTTAAAAAATATTTGGAGAAATTTTAATTAATAATAAATATTTATGACATCAATTTTTTTGGATGCAAAGCATTGTAATGCATTTTTTAAATGTTAGTTTACTGATTTCAGTAATTGATAAAATTGCCTAACATAAATCTTTTCCAGGCTGGAAAATTAGAAAATGTAAAGATGGAAATGGAAAGGATGAAGATCAACATATTAGGAATGAGTGAAGTTAGATGGACAGGTGCGGGGAAGATAAACTCAGATAAATATACAATAATATATCCAGGAAGTGAGAAACATGAACAAGGAGTAGGAATTATATTTGATGAACAAACGGCAAGGACAATTGTAGGATATTTGAACATCTCGGACCGAGTCCTGCTAGCCCAACTGAAAGGACAACCAATAAACATAAATATTTTACAAGTGTACGCTCCAACATCTGAAAGCTGTGAAGAAGATTTACAGCTATTTTATAATGACATAGAGACAGCACTAAAACACATAAAGTCACATGAAGTTACCATAGTCATGGGAGATTTTAATGCCAAAGTTGGTAAAGGAAGAACTTCAGACATCGTTGGTGACTATGGACTGGGGGAGAGGAATGACAGAGGTTATAAATTAATTGAATGGGCAAGAATACACAGCATGGTTGTAGGAAACACCTGGTTTAAACAACATCCTCGAAGACTGGCAACGTGGTGCAGTCCAGACAAAAAGACTTTTAACCAGATAGACTACATATTAATCAACAAACGATTCCGCAATGCATTACTGACAACAAAAACCATGCCAGGAGCTGACTGCAATAGTGACCATGATCCACTCTGTGGAAAAGTTAGAATAAAACTTAAAGAAAGCAGGCAGAAAAGTGAGAAACATCAAACTGAATACAGAACTTCTTAAAAATGACCAAGAACTGAGAGAACAATACAAAGTTATTATAACAAATAGATACAATGCAATAGCAAAGATAAATAGTATAGATGAACAATGGGAAATGTTAAGAGATTCTATCCACCAAACTGTTAAGGAGATAATACCACCAAAAAAAGAAGCCCTTAAAAATAAATGGATGACAGACGACATCTTAGGACTGATGGACAAGAGGAGGAGGAGTAAAAATAATGAGAAAAAATATAACAAGATAAATAAAGAAATAAGATGCAAATGCAGAGAAGCAAAAGAAGTGTGGTTAAATGAGCAGTGCAGACAGATAGAGGACTCTCATATTAAAGGCAGCAAAAACATGCACAAACAAATTAATGAACTCACAGGCAGGAAAACAAAATATACCACAGGATGCCTGAAATTGAAAGAAGGTAAAATGTTAATGGGAAAAGAAGACATTGTGGACAGGTGGACAGAGTATATCGGTGAGCTATATGGAGGAGAAAGACCAGAATTAACACCAGATATTGAAAACTGTGAGGGACCACCAATACTTGAAGATGAAATCATAGATGCCATCAAACACATGAAGAAAGGAAAAGTGACTGGGCCTGATAATATAACAATAGAAGAAATAGAGGCACTAGAGGAGACAGGAATAAAAATAATAACCAAGTTACTGAATAACATTTACAATAGTGGTTATATTCCCAGTGACCTGATTAAATCCACGTTTATAGCACTACCAAAGAAACCAGGTGCAAAGGAATGTGACGACCACTGGACTATCAGCCTCTCATGTCACATAACGAAGCTACTTCTGAGAATAATTATGAGAAGAACAAGGAAAAAGATAAAAATGGAAATAGCAGATGAACAGTTTGGATTTGTTGAAGGAAAGGGAACACACAATGCCATTTATGCTTTACGAACACTAACAGAAAGAGCTTCAGAAGTACAGAAAGATCTCTACTTATGCTTCATTGATTACACCAAGGCATTTGACAAGGTGAAACATAATGAAATTATTAAAATGCTTGAAGACATCAATATAGACGGCAAAGACCTGAGGATTGTAAAACATCTATACTGGCAGCAAGAAGCAGCAGTTTGAGTTGAAAATAGAATTGGAAAATATCAACCTATAAAACAAGGGGTGCGACATGGATGTGTACTATCTCCAGACCTTTTTTCTCTGTATAGCAAGAATATTCTAAGAACAATCATCACAGAACCAGGCATAAAAATTGGAGGATACAATATTAACAACCTTCGGTATACTGACGACACAGTACTGATAGCTGAGAACCAACAAGACCTGCAAAATCTCTTGGATAAAGTCGCCAAAGAAAGTGAACAGAAAGGCCTTACTTTGAACATCAAAAAGACAGAGACTATGGTTATATCTAAGAAACAGAATCCACCAGCATGCAGTATTAAATTAAACGGAACTATTCTAAAGCAGGTGCAGAAATTCAAATACCTTGGAGCAGTAATAACTTCAGATGGGAAATGCAGAACAGAAATTAGGAACAGAATAGGCCAAGCAAAGACTGCATTTCAGAGAATGAGAAACATATTGACCAACACATCCTTATCAATGAATGTTAGAAAACGAGTCCTAAAATGCTGTATTGAACCTATCTTGTTATATGGAAGTGAATCATGGACAATAGGCAAGTCTGCACAAAAATCATTGGAAGCAGCAGAAATGTAGTTTATTAGAAGAATGTTGCGAATCCCCTGGACAGCAAAAATAACTAATGAAGAATGTATGAGAAGAGCTGGAGAGACAAAAAACCTTGTCAAAAAGATAAGAGAGAGACAATGTACTTTCATAGGACATGCAATGAGAAGAGGGGGCATTGAAAATATTATAACAACAGGAAAAATAGAAGGAAGAAGATCAAGAGGAAGACCAAGAGAAATGATACTGGACAGTCTGACGGGATGGTGTGAGAGGAGATCACCAACTGAGCTGATGGCCTGCATGAAGTATTGTGTACTCTGGAGAAGCATAATAGCCAACGCCGGTCGGCACGGCACATGATGATGATGATGATAAATCTAAAATGAATCTCCACAAAAATGAAAGATTCAAAGTAATTATTTAATTGCAGACTTCATCCTGCCACTATCACACATAGAAGAAATTAAATAAACTGTATGACTGGCCTGTTTTTAATCTTTGCAGACTGTATTGCAATAAATGAACATATTTTCTGCCTGAGCAAATGATAGGTATGAGAGAATTGATAGGAATCATTAGATCAGTGGTTCTTAAATTTTTGTGGACTACTACCTTCTTGCCTGCTTAGCCACATTTTTAACCAGCCAGCCTGAGCCTCCATCCCCACCTCCCCCCCCAAAAAAAACAAAACCTTTTCATACAATTGAGTCTGGTGCAGTCTGCCAATCATTTAATCCTCACCATCCCCCCTTGAATCTTCCTGTCACCACCAGGAGGCAGCACTGTCCACTTTTGGAACCACTGCATTAGATGAGAAAAAAGTAAATGTGAATATTTTTACAGATCCAAGATTTGAATTAAAATTACGGTATTTTTTGAATTTATATATCAACAGTCAGTTTGCTTCTAGAAATGGCTTATGTGATGTGACAGTGGAGTACTTCCTCACTCATTTTAATATCCTCAACCATCCAGACACTGGAATGGGTTGTTTCCAAAATCCATTCGTTAGCATGAGTTCTACTTGCATGTTTCAGTTTTCCAATTTTCTTAACTTTATGTCACTTTATAAATATGTTTTTTTGTCATTTTCTACATTTTCAGTTACTATTTTATACAGCGAAAAAACATTTATGTTTATTTTTAATGTTTCTTGGTGTTGTTGACTATTAACCTTCAGCCACATTATATACATATATCATAGAGAATGCACAATTTTTGTTTTCATTTTATTTAGATTTAAAACTGTTAATGAAATTTTATGTGAGTGGTCACTTGTTTTTTGCAGGTACTGTATCAGTCGACCTCAGTACAAAACATCATGTGGCATTTCTTCTGTTGTATCTTGCTGGAACTATCTATTCTCTACTTTGGGACATGGAAGGTTTGCATTACAGACATTCACGAAACTCAAATTAACATAAAAAATGTTGTATATCTGTGTTAAATTATTGACATGCACAAGAAGACAATGGCATATTTATTTTCCTGATAAAATCAGCATTGTTGCCATTGAAATCAGTGATCAAAATAAAAAATGTAACTGTGATTTTGCTCATGTATTCTAAAACATTTCTGTTACTTTTCATGCACATTGTAATCAGATTTCATGCTCTTTCTAAAACCACGAGGTGATGACCTAGAAAACAGTGAATTTTGTTCAAAACACTGAGACTTGAAATCATCCAAAAATCACTCAGATATTATAGTTAATGAATGAGATGTAAACAAGAACTCTTCAGACAGTTATATAGGAAGCAGTGGAATAGACAAGAAATTAGACTCTTTTTAAAAAAAAATGTGTAAGGAAAATGCTCGGTATAAAGTGGAATAAATTCAAGTATAACACAGAGATAAGACAAATAAGCAAACAACAACCTGTTTCATGAGTGATCAGAAAAAGAAGATGGACTTATGTAGGTCATGTGATGAGAAGAAACAGGACATATGTAGGTCATGTGATGAGAAGAAACAATCAGAGAATGCCAAAACAAGCTATCAAGTGGAGAACAACAGGCTGAAGAAAAAGAGGTTGACCACGTGAAACTCTAAAGAGGACATTGTTAAGAGAAGCCAGTTTAGTGGGCATAAAATCCCTTGATGAAGTTGAAACCAAAAGAATGGATGGATTGCAGCAGGCACACTGGAACTGACAGAACAACATAGGGAAATGAAGATGCAATGGAAAGTGACAAACAACAACAAAGAGAAATATAAATCTTTGGTGAAATAAGTACAAAGAAATATGGAAAAAGACGGGAAGCAATGGTACAGGATTGTTGTGGAGGAATAGGACATCAGAGGTGTGAAAGAGATGGTGAAGTGTTTGGGGAAATGAGGACATTGACAAGAAATGTCACACCTAAGCTAAATGTAATTTGTGACAAGATGGGGAATACCTTGACAGAGACAGAGGAAATTCTAGAAAGATGGAAGGAATGTTGCAGAGGAATGTAGGAAACAACTGAATGTGAAAGCAGAAGTTGGCTGTGTGAGTTGTTGGAGGAGAGGGAACCCAAACTGACAATAGAAGAGGTTTTGTGGGCATTGGGGAATCTGAAGAGTGGTGGATCACCAGGATGTGATGAGATAACAGCTGAATTTGTTGGAGCAGGAGGAGGGGAGTGTGCAATGGTCTATCATGCGCTGTGTAGGAAGATATGGCATTCGGGTGTTTGGCCAGGGGAGTGGAAGAGAGCTGTGTTCATGCCACTGCCAAAAAAGGGTAGCCTGAGATTATGCACAGACTAAAGAACTGTTGCCCTGATTAGTCATGCCAGTGGAATTCTGTTGAAAATCATAATGGGTGGACTTTGTAGGAAAATAGAAGAAGAAGTCAGTATGGTCCAGGTTGGTTTTGGGCAGGGAGGAGGATCAAGAGATCATATGTTCAGTGTGGGATTGGTGATGGAGAAATGCAGAGAGTTCAATGTGAATCTATATTTAGCCTTTATAGACTACTCATGGACATTTGATTGTGTACAACACCAGAGAATTTGGGAAATAGTGGAGAGAATGGGATTTCCAACACATTTGATACATTTTACATCGCTGCTGTATCTAGACCAACAGGCGGCAGTGGGAATGAATGGTGAAACAACTTGGTTTGACATAAAACAAGGGGTCCATCAGGGGTGCATATTGTCGCCTTACTTATTTAACTTGTGTACTGAAAATATAATGAGGAATGTTAGAGAAAATGTATACACAGAATATTACGATGCCATAACAATTGGAGGTTGTGAAATGCCGGAGATTAGATGTGTTGATGACACAGTACTGCTGTCCACGGTACAAAAAGTAATGGAGAAACTGGTTGTGTCAGTCCGTGAGAATGGTGAAGGGCAGAGCCTCTGTCTTAATGTGAAGAGAACTAAATTGATGACATTTGGCAAAACAGACAAGGCAGCTAATATATGTATCAGTGAGGAGAGACTGAAAGAGGTGAAGAGTTTTGAATATCTTGGATTGCTGCTGACTAATGGTGGAGATACAGTGAGGGAAGTTGGAGGGAGGACATCTGTCACTCTTCAGAAGGTAGAGCAACTGGGGAATCTGTGGAGAGGAACAGACAGAACTACAGAGGTGGGATTTTTAGGGCCATGCATCTTTCCCATCGCATCATGTGCCTGTGAGACTTGGAACAGCTGAGAAACATAAATACTTTTGGGTGTGAGTGCTACAGAGGAATTCTTCAAATATCATGAACACAAAGGAGAACAAATATATCCGTACTACGGGAGCTTAATATTGAAGAAGGCTGGCTGGTAAAGAGGATTAGAGAGAGAAAACTTGAATGTTTTGGACACATTAAACGTCATGATAATCTAGAGAAAATCTTGTAGTCTTTTTTGTGTCCATGTTATTTGAAGGACTCTTCTGTAGCATTTACATTCAAAAGCAGTTATGTGTTTCTCAGCTGTTTTGTTAAGTGTCCAGGTCTCACAGGCATATGTTGCAATGGAAAAGATGAATGCCCTTAAAAATCTTATTTTTGTAGTTCTGTCTGTTCCTCTCCACAGATTCTTTAGTTGTTTTACTTTCTGAAAAGTGATAGATGTCCTCCTTTTAATTTTTAATTTCCCTCATTGTATCTCCATTATTAGTTAGTAGTGATCCAAGTATTAAAGAGGATTAAAGAGAGAAAACTTAAATATTTTGGACACATTAAACGTCATGATAATCTACAGAAAACCATCTTGGAAGGGTACATAATGGGAAAAAGAAAGAGAGGAAGACCAAGGTGAAGATGGCTGCAAGACATCTTTATGATCTGCAGATGGATACATCAGCAGCAGGCCATCTCACTCATAAATAAGAGTCCTACAGGAGTGCTGTTAAGGAGCCAAAGTTCCACAAGGGACATGCAAATGAATGAATGAATTAATTCCCCCTGGGAACAACTGTTTTAAGAGCACACTTATCTTAACATAGTGTTTGTGAGACAGGGAACATAGATTTGTTTGCTTAAAAACTCTGACCTACTTCTGTAGCCCAGAAACTTGTAGCAGTCAACACTAATTGTAATTGTTATTTTTGTAAAATGTAATGTCAGGTTGTGAGACGGATGGGGACATGGAGATCTCTGGCGGGGATGAGGGAAGCCTGGTGTGAAACCAATGAATCCAGGACATGACAAGCCTATAGGTCTTTACAACAGTGGCTATCAGAATGATGTAAACAAATCATAGCAGACTATAGGTGGTGGGGAATGGACATCGTTGAAGCACTCATCAGATTCCTCATCTCAAAGTCAGAGTGTCATTGTGGAACTGTCTCCAAACCATCTGACATGGAGAAGGGACTTAATACATCCACCAGAGGCTGGAAAACAAAGTTTTGGCCAGGCTAGCCACACTGTCTTCATGGCAGTCCGAGCAAGACCACAGTCTGCCCTAGCAAGGAAAGGTGCTGAAGTCGGAGTTACCCAGCCAAAAGGCGCATCGCAGAAATCAGGGTAACATGCATTATCGCTGATGAATGTCTCTATCTGCAGTATTCAAACATGGTGCTCGCCCTGTGAAGACTAACCAGGCAGGTGCAGTGCCGGGCCCCCTGCCTCGAAAGGGTCCACCCAATGCTACTGGAGGTCCTCTCAGTTCGTCTTATGGAGTCAGGAGACATGAGAGTAGAGCTACTGGCCAAAAAATACAACGGAAGAAAACAGCCAAAAAGCAAGAGCTTAAAATAATGCAGTGGAATGCTGAGGGTGTCAGCAGTATTAGAGATGGCTATAGCAAAAAGGTGGAACTAGAGAACATACTTTTTGCAGAGCAAGTAAGTATATGCTGCATACAGGAGACACACCTAACCAAAGCCTTTAAAATCAGAGGCTACCAGTGTTTTAGATCAGACCGACAGGACAGAAGAAAAGGAGGAGTACTCACACTTGTTAAGAATAACATCAGCGCATGTCAGGTGGGAGTGTTCATGGAAGGAGCCGAATACCAGATGATCCATCTAAAAAGTAGTAATACAGATTTCCACCTCCTTAACTATCACTGTCCTAATGACCGCCCACTTGCTTTAGAAACAATCCCACACAAAGAGAGACTGATGGTCTGTGGCGATTTTAACAGCCATTCCCAGAGCTGGGGCTATGACCTCATAGACAAAAGAGGAGAGGAAGTTGAGAGCTGGCAGGATGATAATGGACTTCTCCTGATCAACCAGCCAATGGATCCCCCAACATTTTACTCAAGGGCTTGGCGTACAACCTCAACACCAGATCTGGCATTCCACTCTCCAGATCTGAAGTGGAACATTACACGTGAAGTTGGAAAACAACTTGGAGGTAGCGACCATCGACCAGTCTTCCTGACAATAGAAAATGAACTCCTTAACACCAGTAGCCCTCTCCCCAGATGGAACTTTAAAAAAGCAAACTGGACAATGTACAGACATCGTACAGGTATCCTGGTGGGACAGCTGTCCATAGAAGGTAAGGATATTAACAGCATAGTGAAGGAATTCAATGCTTGTATCCTTCAAGCTGCTCGTGAAACCATTCCCAGAGGAGCTCGCAGGGACTATAAACCATACTGGTCTAGTGAGCTGGGAAAACTCCATGATGATGTGGAAGCAGCTCGAAAGCAAGCAGAAAATAGACCATGCCAAGAACACCACAATAATTACCAACATTCTAAGGCTAAATTTCAGAGAGCCAAGCTGCAAGCCAGGCGGGAAAGTTGGAGAGAGAAAACAGAGTCCCTAAACTTTGAAAAGGATGGAAGGAAACTGTGGAAACTAATCAAACAGTTAAATGATGAGAATACTGGAAGAAGTACAAAGATTACACTAATAGAGGATGGGAAAACTCTTACAGGTAAGCAGGTAGCAGATCACTTTGCTTGCATGTTTGCACAGGACTGCAACATTGATATCCATCCAGAGAAAGAGCGTGCAGTGCGCATTGACGCACAGAAAGAAGAGGAACAAGGCAGAAAAGTGGAGGTCATGGATGCACCAATCACACGCAGCGAGTTAGACCTAGCAGTCAGTAAACTGAAACCAAGGAAATCACCAGGACCAGATGGAGTGTCCAATGAAATGATCAAGAACCTGGGAATGGCAGCAATGAGAAAGCTGTTGGATATTTTCAATATGTGCTGGAGCACAGGTAAGTTACCTCAAATCTGGAAGGAAGCAAGCATGGTACCACTGCTAAAGCCAGGAAAAAACAGTGATACTGCCTCCAGCTACAGGCCAATCAGTCTCACTAGCTGCCTATGCAAAACGATGGAACGCATCATTGACCTGAGGCTAAAATGGTACTTAGAAAGTGAAAACCTTCTCGTTCCACAACAAGCAGGATTTAGGCAGTACTACAGAACAGAAGATCAAGTGACCTATCTCTCTCAAGAGATTGAAGATGCATTCCAAGAGAAAAACCTTGTACTAGCAGCGTGGATAGACCTAAAGAAAGCCTTTGATAAAGTATGGAAAAAAGGTCTGCTGTGGAAACTAAGAAACTGCAATGTGAATGGAAGACTGTACAACTGGATAAAGTCCTATTTACACAATAGAAGAGCTAGAGTAGTAATGAATGGTCACAAAAGCCAGAAAGTACTTCTGCGACACAGTGTACCACAAGGAGGAGTCCTTCCGCCCACACTATTCCTTGTATTCATTAATGACCTAATCAAGGAACTTCCCTATGGAATCAAAGCGGCACTGTATGCAGATGATCTGGTCATGTGGTGTACAGATGAATATGCGACAGTTGCTACACAGAGACTCCAAAGAGCAGCAGACATCTTGACATCATGGGCAAACAAATGGTGTGTAAGTATGAACACAGAGAAATCAAATACCACTCTGTTCACTCTCTCATCTAAACAGAAAGCAGGTAAGATCTTTGTAAATGAAATATCCTTAAGGATGGACAACCAACCCACTTACTTAGGAGTGACTCTTGACTCAAAACTGACATGGAAGCAACACATCAACAATGCAGAAGCAAAAGCCAGAAGAAAACTAGCCATATTAAGAAAATTAAGTGGAACCACATGGGGAGCTAGTGAAAGAATCCTCAAGAATGTATATCAGCAAAGTATTCTACCACATTTAGAATATGGCTCAACATCTTGGTGCACAGCATCAAACACTACGCTGCATAATCTAGACAAGGTTCAAAATCAGTCACTATGGATTATCACAGGTGCCGTGAGGTTCACACCAATAGTAGAAATGCAGAAAATAGTTGGTGTTCAAGCGCTAAAGGAACGTAGAGACACAAAGGTCATGATCATGGGAGAAAAATTCCTTAGCTCTAAGCCATCCTCTGAAGGAGAGATTCAATAACTTGGCATTAAGGCGGCTTAAAAGAAGCAGCTTCATTCACCAGGCCAAGCGTATGCGTAAGCTGATACCTGACCTTCCAACTGTAGTAACTACATTATCATCTTTACCAGAGCATACACCATGGAAAGAAGCAGATTATACACAAATAACTATTCAGACTGAAGTGAAAGGTGTGCAGAATGGTGAGATGCAAAGCAGCCTTGTAAGGTCAACAGCCACACTTAGTGTGCTAGATGACAAATATCCATGTGACACCTGGATACGTGTGTATACAGATGGATCTGCACACAATGCCATAAAGAATGGAGGGGCAGGAGCACATATTGAATATCTAAACAACACCTGTGACAAGATTTCCATACCCACTGGAAAATACTGCAACAACTTTGATGCAGAAGTTAGGGCAATTATTGCTGCAGTTGAAAAACTATCAGACTCCAGAATTGATACATGTCCTGTAGTAATTCTCACAGATGCAAGATCAGTACTGGAAGCTCTTCAGTGCAACAAACTACCAGACCTTAAGGATGCCTTGTCAAAAATTGGCTTACAACATGGAGTCACTTTGCAATGGATTCCCTCCCACTGTGGGATACAAGGCAATGAGAAAGCTGACCATCTGGCCAAAGAGGGCACTGAAATGGAGCAACCAGACATACCAATCATTTATAATCAGAAGAAAAGCATGATAAAAACCTATAGGAAGCCACAAACACCACCACATGATGACTATCACATGCTAAACAGAAAGGAACAAGTCACCATCTTCCGTCTCCGAACAGGACACACCCGACTCCGAAGTCATATGTATACAAAGTTTAAGGTTGGTACTACTAATCTATGTACATGTGCCCAGGTGCCCCAAACTGTGGAACATATCCTCCAGAACTGCACCAACTATGAAACACTGAGAAATAGTTACTGGCCCAGTGAAACCACTAAAGAAGATAAGCTCTACGGTTCCATACATGAATTACAAAAAACAGTGAAATTTATCCAAGAGACAGGACTGCAGGTATAGACAGACAGTGCGAACGAAGAAGAAGAAAAATGAATGAATGAATGAAGTGATCCAAGATATTCAAAACTCTCCACTTCTTCCAATTTTTCCTCATTGATACATATTTCAGCTGCCTTGTTTGTTTTGTCAGTTTTCATCAATTTAGTTTTCTTTGCATTAAGATAGATGTTTTACTTTTAACTGTTCTGATAGGAAAGACTTTGTGCTGAAATTATTCATCACATGTGAGAATTAGAATTGTTTAAGTATTAACATTTCTAGTAAGTTGCAGTTTTGTAACATAGAAAACCATTTTATTCACACTGACAGTGTCAATTTATTTAGTTGTGAAATTTACATGAAATTGACAAATTTAGACATTCATTTTTATTGCAGAAGAATGTTAATGTTTTAGTTATGTTTCATGACTGAATAAATAAATATTTGTGCTTCATTGTTAGAGAAAGAGATGAAATCAATGGTTGGATACAATGAGACTTGTTCATATTGAAATGGAGAAAAGTAAACAGGTAGAAGAGTATTGAAAATAAACAGATGAGGTACACAGTTATGAGATGTCATGAGAGCTGAATATTGTGCTCCAGTGGAACAAGCAGCATTTTAGTTATAAGAGGATAGAATAGTAACATCCTGAGATCTCTAAATTCCCTTTTTTCAGGGTTACCCCCCCCCCTCCCCCACTGCAAATTATATTCACAGTTTGAAATGAGTATAATTTTTTTCCATGTTACATAAGTAAAAGTGATCTTTCTTGTGTTTTTCATGAAGAATGAAGTAGTGTATCAATGAGATAATACAAGTATTAGAGAAGAGCTTTTTCATGCTTTGTCCTAGTTATCTGCCTCTCACGCAAGAGACAGCCATGAAGCTTCTTGGTTTTATCTCACCCTTTGATACCATTAATTTTGGCCCGACAACAGGCAACCGGACATTGCTGAGGTACAAGACTAATGAGAGTTTTACTGATATGTTTATGTCTGAGGATGGCAAGGAACAAAGAAAGATAAAGAGGAAAGATTTGAGAGAGAAAGAAATGAAAGGAATAGCAAGGGGGCAGAGGTAATGAAAAGAGAGATGTGAATGAGATAGATGAAATGTAGGAGAAAAAATGAGAATGGAGAGACCAGAAGAGTGAGAGAAAAAAGGAATTATGAGAAATAAGGGAACAACAACAGATAAGGGAGGGAGAGAGAGAGAGAGAGAGAGAAATGTAGAGAAATATGAGAGAGATGAACAGAATAGTGGGAAGATTTTCTAGAGGAAAAGAGTAATGGAGAAATTTGGAAGTATAGGAACAATGATGCAAGAGAAAAAAAGGGAATACAGAAAAAAAGTTAAACAGTTCTCTCATTCACTCAGGACTGCTAACTATTTTAACGTGCTTTATGTGACCTCTGACAGGTGGTTCCATCAACTTAATGCCCATTTCAAAGTTAGAGGAAAGTGCTATTTTATGTTTAAGCCATCAGGAAAGAACCAGACTTTGGGAGTGACAGATGAGATGGCTTGGAACTCTCTGAAACAGGGGCTGAAAGACCCAAACACGGCATTCATTTACCATTGTCATAATCATTACTTTTGTCCGATTGGCTTTGAAGTCACATCTCAGTTTTGTGTAGATGCTTACAAGTAAGTGAAAAGTGTTGTCATCATCATCTTGTATTTCTCAAAGACATACTTTCTGCATGCACTCAATGCTTAATCTGTCCTGAGCCATTATTTCCATTTATTTTCATATGGCTCATAAAGCATGTCTCTGGATGAGTGAAAAAAATAACCTCAATTTTTTTTTGAGTAAAATGTGCAAATATGATTGAAAACTCCTTATCACTTTTCAGCATAGTCCTCACTACATTCAGTGCAGGTTTGCCACAACTTCACTAATGCTTGGATTCCTTGAAAGAATGACTCTTCTGACTGACCCTGTAGTCAGCTATACATGTCCTTTTCAATATCTTTCTCCATACTTAACTTATTCCCAACTAATGCCTCCTTGAGTCCAAACACATGATAATCACATTTATGAGGTGGAGTCTAAACACATGATAATCATGTGTATGAGGTCAGGTGTATAATGAAGATGTGGAAGACATTCCATACTCAGATTTATAATTTGTTGAACTGTTGTATGTACTGAGCAAGGCTACACATTATCATGCTGCAAAATGCCAATTTTTGCCTGATTTCAGTATTCATGTGGTTCTCAAGCAAATCACAGTATGCTTTGCTGTTAATAGTGGTTTCTCTGTGCATATAATGTTCCAGGACTGGGCCTTTGCCCAGAAGAGCATGAGCATTAGTTTTGTGACTGACATAGTCGTACAGAGCTTTTTTGGTTTCAGCAAGGAAAAACATCACCACTCCGTGCTGACTCACTGTGTCTCTTGCTGGAAGTTAATGTACCAAGTTATTCATCTCCAGTGGCTCATGAAAAGCCATCTCCTTCAACTTCAAAACATAGACACCCAAGAAATGAATAATTGCGCACTGTTCTTATCTCATGCATGTTTCTAAGGGAGTGGTCAACTTTGATCTAGTCTGCTGATGTCATATTTCCAAAATGGCTGACATGTCACTGCACACATACATCTAGAGAGAGATGGCATATATGTACTACAACTATCTACTACTTGATTAGATTTTTTTTAGCAGAATTAAGTTTACTTTTTGACAGACTTTTATAATGCCATTTTCTTTATCACATTAAGGACTCCACTGGACCAAGTGCTGTTCCTTACCTCAAAGATGCAATAGCTTTCTTCTTTCTTTTTCTTTTTGATGATCTCTGATCTCACGTGATTATAATAAAATGTAGCATTACCATCAGTGGCACAAATCTGAAACAAGTTGATAGATTCAAGTACTTAGGAACAGTTATAACAACTGATGGGAAATGTCACAACAAAATAAAAAGCAGATGTGCTCAGGCCAAGTCAGCATTCCAGACATTGAGAAACATCTGTGCAACAGATCTGTATCAATGGAAACAAGATTTCAAGTACTTAAGTGTTACATCGAGCCAATTTTGTTTTATGGGTGTGAAGCATGGTCTATGAATAAGAGAGTACAGAGAGAAATGGAGACCATAGAGATGTGGTTTATAAGAAGGATGTTGAAGGTACCATGGACAGCCAAGAAAACCAATAAAGAAGTCTTAAGAGAGGCTGGAGTTAAAAAGCAAATTATAGCAAAGATCAGAGGCAGACAAGCAAGATTTATAGGACATTTCCTGAGAAGAAGAAAATTGGAACACATTGTGGCAACTGAAAAAATTGAGGGAAGAAGAGACAGAGGAAGACAGAGAGAGAAGTTACTGGGTGAGCTGTCAGTGTGGCTAGGAAGAAAGTCACTGGCGGATCTCATAATCAAGTCTAAAGACAGGGAATTGTGGAGAGAAATGATTGCCTACGCCACGCGGAATGGCACTTGAATTGATCTTTATTTGGTTGATAAAAGTAAAAAATATGAACAGGAAAGAATGGAAAGAAATACTGTTGAAAATTAAAAAATGCAAATGGAGGCTAATAAAATAAATGTTACACCTGTTTTTAACATTTCAATTCAGTTATATTTTCTGGGATGGTCATTGTCATTTATAAGTTAGGACTACAAAATAATGAACATTTCACTACCTTTTTTTTTCCTTTCATATGGTTTATTTCAGCTTTCAGTTCATTGATCATAAACATAGTATTTGGAATTGCAGTTTTAATGTGATTCAAGTGATCTTATAATTTTTTTTGTTTCTTCTCTTACTTGGGTGAAGTCTTGTTGTTTAAGGGCAGGTGTGATATTGCATTTTTCCTTCATCCATTGACGGCAGTATCTCTCTCTCTCTCTGAACCTTAAGTGCCCAGGGCACATGGGGCTTCCGCAAGGGTTTTCCACAAATGCCTGTCCTTTGCCTTTTTTTCTGCTCTTGCCCAGGTGAGCCCTCTATTGCTCAACATCCTTCTCCATGTCTCTTTTGGTCTACCCTTACTTCTGTTCCCCTGTGGTGTCCATCTTAGTGCTATTTTTTGTAGTGAGTTGTCAGTCATTCGGAGCACATGTCCCAACCATCGCCAGTGTCTTTCCTCAATAATTGTTGTCACTGGCTTCATCTGCATTTCTGCCAACAAGATGTTATTTCTTATGGTGTTTGGTCAAAATTGATGGCAGTATATGCAAGGCAATTTAGTGTATTTCACTAGTCAAGCAGATACTCTTTGCTGTTTTAAGCAGTTTTCCACAACACAGTACACCACACACCTAGTTCAGCAGCTGAGTTGAGTGGAAAAACAGAAACAGGAATAAAACATGCATTCTTCAGTCCGAAAAACCATGATTCTAGCAGGCACTTACATCTTCATTTATGGACTTTAAAAAAGATTGTTGTGGTGTGGGGTATTGTTATTTACTTGTTTCTTCCTGGAACCACAACACTTTAAGCTCTTGACATCTGATCCTGTGATGGAGATTTTTTTATATTAACATCTCTGATGGAGAGTGAGTTACAGTGATTTTCTTTAAATTCAAAGGTGGACTTAACAAACAGATTTCTCAGCACAAGCAAGCACCAGTTCTTGCCCATAGGATCAGACTGTAGTACCTCAACAAAGATATTGACCAGCTGTTGCTTAGTGACTGTGATGAAGGTGTCATTTCTCTAACACACAGTCACTTTAATTCTCATGCAGATTGGTACATCTCTTATATCTATCACATATTTTGCAGGAGTGATATTGGAGAAGTTTCTGACAGGTGGGTTCTGATTGGAGACACAAGTAGAAAATACCAATCTATACATTGTAAAAGGTGAGCTACAGAAGTTAGAACAATTTGTTTCAGTCATCCCATTTAGGATTTACTATTTTGGTTATCATTTATTTTGATAAAGATGCCATGGTCTTCTTCACCTTGGTCTTCCTTTCTTTATTTTTCCCATTATGTACCCTTCCAAGACGGCTTTCTCTAGATTATCATGTCGTTTAAGGTGTCCAAAATATTTAAGTTTTCTCTGTTTAACTCTTTCCGTGCCAGGCGTCTATTTTTTTACACTTCCAGTACACCCGTTGCTTACCAATGATCAAAAAATTGATCGTTGGTTTGTTTCAATAAAAGAACTGGTGTAACATTTAGATTGTACGTATTTCGTCCACGTTTCCGGTGACACTTTTCAGAATGGTGAAAGAGTCCTTAGATACGAGCGATGCCAAGCGAGAAAAAGGAGAAGAAATATGGAAAATTTTCAATTTTTGATGATGTAGATAGGGGTATGGACATGGCCTGTGACCACTCATTGCTCTTGAATGTATCCCAAGTAGATCTAGACATATTTAGAAGTAGTTAGGAGGTTATTTCAGACATAAATTTAGTGAGAATGCAACATAGAATCAGAATATGAGATCAACAAGTAGATCTAGACATCTCAGATGGTAAGTAGTGCATATCTAGACCTAGCCGATGGTGAGCTGGGCACAATCATTGTCTAAAAACATCATATTACTTCTTTTTTCTTAAAAAACTCTGCATTTATGAAATTTTCATACATTTAGTTATACTTTGAAACATAATATGTACATGGAAGTACATGTAAATACTGTTTTCCATTCCATTTTACAACTATACCCCCTAACATATCAAGACCCACGCTTTTACTCTGGGAAGCAACTGAACATCCGCTTTTCTTCCTGTGGCATGGAAAGAGTTAATCCTCTTTACTAGCCAGCCTTCTTCAATATTAAGTTCTTGTAGTATGGATATATTTGTTCTTTTTTTGTGTCCACGATATTTGAAGAACTCCTCTGTAGCATTTAAATTCAAAGTCTTTTATGTTTTTCTCAGCTGTTTTATTAAGTGTACAGTTCTCACAGGCGTATTTTGCAATGGGAAAGATACATGCCGTTAAAAATCTTATTTTTGTAGTTCTGTCTGTTCCCCTCTCCTTTAGTTGTTTTACTTTTTGAAGAGCCTTTCATATTAAAGAGTCAAAAGTCACTGTCAGTTATATTTAAGTCTTGACTTAATAAACATATATTTCATTTGATGAGTTTTTACCCCAACTTAATTGCTGTACTATATTTATTACATTATATGGTTGTCCATTTTTAAAAAAATGTTTCTGTTGTATGTCACACTAAAAAAAGCTTTTTATGTACTTTTTCTGCACATTTACCTACCCAGGTTAAAAAAAAAAGAAGTACTACAGAAACATAAACAAAAGAGTCCACATGTCCAGTTTTGGTGGAGCAGCATGGGACTGTAGTAGTGATACCATCAGTGACAAGCAGGGACAAAAGCTGTGAGGAAATCTCTGGTCCAACTCACTCTGTGGCAACCCCAAGCAACAACTACAGATAGGAACCTTGAACATCCACGCTGTGTTCAAGACTGGAAAAAACAGCCCAAGTAGTAAAAGAGATGCAAAGATACAGACTAAACATGCTGTGACTAAGCAAGGGCAGATGGACTGGGTCAGGGAAGATCACAACAAATGCAAGAGAAATCATCTGCTACTCAAGCATAACAGATAATCAACATTATGAAAGTGTGGCTATAATGATGGACAAAATGACAGGAGGAAGTCTAATAGAATGGGAACATGTTAATTCACAAATAATATGAGCCATATTCAATTCAGAATTCACTAAGAGCACTAAAATTCACTAAGAGTACTAAAATTCACTAAGAGCACTATCTTGCAATGCTATGCATCCTCTGAACAGGCAGAAGAAGAACAAAAAGAGGAATTTTACAAATACCTCCAAGATCAGATAGTCAAGACACCAACACACAATATTTTCATGGTAATGAGAGTTTTAATGCAAAGGTAAGACTGAACAACAAAGGATATGAACAGTGTATGGGGAAACATGGCATATGATCAAGGAATAATAAAGTAGAACAAATGACAGACCTGTGCAGAGAAAGTGGATTAATTATGCAAGGTGCCGTCTTCCAACACAAGAAATTTCATGAAAGTACCTGAAATTCACCATGTGGGAAAACTTCAACTAAATCAATCATATAACAATAAGAAGAAACTGGAAAGGGTCACTTTTTGATGTGAAGGCAGATAGAGGAGCTGATGTCAGATGTGACCACTAGTTGTTGCTGGATAAGATAAGACTGAAATTGAGGAGAATACAGAGAGTAACAGAAGAACCAGTCTTTCAGTTGCCAACACCTGAAGAACCAAACAGTTAGAACTCACAAATAGATTTCAAGCATTAGCTGATGCAACAAATGAAACACTAGATGAGCAATACCAAAGAGTCCAAGAAATTTTTAACAAGGCCAACCAGAGCATTATTGGAAAATGCGAAAGACAAGACTGGATTTCGGAGGAGTCATGTAAGTTAGTAGAAGAGAGGAAACCCATTGAACACAAAATTCTAACAGCCAAGAACAAAGACAAAGAGACCTTAAGAAGAGAATACTCACAAAAGAACACCTAGATTAAGAAAATGATGATTAGAGAGCCAGAGACAATAATATATAGACACACTAGTGAAAGAATTCCAAGAAGCAGCAAACAAACGAAGCTCTAGAACATATACCAAATTACCAAGACTCTGACCAGAGGATTTACCAATGTCCAGAGCAAGAACAACTTAACAGGTGGGAAGAACACTTCCGAGAAACACTCAATAGACCAGATCCAGAAGTAGAAGCTGACATACCACCACCAGACCCACAACTCCAACTCAAGAAAGGTAGGTTACACGTCAGGAAATTGAGATACCCATCCAGCAAAGCAAAACCAACAAGGCTCCAGGCATTGACAAAATCACAGCAGATCTACCAAAGGTGGATACTACCCTTAGTGCTAAGATCCTGAAAGATCTTTTCAACAAAGTCTGGGAAGAAGAGAAGGTACCAGAATCATGGATAAGATGTATCATTATTAAGGGAGGCAGGGTTCAGGAAGAGGACATCATGTCATGTACAGACCAAATACTCCTCATGAGAACAATTATTGAACAGTCACTATAATGAAATGCTCCATTGTATATTAAAAAAAACTTCGTGGACATTGAGAAGACCTTAGATAGTGTCCATCATCCTTCCTTGTGGAAGATACTGCTGGCCTATGAACTTCCAGGAAAAAAATCATAAATATTATAAAAGATATATAGGTGAACAACCAGAGCTGTATGAAACACGATAGATCACAAGCTACAAAGTTCCATATTAAAACAGGAGTAAGACAAGGATGCATATTCTCCCCACTTATTTTTCTGATCATTATGGACTGGATAATGAAGACTACTACCAAAGACAGACCTCTCTCTCTCTCTCTCTCTCTCTCTCTCTCTCTCTCTCTCTGAACCTTAAGTACCCAGGGCACATGGGGCTTCTGCAAGGGTTTTCCACAAATGCCTGTCCTTTGCCTTTTTTTCTGCTCTTGCCCAGGTGAGCCCTCTATTGCTCAACATCCTTTCTGTTGTTCTTCTCCATGTCTCTTTTGGTCTACCCTTACTTCTGTTCCCCTGTGGTGTCCATCTTAGTGCTATTTTTGGTAGTGAGTTGTCAGTCATTCGGAGCACATGTCCCAACCATCGCCAGTGTCTTTCCTCAATAATTGTTGTCACTGGCTTCATCTGCATTTCTGCCAACAAGATGTTATTTCTTATGGTGTTTGGCCAAAATATTTTTCTAATTCTTCATAAACATTTAGTCTGGAAAGAATTAAACTTGTTTTCTATGGTTTTGGTGATTTTCCAGCATTCACTTCCATAGAGTAATACACTTAGAACGTTACTCTTAAATATCCTGATTTTCATATTAATGCTTAGTTTTTTAGAATTCCATATAGTCTGCAGCACTGCAAAAGCCTGGTTTGCTCTAGTAAGTCTGCTGTTAATGTCCTCTGTGCTGTCTCCATTTTCTACTACTCAAATGCCAATGTATACAAGTTCATTGACCTCCTCCACTAACTTGCTATCTACTCTGAGTACATTTCTGTTGTTCACATTTTGCTTCACTAACTTTGTCTTTCCTATGTTGATCTTTAGTCCTATGTTATTTGCATTCTGAGTTAGCTTGTTTATTTTATCTTGCATATCTTTGTGACTGCTTGATAGTAGACAAATGGTCGTCCGCAAAGTCAAGGTCTTCCAAGCAAGGTGTCAGGGGTCCGTTGTAATCCTCTGCATTTGTCTGATGTTGCCTCCTTCATTAACCAGTCTACTGCCAAGATAAATAATGTTGGTGATAGTACACATACCTGCTTCACTCCTGTTTGTACCCTAAAGCTGCTGGAGGTATGTTCTCCACAGATCACTTTGCACTGAAAACCCTCATATAGGGATTTGATTACATTCACTATCTTATGGGGGAGGCCATGCCATCTTAGGATTTTCCACAGTGCATCTCTGTTGACACTGTCAAAGGCTTTCTCAAAATCTATAAACAATGCATATGTTGTGCTATGCCACTCATTTGCCTGTTCTAATATTTGTCTAAGTATAAATATGTGGTCTGTGCATGATCTTCCTTTCCTAAATCCTGCCTGCTCTTTCCAAAGTTTTCCCTCAAGTGCTGGTACAATTCTGTTGATGATTATTCTGCAAAACACTTAACTGGTGAGTGGCAGTAGGGTAATGCTTCTCCAGTTCCCGCAATCTCTGAGGTCACCCTTCTTTGGTAGTTTTACTATAAGGCCAGTTGTCCACTCCTCTAGAGCTTTTTCTAGATCCCAAATTTGTTGTAGTATCCAGCAAAGTTGTTTTAGCATTTCTGTTTCTTCTGCTTTCAACATCTCAGCAGTCACTTCATCTTCACCTGGTGCCCTGTCTAATTTTAGCTTCTCAATCGCCTCCTTTACTTCACTTATTGTTATTGGTCCTGTATTGATGTTTAGTTCCGTTTTTGCTTCAGGTATGTCTATTGTTTGTGCTGTTTGTGTTCTGTTTAGTAGGGTGTTAAAGTGTTCCCTCCATCTTTCAATTTATTCTCTTTCTCCACTGACCAGTTGTCCATTATGTGTCCTTATTGCATTCTCACTGTCATCTGCTTTGTGATTTTTTTATATGGTTTTCATGTCATTTGCATATGCTGCTTTCTCTGCTGCTTCTGCTAAGTTGTCATAGTATTGACGTTTTTCTTGACGGCATGAATCCTTCACTTCTTTGTCTTTGTCTTTTTGTGCACAATTACTTAAAACTTGTTCTTTAAGCTGTTATGATTTCATGTTTAGTAATTTTTTCTTGATTTCTTTTCTTTGGTCTATCTTTTCCCATGTGGTCTTGCTTATCCATTACTCTTTTCTCCGTTTCCGATATTCCAGCACCTCTTTTGCAGTTTCCTGTATTGTTTTAGTGAACTCTAGTATGGACATTTCTGCTTCGACTTGTAGGACACTGAAGCAGTTCTCAAGTGCTATTGAGAATTCATTTCTTGTTTGCTGGTCTTTCAGTTTTGTTGTATCAAAACGTATCTTTCTGTGTTCTCCGATTTTGGCTTTCCTTAATTTTAGTTTTATTTTTGCTACCAGAAGGTTGTGACCACTTCCTACATCTGCTCCTTTCTTTGCTCGCACATCTTGTAGTGACTGTTTCCACTTGTTGTTTATTAGTATGTGATCGATTTGGTTTTCTGTGGTTTTATCTGGGGACCTCCAAGTCACTTTATGGATGTTTTTATGTTGGAATTGACCCTCATCATGTTTTCTTCACAGAAACTGCACAGTCTTTCTCCATTTTCATTTATTTCTCCGATTCCTTCTCTTCCCTTGATTCTTCTTCTGTCTTCACCTCCTTCACCTACTTTTGCATTGAAGTCACCCAAGATGAGTAGCATATCATGCTTGGGTATTGTTTCTACTGTGGCTTGGAGGCTGTTGTAAAAATCTTCTTTTAATTCATTTTCAGCTGCTTCTGTTGGTGCATAACAAACTATAATAGACAACTTCGTGAATCTTGAGTTGAAGGATGCATATAATAATCTCCCATTTATATGGGTCCATTTCATCAATGCTCTTGATGCTTCTTTTGTTATAATCAATGCTACTCCTCCTTCATGATGATATTCTTTGCCTGACCATATTATTGTATCTTCTGTGCGCTGTGTTGTTAATTTCCTTCTGCCTTGTCCTGTCCATCTTGCTTCTTGTATTCCTAGTATGTCTAGTTTATATCTGTGCATTTCCTTGATGGTTTGTGCTAGTTTTCCAGTCTGGTTAAGTGTTCTTACATTCCAGCTGCCTATTTGCATCTTGTGTTTAGGCTCCAGGAGGTCTGCAGTCAGGCTGGGGACTTCCAGTGGCTGGCTTTCATCCACAACCTTCATGGGCTCAGTTTCCTGATAAGCATTTCTCCTTCCACCTGCATTTGGTTTTTACCTTACTTCTGTTTCTGTAGTAGTCTGATAGTTTTTTTTACCAGATAGGGTTGCTGGCTCTATGCTGAACCCTCCTTAGTTGCTTTTTACGATCATGCATGGTAGGGTATAGTGATCCTCTTCTTTGCAGATCCCGGGTACCACACGGGGGAAAGACAGACCTAGAGGCTCACAAATCACCTAGAGGATTGTGACTTTGCAGATGATATTGGTTTACTCTCATATGCTCAAAGAAACATACAGGAGCTGACAACTAGGATTTATAAAATAGCCAGATTAGTTAACCTGAATATACATCCAGGCAAGACTAAATTCATGAGAATCAGTGGGAAAAAATAAGAAAAGAATCTCAGTTGGGACAAGAGAAATTGAAGAAGTAGAACACCTCAAGTACCTTGGAAGCCTCATTTCAGCAGACAGAAATATTGAGACGGAATTATCCACAATTATTAGACAGGCATCTCATGCCTTTAACAAATTAGCAAACATAAGGAAATCTCCCATTCTCCATGTGAACCTCAAGCTCAGAATCTATAAATCCAGTGCATACTCCATTTTATTATTTGTAGCTGAAACATGGAGAATCGAATCAGAGAACCAAAAGCACATTCAGAGGATTTGAAGGAAGATGCCTCAGGAAAATTTTAAGAATACATTGGGAAGAATGTGCGACAAATGAGGAAATAGCCAAATGAATGGGTATTGAGAACATTACTGAAGAGATCAAAAGATAAAGATGAAAATGGCTGGGCCACATACTGTGAATGGAAGAAACAAGACACCCATATATTGCCTTGACTTGGACACCTCAAGGGAAAAGAGCAAGGGCCAGGCTATTGAGTACATGGAGATGCACAATGCAGGGAGACTAAAGGGAGCAGGAAAGACATGGTTGAGTTATCCTGACTTGCTTAAGACAGGATTGGCTGGAGAACCTTTGTTGATGCCTCATGCTCCTTTGGGTCCACAGAGGACTGATGATGATGATGAATAACACACCATGTTCATATTGCAGACCCAAACTTTGCTGACTTCAAGTTTGGGGTTCACTTACTCTTCAAATGATTCAATGCTCTTTATTTATAAAGAGTTGCACTGTATTTGGCATGGTCTTTTTCCAGTTTGTCTCAGTCCTCAAGGTTGATGGAAAAATCTGTCATGACTGCCAAACAAATAGCCTTTTATTTTAGTCTTTATCTGTGTCATGGCTTCTTTCTTCTAGAAATTCACCATAAAGTATTTCCTTCTTCATTCTTACAGCTTTCCTTAGTATGTTTTGCTACATATTATAACAGTAAATAAAACTTGTCATAATATTTTCTCAACAATTCACTCAGACCTTGATTTACAACAGATCAACTTAATTAAACCAGAGATAATTGTAGATGGAATGCAACTAACTTTATCCTTCATTCTTTATTCCTTGTTCAAATTTTTTTTAAATTTTATTTTGCCCCTAAGCTAAAGCTGTTATTAGTTTGTTTTGGATATTTAAATTTTAGTTAATGTGTTTGTATTCCAAATTTAGATTCTATTTTTGCTCATTATGTTGTGAATCTGTGTTTCAGCTGGGAACAGATATGCTTAGATCTTCATTGCAAGAGTCCTAGTTACTTTAACATTCGACAAAGCTGGAAGGGTGTCCTGCAGCATCAGAAAATCAGGAAAATTGGTGACAACCTCCATTGCATTGTAGCTTTCCATAAGGTTAAAGACATTGTATCACCAGGATTGATGTTCTCATCCTGCTCATCATCCCCTTCGCCAATGTCACGATCCTCTCGACTTCCAGTTCATCTGTTCAGTTTGACCACAGCACCAAGCCTATTCACCTCAGGTCAGCAGTCTTCACCAGATGCATTCAGACCAGAACTTGGGAATGAATTTGATGACAACTTAGAGGATGATGAAGTAGGTTGTGAGAATTTGGATTCAGATAGAAGTGATGATGACATAGATGAAAATGAAAGCCCAATGAAAATGGGTGAAGCACATAACTTGACTGATAAGATACCAGAAAATGTTGGTTGACATCACAGGCTGAACTTTAGACTCATTTATGTCATGAATAGATTTTTTTAATGCATTGTGTTTTTTTTAATTTCTTTTTTTGATTTGCTATCAGTGTAGAAAAAAAAATTACTTCTTTTATCACAATGTGTGGTTTGGTGTTGATGCAGAGTTTGCCATTCCAAAGTTATTTATTTCACAATTTCAGTATATTTATGTCATATCTTTGCTAGATTAGACATCAGCATCCAATAACTTTTTAAAATATAGATAATTTTTTGTGTGTTCACCTTTTAAATGTGGATATTTTCATATTTTATTCGTCTTTAAACTGTTAAGATACTTAAAATATAGATGGGTCTTTTTGGGTTTTTTTTGTTTTTTTTTTGTTAATCTTTAAACCATTACATCTTACAATTTTATAGTTTTCTGCTTATGATCTGAAAAACAATGGAGTAAAAGTACTGTAGTATTTTTGTGTGAAAATTTTGATACAGTTGGGTAGAGTTAACCTAGTTCTCATGCATGAATTTATCATATTTTCATGAATGGTTTTTACAGTTTATGTTATTTCATGATATCTCAGCTTAATCAAGCCAAATGACTGACAGCAGGTCTTTTTTTTTTGTTTCTGCTTCCAAAAGTTCTTTTGACCTGTCTAAAGTTAGTTGAGAAAGACCAGGAGCAAATCAGCAGTGTCACACTAGTTGTCAAATCAGTGTTTCAGTTTTTAATCCTTAAAAGTGTAAATATATTAAAGGCCACTCAGTAGTTGTAAAAGTATTTTCTGTTTTGATATTGACCTAGTACTTAGTACAATTTTTTAGTTGTGTTGTAGTTACAGATTCATATGGTTTTAAAAATATACTAAAGGCAGTGCTTGCTTGCTTTAATGAATAGTGAGGGGAAAATGTTTTGCTAGTATTACACAAACCTCTTTTAGATTAAAAAAAAATGTGAAATTTTTAATGGATATCATCATTTCATTCTGGAAAAGTCAACTAAGTTCTCTAGTCATCTCCTTAAAAGGAATATCTCAGTATGGCACATGAACTCCATAGCACTGACAAAGAACCTTGACCTGTTAAAAGTGCAGCTTACAGGGGCAAAATCCTCCACATTCAATACAAGAAGCTACATTAATATAGATTCAGTTTATAATCTCCTCTAGATTCTATCAATTAGTTTGTAATGAAGGGCTAAAACTGAATGTTCAGATATCAGAGTTTTAGGGGATGCCAGAAGATGGAACTATCAGGAAACTAAGTTTCATTCTGAAAAGTTAAATAAGAGGAAATCAATTAAAGCCATCAGTAACTCCTAACAGAAACAGAATTTCACTTGAAAGACATCAAATCAATTTAAATGTCAGTTTCAGAGGTCTATCACAACTAAAGTACTGTTTCCCCTCCATATAAGATGCACTTTAAAAAAACTTTAAAAAATCACCCCGCAACCTATACGCCAATGGCAATATTTGCATAACCCTTGGGGCAGATATTATTGGTAATTAGATTAACACCAGAACAACCTTGTTTAGCACACTAGTCTCATGACAACACTCAAATGCAATATATATATATATATATATATATATATATATTTTTGTGGGGGGGGGTATTTCTCAACATAGTCCCCTTGCAAGTTTATGCACTTAGTCCAGTGATCCTGGAGCATACAGATCCCTTCTTTGTAAAAGTCAGCATCTTATGCCAGTAGAAAGTGGTCTACAACATGAATGACGTCATCATTTGAAGCAAATTTGCAACCACTGAGCTTCTTTTTGAGTTTCATAAACAGGTAATAATCCAAAGGGGCCAAATCTGAGGATAAGGAGGATGTTCAAGAAGCTGGAAGCTGCATTCATGAATGGCAGCCATTGCCACCACCGACTTGTGAACTGGAGCATTGTCTTGCTTCTTCTTCTGCGTTCAAGGTTGTTGGTCACTTCAGATCCTAATCCCTGTCAACATGGCAAAGCCCGCAGTCCTCTCCAGATCCTGATAGGAGCCCCAAAGCTTTTACCCCAAGCTTGTGTCCTCTGCCCATGTCTCACACCTCAGGTCTGCATGGTTTGGGCACTCTTGTAGGATATGTTCTGGAGTCTGGACTCCACCACCACATGGACACTCATCTGTGCGAGACATTTTGAGTCAATACAGGTGGTTCAGTAGTTTGCAGTGGTCTGTCCTTAGGCGAAAGAGGATGGTTTGCTGATGTCTTTGTAGTTGGGTGTATTGGATCTGGTTCATTGTTGCATTTCAGTTTCCTTTTCCTTTTCCTTTGGGGCTCCTATCAGGATCTAGAGAGGACTGCGAACTTTGGCCAAGTCAACAGGGATCAGGATCTAAAGTGACCAACAGCCTCAAACACAGAAGAAGAAGTTTCTTTCCCATTCAGATCTGCACTGGTTATGGATTATGGTTTTCGCCTCTTGTTAGTTTACTGGATGATTGGTTTGATCTTGATTTCTGCCAGCTTTGGCTAGGCTGTCAGCTATTTCATTGCCAGCTATTCCACAATGGGATGGTATCCATTGTTGGGCCATGGTTGTTGACAGTGTAAGGTGCTTCAGTTCTGTTGTGATTTCCTATATGTTTGTCTGTGGGTTCTTTGTTGTTTTTAGAGATTCCAGAAGTGCCCTGAAGAAGGCTATTTTGTGTGGTGGGTGCTGGATTTTTGTTTTAAGTGTTCTGAGGCTTTAAGGAGGGCCATTGTTTCTGCCCTGTAGTTAGAGGAAATTTTTCCCATCACAGAAGCCTTTTTGGTTTGTCTCCCATCTGTGTATCTTATGTAAATGCCCCCACCTCTATTTTTTACTGCTTTTTCTGCAGACCCATCTATGTACACATGTGTCCATTCAGTTGGGCTGTATTTGGTGTCAATCAGCTCCTGAGTCAGTGTTTTCATCTGAAGTGTTGTTAGGTAGTCTTTTTTGTGTATGATTGTCTTGCTGAAAGATGACTCCACTCATCAATTTCCCTCGACACTTTTCCTTCAATTTGACCCGCAGTTGCTTCACAAGATTAGCGTAATAGGCCTCGGTGACCGTTCTGCCCTTTTGAAGACAGTCAACCAATAGCACACCTTCTGAATCCCAAAAGATGGAAGCCATCACTTTGCCTGCAGTCAGAACCACCGTTGTTTTCTTTGGAGGTGGAGGTCCATGATGTTTCCACTGCTTCGACTGTTCTTTGGTTTCTGGTTGAAAATGATGAACCCAAGTCTCATCATAGTCACAAATTGCTGAAGAAACTTTTCAGGATCTGCAGAAAAATGGCCAAGATTGTCTCATGACATGTTGAGACACTGTCATATGTGATCAGCTCCAAGAAGTTTCGGGACCCATCGAGCAGAAATCTTTGTCATTTGAAGATCATTGAGATTAATGGCATGAACACATTCTTGAGAGATGCCCAACTCAGTAGCAATGTACTGGTCAGTTAGTCATCAATCCTCCATTATCATATCATGGATTCTGCCGGTGGTTTCATCAGTGGTTACCGTTCTTGGTCTTCCTGGACGGGGATCATCTTCCAAATTCTCCCTTCCATGTTTGAATTGAGCTCCCCATTTCTTTACTGTGCTGTAAGAAGGGGCACTCTCCCAAAGAGTCTCCCTTGATGCAAAGATAGCAAATGGCTGCTCGATGAGAAATTTAATCCATTTTCTCAATTTCTGCCACTCCTTACCACTTCAGTAGCTTGTAAAAAAACATTGGTTGCAGTTAATTTCTTGAAACTTGGTGTTTAATCTTACATTAACCTGATCTACAAATGCACCTAATATCAATTGTGTTTCAAGTATTTTTACCTTATGCTGAGAACTTATCAATCACCCCTCGTGTATGTATGTATATATGTGTGTGTGTGTATATATATATGTGTATATCTATATATGTGTGTGTGTATATATATATATATATATCTGATAGATGTAAGAGCATATAGAGGTGCAGATGTCAACAGTGACCACAACCTGTGTATAGGAAAAAAAGACTAAAACTGAAAAGCTAACACAAGAAATCATTACCCAGAAAGATGAACAGTCACAGCCTACAGGAAAAAAATACTAACAACAATTTCAATTTGGAACTTACCAATCATTTCACAGTACTCAGTGGGGTAGAGGACATGTAGATGAATTATGAAATTCTTACAGCACAGCCATAATACAGCAGCAACAGCAAGTGCAGGGCTGTAAAGAACAATATAGAGAAGCATGGATGTCAGAAAACATATGGAAGTTACATTCATGAAAGACGAGCAGCCAAATTAGCCATGTTGAATGTAAAGACCGATCTTGGAAAAGATTTGGCAAAAGCAACATACAAAGAACTAGACAATAAAGTAAAAAGGTTCAGCTAGAAGAGATATAAGAGAATACATAGACAATATGTTTAAAGAAGCAGAGAAAGCAGCAAAAACAGGAGACAAAAACTGTATATAACATACAAAAGAGGCTAATGGGTACTATTACATTCAAAGAAAGACCAATCTTTAGCAAAACTAGCACCCTAGTAACATGAAGTAAAAACCAAAAAACAAAGATGGGCCGAACACCTCCAAGAAATATTTAATTGACCACATCCAAAAGAATTGATAAACCTTGAAACCAACTTACCAATCCCATAACTAAATGTCACCTAGATGAAATTACACTGAACAAAATTTAAACAGCAGTGAATCTAATGGCTAACAACAAAGCTGCAGGTGAAGATGAAATAACAGCCAAAATGTTAAAAGCTATTAACAGTGACAACATAAGCCAACTACAGAGAATGTTTAATAAAATTTGGAAAGAAGAAGAGGTCCGTTCTAAATGGAAAAAAGTAATCATTGTTAAAATACAAAAAAAAAAAGGCAAACTAAGCAGTGACAATAACTGGAGATGAGTAACCTTAATATCAGTTGTGTCAAAAGTATTTTGCCAAGTCATTCTGAATAGAACTAAAGATATAGTGGATAATGCAGTGAGAGAAGAACTAGCAGGGTTTCAACAAGGAAGAAGCTGTCTCCACCAAATCTTTAATAATTGAAAAGCAAAAACCATTAATCCTGAACTTCATAGACTTTAAAAAGCCATTTGATAGCATACACAGAGATTCATTGTGAAGAATTTTAAGACTATATGGAATACCATCTAAAATTGTCAACATCATTAGAGATCTCTACAACGGATATGTTTGTGCAGTCAAAGCAGAAGAAGGAATGAGTGAATGGTTATAGATTGAAACAGGCATGAAACAAGGATGTATACTATCTCCCCTGCTTTTTGGAATTGCCATAGACTTCATAATGAAAAAATGTTGCACATGTAAAACAGGCATTGACTGGGTGCATGGGACCCAACTAGAAGATCTTGATTTTGCAGATGATATAACTCTTATCAGTGACAACTCAATGCAAGAAAAAACAGATGCCCTGTCTTCACTAGCTAGCAAAACAGGACTTGAAATTAACAAGGAAAGAACAAAGATAATGAAACTTCTCATTAATCAAAAAGGAAAAATATACATAGAAAGAACAGCTGCTGAAGAAGTAAACCAATTTCCATACCTTGCCAGGTACATAGACCGGGATGGTGACACTAGAATGGAAGTTAGAATTGCAAGAGCAGCATTGGCCTTCAAGAATCTTGAGAACATCATCATCATCATCATGTGCTGTGCCGACTGGTGTTGGCTATTATGCTTCTCCAGAGTACGCGATCCTTCATGCAGGCCATCAGCTCAGTTGGTGATCTCCTCTCACACCATCGCGTCAGACTGTCCAATATCATTTCTCTTGGTCTTCCTCTTGATCTTCTTCCTTCTATTTTTCCTGTTGTTATAATATTTTCAATGCCCCCTCTTCTCATTGCATGTCCTATGAAAGTACAGTGTTTCTCTCTTATCTTTTTGACAAGGTTTTTTTGTCTCTCCAGCTCTTCTCATACATTCTTCATTAGTTATTTTTGCTGTCCAGGGGATTCGCAGCATTCTTCTAATAAATCACATTTCTGCTGCTTCCAATGATTTTTGTGCAGACTTGCCTATTGTCCATGATTCACTTCCATATAACAAGATTGCTTCAATATAGCATTTTAGGACTTGTTTTCTAACATTCATTGATAAGGATGTGTTGGTCAATATGTTTCTCATTCTCTGAAATGCAGTCTTTGCTTGGCCTATTCTGTTCCTAATTTCTGTTTTGCATTTCCCATCTGAAGTTATTACTGCTCCAAGGTATTTGAATTTCTGCACCTGCTTTAGAATAGTTCCATTTAATTTAATACTGCATGCTGGTGGATTCTGTTTCTTAGATATAACCATAGTCTCTGTCTTTTTGATGTTCAAAGTAAGGCCTTTCTGTTCACTTTCTTTGGCGACTTTATCCAAGAGATTTTGCAGGTCATGTTGGTTCTCAGCTATCAGTACTGTGTCGTCAGCATACCGAAGGTTGTTAATATTGTATCCTCCAATTTTTATGCCTGGTTCTGTGATGATTGTTCTTAGAATATTCTTGCTATACAGAGAAAAAAGGTCTGGAGATAGTACACATCTTTGTCGCACTCCTTGTTTTATAGGTTGATATTTTCCAATTCTATTTTCAACTCGAACTGCTGCTTCTTGCTGCCAGTATAGATGTTTTACAATCCTCAGGTCTTTGCCGTCTATATTGATGTCTTCAAGCATTTTAATAATTTCATTATGTTTCACCTTGTCAAATGCCTTGGTGTAATCAATGAAGCATAAGTAGAGCTCTTTCTGTACTTCTGAAGCTCTTTCTGTTAGTGTTCGTAAAGCATAAATGGCATTGTGTGTTCCCTTTCCTTCAACAAATCCAAACTGTTCATCTGCTATTTCCATTTTTATCTTTTTCCTTGTTCTTCTCATAATTATTCTCAGAAGTAGCTTCGTTATGTGACATGAGAGGCTGATAGTCTGGTGGTCGTCACATTCCTTTGCACCTGGTTTCTTTGGTAGTGCTATAAACGTGGATTTAATCAGGTCACTGGGAATATAACCACTATTGTAAATGTCATTCAGTAACTTGGTTATTATTTTTATTCCTGTCTCCTCTAGTGCCTCTATTTCTTCTATTGTTATATTATCAGGCCCAGTCGCTTTTTCTTTCTTCATGTGTTTGATGGCATCTATGATTTCATCTTCAAGTATTGGTGGTCCCTCACAGTTTTCAATATCTGGTGTTAATTCTGGTCTTTCTCCTCCATATAGCTCACCGATATACTCTGTCCACCTGTCCACAATGTCTTCTTTTCCCATTAACATTTTACCTTCTTTCAATTTCAGGCATCCTGTGGTATATTTTGTTTTCCTGCCTGTGAGTTCATTAATTCGTTTGTGCATGTTTTTGCTGTCTTTAATATGAGAGTCCTGTATCTGTCTGCACTGCTCATTTAACCACACTTCTTTTGCTTCTCTGCATTTGCGTCTTATTTCTTTATTTATCTTGTTATATTTTTTCTCATTATTTTTACTCCTCCTCCTCCTCTTGTCCATCAGTCCTAAGATGTCGTCTGTCATCCATTTATTTTTAAGGGCTTCTTTTTTTGGTGGTATTATCTCCTTAACAGTTTGGTGGATAGAATCTCTTAACATTTCCCATTGTTCATCTATACTATTTATCTTTGCTATTGCATTGTATCTATTTGTTATAATAACTTTGTATTGTTCTCTCAGTTCTTGGTCATTTTTAAGAAGTTCTGTATTCAGTTTGATGTTTCTCACTTTTCTGCCTGCTTTCTTTAGTTTTAATCTAATTTTTCCACAGAGTGGATCATGGTCACTATTGCAGTCAGCTCCTGGCATGGTTTTTGTTGTCAGTAATGCATTGCGGAATCGTTTGTTGATTAATATGTAGTCTATCTGGTTAAAAGTCTTTTTGTCTGGACTGCACCACGTTGCCAGTCTTCGAGGATGTTGTTTAAACCAGGTGTTTCCTACAACCATGCTGTGTATTCTTGCCCATTCAATTAATTTATAACCTCTGTCACTCCTCTCCCCCAGTCCATAGTCACCAACGATGTCTGAAGTTCTTCCTTTACCAACTTTGGCATTAAAATCTCCCATGACTATGGTAACTTCATGTGACTTTGTGTGTTTTAGTGCTGTCTCAATGTCATTATAAAATAGCTGTAAATCTTCTTCACAGCTTTCAGATGTTGGAGTGTACACTTGTATAATATTTATGTTTATTGGTTGTCCTTTCAGTTGGGCTAGCAGGACTCGGTCCGAGATGTTCAAATATCCTACAATTGTCCTTGCCGTTTGTTCATCAAATATAATTCCTACTCCTCGTTCATGTTTCTCACTTCCTGAATATATTATTGTATATTTATCATGATAAATCGATTATTCTGTTTAAGCATAATTATTGAGAACATATGGCACTCAAAAGTTGTAAGCACAAAAACCAGGTTAAGATTATTCAATTCAAATGTGACATCCACCCTCATTTATGTATGTGAAAGCTGGAAAACAGCTAAAGAAATGGACAACAAATTAGACTCTTTTGAAAATAGATGCCTAAGAAAAATACTTGGTATAAAGTGGAATGAATTCAAGAACAATGCAGAGATAAGCAGATGAGCGAACAACAACATGTCTCATGGGTGATCAGAAAAAAAGGAGATAAGACACATATCAGTTACATGATGAGAGGAAACAATCAGAGAATCCCAAAACAAGCTATCAGTTGGAATACAACAGGCCGAAGAAAAAGAGGCTGACTATGTGAAACTCTAAAGAGGACATTGTTAAGAGAGGCCAAATTAGTAGGTATAAAATCCCTCGATGAAGTTGAAAAGCTCGCTGAAAACAGGAAACTGCCATGTAAGCCCTATGAGAAGGATGTAAAATGATTGACATATATGTATAAGTACAATTAAATTGTCATTACAAACTGAAGTAATATTAAAATATCAAAAATGGACAGCCAACATTACATCACTTGATAGTCTTACTTTATTTGTTTCCAGATACTTAGTGATGTACTGTTTTTATCTATGTAACATTTGGTTCTTTACTTTTGAGTATGGATGAACCATCATTTGAATATTAAAACTATAGTACATTAAATCTGTAAAATTATTACAGTATCTTCATGCCATAAATATGAGATTTCTATTGTTATTTTGGTGCTAACACCTTTCACAGATAAAAAAAAAATGATATCATCATCAACCTGGCACAACCAGGCATATGAATTTTCACTGGTAAAAAGAAATGTTAATAAACTCTTGCTAAAATGGTTAAATGCTCACTTCAGTTATATAGTAACTCTTTTTTTCCTTTTTTTAATAAAAAAAAAATTGTTATGATAATGAACAGTTTTTACTTTTTTCCAAAAATATTCCTTGTCATACCATAAGTGCATTCTATACACTGTTGCATCTTATATGGTGGAAATATATTAGTTTTATTTTTAAAATACTACTTAACTCTCCATACCACCAGAGGAATTGTTGCACATTTTTGAGTAGTATGCATTTCACATTGAAAAGCACTGGGCTAAAGCCAGGAAATGTTATGAGAAATTGGAAATGCAAATGATTCAAATACATTTTCTAGTATATCGACTAATATCAAAGATATTGTTGTTCAGTTCTTATTATGTTGACTGTTTGGATTTAGTGTAGTCTTGCACATTAATTAGACATTGTGATGTGAAGAGAAAACAGCAGATTTATAAATAATTAATAATTATAATTAATCTGCATATTCTACATATTGTCAGGCATAAGACTGACCAAAAGTGGTGTTTCACTTGGATTTACAATACTAGACTGTACATGAGTCTCATCTATCAAACTGATTAAAAATATTGTTTCATGTGGGGTTACAAATCTGTGTTGGTAGAAAAAGTAGGAGCAACTCCACAAACAATAAGGACAAAAAAAAACATGTAATTCAACAGGTGTTGAATAATTTGTGAGGACTTTGGACATTTCAAGCAAACTAAAGCTAACTCACTTTTTACAAATTTTCTTTTCTAAATTCTCTCCTTTTCTATTTCTTCATTGTTGATTATTTAAAAAGTTGAAATGATTTATGTTATCATTAATAATCAAGTGAAGGTTGCATTCACTTTTTTTTTCTTTTCCAGAACTGTCATGTCTGATGCGGCAATGCTGTTATATAAGCAGCTATAATTATAAACCCCCTTTTGTTGCACACAAACTAATTTGAGATAATAGCAGAAAAAGATATGCCTCTAATACAATAAAATAGAAAATAAGTTTTCTTACTGCTGATTTATTCAACATGTTTCAGTGTATCTTTTATCCCACTGCCTTCACTGACACTTTCCTTGCCGGTATTGATATTTATGTCATGGCTTTTCTATGACTGATATTTTTGCTAGTTCTGTAACTTCAGTATCAGTGTTCAGTGTCATCTGCTGCAGTAGATATATTTACCTTCCTTTTGATATTATGCTATATTCATTGTATTTATATTTATGGTTTATAGATATTTCTAATTATTGTGTGGAATTTGTAATTTATAAACTTAAATATTGCAATATTTCTATTGGGGGCATTGAAGCTTTATGCCTGCTGTGATCTGAGTAGAAAAAATGTTGAGAAATTATCAGACTTTTAAATTATTTGTCCATTTTCAGCACTTGTCTGGGATCGATTTTTTTGCACAAACATCTTTTTGCCATAATGAACTGGCAGCCATGTGCAGAGTGAACTCTTGGTGTGCCTCATTTTGCTGTCATCATTCTCATTTGTCAAGATTTGGCATTGAATAATGTCTCTCATTAGAGAGTAGAAAAGTTTTAACAAGTTGGAAATAGTGAGGCTTGTGCATAGTAAAGTGTAACAGCAAAGCAGATATGAATGATTCACATTGAAGCTGATCATTCATTTGTGCTTTGCTCTTACACTTCCTTAACAAGGAGAATCAGCCCGCCAGTTCTTGGAAAGTCTAACATTTGGTATGATTTGAATCAACAACACCTTTCTGTTCAGTATTTTGATATTAGCTACTGAGTCATCCAAGCTCTGCCATCAACTCTGATAATTTGTTGACAAAACTCACCTCAGCCACTCCCAAGTTAAGTATTTTGAATTCTTCAATTTAATATTTATCTTAATGATGATCATGTCATATTTGACAAGTTTTGTTATTAGGCAGAGCTTTATATAACACTGTAGAATTTTCTGTCATTTCCTTATGTCTTGGCTGCTTCTTTCTTTCAGGACTTCAAAATATCTCTCCTTACTTACTGATAAAAATATTATTATTGATGACAACCCTTTAACATACGTGTCCATATATCAAAGAAGGAAGTTCTTCTAGCTCTTTACATTATTATATTCACTAGGTCACAATACAAAGTGATATTTGTGTTTTTTTTTTACTTTTCTTAATACTGGATTGGTCAAATGCTGCAAAGGAATAAAAGTAAAACTTGAAATGTGATGCAGTTCAAACTCTGATATACAATATTATTCATTTGTGAAAAACAATTAGTGCTTTTTTTAAAAATTATGTCCATTTTTTAAATGCTGTCTTTTAAATATTTTTCAGTGAATTTTTCTGGCTTAAATCGTATTTCTTTCTGCTATTCTTGTTCATGCGTTTCAAATGCTATCGTTTCTTGGAATTAAGCATGAGGATTGCCTCATTTTATTTGATTAAGATTGCCTTACATATTTTGTGCTTTTGTGCTTCTCTCTTCTTTTTTTTTTGTTCCTACATGCCTACTGATGACCCAGTATTACTGTCCACAACACAAAAAGGAATGGAAAAACTAATTATGCCAGTCTGTAAGAATAGTGAAGAGCAAAACCTCTATCTTAATACAAAGAAAACTAAATTGATGACAACTGACAAGACAAGTAAGGCATCTGAAATATATATCAATGAGGAAAAATTGGAAGAGGTGAAGAGTTTTGAATATCTTGGATCATTACTAACTAATAATGGAGATACAATGAGGGAAATTAAAAGGACATCTATAGCTCTTCAAAAAGTAAAACAACTAAAGAAGCTGTAGAGAAGAACAGACAGAACTACAAAAATAAGATTTTTAAGAGCATGCATCTTTCACATCACAACATATGCCTATGAATCCTAGACACTTAACAAAACAGCTGAGAAATACATTATTGCCTTTGAGTATAAGTACTACAGAAGAGTTCTTAAAATATCATGGACACAAAAAAGAACAAATATATCCATACTACAAGAACTTAATATTGAAGAAGGCTGGCTAGTAAAGAGGATTAAACAGAGAAAACTTAAATATTTTGGGCACATTAATAAACATCATGATAATTTAGAGAAGACCGTCTTGGAATGGTACATATTAGGAAAAAGAAATAGTGGAAGACCAAGGTGAAGATGGCTGTAAGACATCGTTTATAATCTGCAAATGGATGCATCAGCAGCAGGGCATCTTGTTTACAACTGAGAGGCCTACGGGAGAGCTGTTAGGGAGGCAAAGTTCCATGATGGACATGCAAATGACTTACTGACATACCAGTAGCATTTAAACTCTTATTCTAATGCATCCCAATAAATTATAAATTTTAATTCTCACATGTACCTTTAGTGTTTAAAAGTTTAAAATATGACATACAAGAATCCTTCTGATACATACCAGTAACACTGAAATTTTTAATACATACCACTGACCCTGAAACAGTTGACTCATAATGTTCTACTATCATTGAAACTTCTTTTATTTACTAACATTGAAACTTCTGTTTTGTCACAGATATTGAAATATTTCTTTTGTAATACTAATACTTTTGCATTAAAAATACCAAAGCTTACCATGCTTACCTTTGTTATTGAAACTGCTTGCTACACATACCATCAACACTGAAACTTCTTGTGCTTAACAGTTCTGTTGCATATGGCACATACACTGAAACTTCTTATAAAAATGACATAAATTCTGAAAATCATGTGATGATAAAAACATTGTTTTTCATCTTTTTATCATTTGAATATTCATTAAACAAGTTGACTCAAGGTTTTATCATTCAGTATTTCAACAGTATGGTACATAGCAGGACAATTTTTTAATTCTGAATGAGAAAGTAAAGATCTTTTCAAGATATATGCAAGCATTGATCGTGAGCAAATTTTATAGTTCTTAATGAGAAAGTAAACATCTTTCAAAGAAATATGCAGGCATTGGTTCAGAAAAAAATGTTTTATAATTCTTAATGAGAAAGTCAGCATCTTTTCAAGACATATGTAGGCATTGATTGATCCTAAATACAAATTTCTGCTGACAGCTGCCATAAAGCCATCAACAAATGATTAAGAACTGAACTGATTAAATAACCCAATTACCTAATATATATACATCTGTCCCCAGTAGATGTTAGTGTATGTCTACCATCTACTTCATCATCATCTTCAATATTCCAAGTATATCATTATGTACACAGTATAGAGATTTGTCTCTAGTTCTCTAACATTAAGATCTTAGATTTTATAGTTAGCTTCTGCCTCAGATTTAGACCACCACAAGATCTAGCTGTGTAGGTTCACATAAGTTAAGACATACTTAGAACATTGTTCTGAATTCTGTAGTGATGTATAAGTACCATATTATGAAGACTTGACTTTTGGATTTTCCAATGCCTAGGTTTTCATTCTTTTTTCCAAATGCTGAGTAGTGGACTATACAGATCTATTTCAGTTGTTTTATATATCTCTGTTTAGTTTGATGGTGATGAAAGAGTTTGGTGGTGTCAAGTTCTTCTGAAGATCATTCTGTGCTCTGCAACCCAGTAGTGATGTTTCAGTTTCTTCTTCTTGTTTGTTGCAGTGCATGCAGTATGGGGTGTGGGCAGTAATCAGCCTGTGTAAGTGTTTATAGATGGTGATGCATCCTGTGCACATTACAGGACAAGGAAGGATGATGAAGGAATTTATTGTGTAGAATCCTGCCATTATTTATCTCTTTTAGCTTGAGTATTGCATCATTGTTAAACTTGAGGGGGTGGGGGGATGCAGAACAACAAGAACAAAAATCCTGTACATTTTACTTCCTGGTACTCAGAAAAAGTGAAAACTCATAAATCTTAAGAGTAGAGAAGTCAAAATAATATGCTTGCTACAAACTGATAGTAAACCATAAATGTTTTTTCAGTGGTCAGTTCCAAAGAGGTTCAGTCTGAGATCATAGGCAGAGTGTTTGTTGACAGTCCCAGTTTGAAATATATTTTGTAGTTTAAAGAAATACACCTCTTGTACTTCTATACTGATTTTGGCTGCCGATACTGTGGCATGGGTCATAAATAAAAGCATAAAATTAGATTAGGTGTTGGGTGTAGCAGCCTCCTTAATTTCTTGAAATAAGTCCAAAAGACAAACTTGACTTCAGATTCCACCACCATATACAGACAATAAGTCTGTCCTTGCCCTTTTGGCCAGGCAGCCATATTATAACAGACTGTTGCAGTAACTTTACATGTTGGCAAGATGTGACTAATTTTGATATACTTGCACTGATGACAGTATGGTCACTGACACGGTGTTTCAGCTTTCATTTTACAAAAATTTACACACCGTGAATTTTAGTATTAATAGTATTATACACTTATAGTCAGCCATAACATAAATCTCCAGTATCATCTTGAACTGAAACCATGTAGCCACATATTGAACAAAAAAGTTGAACAAATTCAAGAAACTGACGCAAAAAAATAATATAATTCTAATGGATTCCTACAAATGCCTTGTGTCACTTTACTATTGTCCAATTTTTCCAGATTACTTCAACATTTTACATGCCGGTACCAAGATACAATACAGTATGCCAAAAGTTACCAATATGGAATCACAGATCAAGCTTATTTCAGTTTAGAAATGTCCCTTTCTTCAAAGAGGAGGATGAATATTGTGTTGTAACAAAGAGTTTAAAATCTAAGGATGGAGGATTAGTGTGTGGTGAGGTGGATAAGAATAGCAAGTGCCACAGACATACTACATTTTATGAAGATGATGGTGCCAAACTTTAAAATGAGACCTGTTTATAGCAGACTATATCAAGTAAGTTTTTTTTTCTTGCTGCTGTTTTTTCTGTTAGGGTTGATAAGAATAATTTTTATAATACTGTTTTGTTTTGACCAACATTATATAACCATACTCCATCTGAATTTTCCTTTTGTAGTGAGTTCATATTCTAAAGTGCCAGTTCATATTTATATATATATATATAAATATATATATATATTTCCCATGACGTTAAATGTCACATAGGGCTCGCATGGTAGTTTGCCAAGTTTTCCTGTTTTCAGCGAGCTTTTCAACCTCATCAAGGGATTTTTATGCCTACTAATTGGGCCTCTCTTGACAATGTCCTCTATAGAGTTTCACATGGTCAGCCTCTTTTTCTTTGGCCTGTTGTGTTCCAATTGATAGCTTATTTTGGGATTATCTGATTGTTTCCTTTCATCATGTAACTGATATATGTCCTATCTCCTTTCTCTGATAACCCATGAGACATGTTCACTCATCTGCCTTATCTCTGCGTTGTTCTTGAATTCATTCCACTTTATATCAAGTATTTTTCTTAGGCATCTGTTTTCAGAAGAGTCTAATTTGTTGTCTATTTCTTTAGCTGTTTTCCAGCTTTCACATGCATAAATGAGGGTGGATATTACATTTGAATTAAATAATCTTAACTTGGTTTTTGTGCTTATAACTTTTGAGTGCCATATGTTCTCAAGATTCTTGAAGGCCAATGCTGCTCTTGCAATTCTAATTCTAACTTCCTTTCTGGTGTCACCATCCTGGTTTATGTACCTGGCAAGGTATGGAAATTGGTTTACTTCTTCAGCAGCTGTTCTTTCTATGTATATTTTTCCTTTTTGATTAATGAGAAGTTTCATTATTTTTGTTCTTTCCCTGTTAATTTCATGTCCTGTTTTGCTAGCTAGTGAAGACAGGGCATCTGTTTTTTCTTGCATCGAGTTGTCACTGATAAGAGTTATGTCATCTGCAAAATCAAGATCTTCTAGTTGGGTCCCATGCACCCAGTCAATGCCTGTTTTACATGTGCAACATTTTTTCATTATGAAGTCTATGGCAATTCCAAAAAACAAGGGAGATAGTATATATCCTTATTTCATGCCTGTTTCAATTTGTAACCATTCGCTCATTCCTTCTTCTGTGTTGACTGCACAAAAATATCCATTGTAGATACACATGAACACACACACACACACATATACTAGCCTCCAGTAAAAACGCACCACTTTATCAAACCTGTGAAATGTTTATGTATGTGAGCAATTTTTAAGCTCCAAATGCGTGCAAGTGTAGCAGTTAATTAGTAATATATGACATTCTCCCACAATATGATATTTACTTTAAATTTGGCATGCAGAACAAGCAGATCAACTTTTTCATCATTTATGGCCTTATTAAAAGTGGCATGACTTTGAAATTTGGCACACACACATTAGACAACTTTAAGCAAGTAAAATGCCATCACCTGTTTTTATCGAAAGGAAGTCTGCTGTTTTTGTCATGGCCAGATTTTTATCACAAGAGCGATGACAAACTGTTGATATGATGACCAGAGATGTTACCAGACACTTTCATTGTGACCATTTGACTATAGTGATGCCGAACTAGTGATTTCAGGCATCACGAATGACCATCTCAGGCCTGGTCAACCTCATATAACAACATGAGCGCAAGATCACCAAATGCTATTGACATTTGTGCAACCATTTCCAAACAGCAACTCAGCAGCACATACACCTGGCACCCAAGGACTTCTTAGCGCAACAGAGACTTCACACTGCTGGCTTGCAAAACAGACATCCCAACGTTGGCTCTATCCTTACTAGACGTCACCAGACTAGCATAGCCCTGACAAAATTTACATCATCCAATGGTAGAATTGAGATGACAGTGTTCTCAGATGAAAGCCACTTTAGCGTCTCCAATGCTGATAGGAGAAATTGGGTGTGGCATCACTGTGGAGAAAGATGTCAATGCGTGTATAATCCAGCATGACAAGTATGGAGGTGGAAGTGTACATGTGAGGGGTGTATTCTTCCATGACCGCTGTACTCCACTCCACATTTCATTTTTTTTTTACCATTGATGTCTGTGTTAATCAGGTACTGCGACAAATCGTAGTGCCCTTTTCCAAAATCATCCAGATCTGAGAATCTTTCAGCACGATAATGCTAGACCTCACACAGCTAATGTTACCAAGAATTATTAGTCCATCAAACTTTTCTTGTGCTGGATTGGCCTGCAAACTCTCCTGACATAAACCCAATTGAACACGAGTGGGATGAACTGAACAGAAGTAGCTGTCTGTCAACATCAGCACAGTTAATGATCTGAAGCTAGCACTCATTGCAGGATGGAATGCATTTCCCCAAACATTGCAGCATTATGAGACACTGATGCCAAGCCTGCATTGACACCTCAAGAGGCCAAACACAGTATTAATTATGACTGCAACTTTATAACAGTGAGTGTGAATTTTGTTCTTGTTTTTACACAAAAGGTAGACAACTGCTTATGAGCAGCTTCTTAATTGTGTCATATTTAAGAATACAAGTTTATGTCAGTAAATGGATGAGAAATGTGAAATCAGTGATTTTATGAATTTTAAATCTAGTACAATGACTTGTGGCTCAAAAAATAAATAAAGTGGTGCATTTTTAATGGCGGATATGTGCGTACGTTAAGAGAGGCCAAATTAATAGGCATAAATCCCTTGATGAGGTTGAAAAGCTCACCAAAAATTCTCTGTATTTCTTTTGGCCAAATACCTGAATGCCATATCTTTTTACATAGTGCATGATAGATTGTTGCACATTCCTTTCCTCCTGCTTTAATAAATTCAGCTGTCATCTCATCACATCCTGGTGATTTACCATTTTTCAGATTCTTTATGGCCCTTAAAACTTCTTTTGTTGGTTCGGGTTCTTTCTCCTCCAATAATAATTCACACTGTTGATTTCTGCTTTCACAGTCAGTTGTTTCATACATTCCTCTGCAATATTCCATCTTTCTAGAATTTCCTCTGTCTCTTTCAAGGTATTCCCCATCTCGTCACAAATTACATTTAGCTTAGATGTGACATTTCTCGTCAGTGTCTTCATTTCTTTAAACATTTCGCTATCTCTTCCACACTTCTGAGTTCTTCTGTTCCATCACAACAATCTTGTATGTATTGTTTTTTGTCTTTTATGTTTCTTCATACTTCTTTTGTTCCTCCTTGTTGTTGTTTGTCACTTTCCATTCATTTCTCTACGTTGTTTTATCAGTTCTAGTGTGCCTGCTGTAATCCATCCATTCTTTTGTGTTTTCTTTACCAGAACCATGTCTTTAGCTGTTGTTATCAAGATATCTCTGGCCTGCATAGCCAGTTCATCTGGTGTCATCTCCTATTAAAGTACATATTTTAAATAAATATTTTCACAAATATTACAGTTGCATATATTTTGTTTTCTTTGTGTAATCTTTTAAGTGTAATGCTCTGAACTGCGCTTTCTGCCATTTGCGGCCCAGTGCCAGAAGAAAAATCAGGTTGTACTTGACTGTTAAACTGTTTCATTGCTTCAGTGAACATATGAAAGAAGAGTTGAAAGAAAGTTGTATTTTATAAATGATATGGGTGTCCTCTGTGTACATCTTAAACTATTGAGATAGCTGAGTTCCTTGTACATTCTTAAACTGTTGGGATAGGTGACTTTGTACATTCTTAAACTATTGAGGAGACAGCTCAGCTCCTTGTATGTTCTTAAACTATTGAGATACCTGAGTTCCTTGTACATTCTTAAACTGTTGGGATAGGTGACCTTGTACATTCTTAAACTATTGAGATAGCTGAGCTCCTTGTACATTCTTAAACTATTGAGATAGCTGAGCTCCTTGTACATTCTTAAACTATTGAGATAGCTGAGCTCCTTGTACATTCTTAAACTATTGAGATAGCTGAGCTCCTTGTACATTCTTAAACTACTGAGATAGCTGAGCTCCTTGTACATTCTTAAACTATTGAGATAGATGACCTTGTACATTTTTAAACTGTTGAGATGGATGATCTGGTTGTTTGTTCTTTTTTGTAATGAGACAAGTGATCTGCTTGTTCATTCTGAAACTAATGACACAGATGACCTGCTTGCTCATCCTTGATAGATATAACAGAGATAATTTAAGATAAAGATATATATAAAAAAATAAAAGAATTTTTAAAAAATTTACTAGATCAACTGAATAAATTATTTAACTGTGAAGTTTTGAAATGTGGTATTAATACTAGCTTTAATTCTGTCCAATATATTTTGTTCAAAACGCATTATAGAAAACTACAGACAGCTTTGAACAAATGCTTAAGATGCATTATTGGAGAAGGTGGGTTGAAAATATAAGCAGATTTAATCCATCTTTAGGTGTAACCAACAGATAAGCAGATGGGACTTCATGGTCTTCACTCCCAGAACACACCCTCACACCCCACAGCCACAGAAGTCACACTGACACTGTAGAAGTTAAAAAATCTAAGGCCATACAACAACAAAAATCATAGAGAAAATAGAAATAGATATGACATTATAAATACGAAGGTAACACTGCAGGAAAGAATACAGTGTAAGAACAATTTGCAAGTTTTTCACATCACTGGATAACTAAGGGTTAAAGTCAAGCAAGTCACAATGTTATGATTGTGAAGCCATAACCTCACTTGCAAAGAGTTGGCTGCAAAATATACAAGTCTCATAGTCCTTAGAATTTCACCTGAATAACTTATTTTTCAGTTTAGATACTTTGTTTGGAATATTCTTCAGTCATTGCAGCAATTAATAAATTTTTCAAAAATTTTTTTAAATGTTTATGAAAATGATTTTAATAATGTCATGTAGAAGATTTGCTCAATTTATTGGGAAGATTCTTTTCTTTCTTATATCCTTCTAGTGCCATTAAATGTCACAAAGGGCTCATATGGTAGTTTGCCAAGTTTTCCCATTTTCAACAAGCTTTTCAACCTCATCAAGGGATTTTATGCCTATTGATTTGGCCCGATAGGCCAGTTCAGTGGGCATAACATCTCTTGATGAGATTTAAAAACTCGCCGAAGACAGGAAATCTTGGCAAACTACCATGTGGCCCTATGTGACATTTAGCAACACTGGAAGGATGCAAGAATTTGTCCTCTCGTAACAGTGTCTTCTTTAGAGTTTCATATGGTCATCCTCTTTTTCCTTCGGCCTGTTGTTGACTTTTTTCTTTGACCTAATGTGTTCCACTTGATTTTTTGTTTTGGGATTCTTCGACTGTTTCTTCTCATCACATGACCAACATATGTCCATCTCCCTTTTCTAATCACTTATGAGACATGTTGTTGTTCACTCATGTGCCTTATATCTGCATTGTTCTTGAATTCATTCCACTTTTATACTGAGTATTTTCCTTAGGTGTTTGTTTTCAAAAGAGTCTAATGTGTTGTCTATTTCTTTAGTTGTTTTCCAGCTTTTGCGTGCATAAATGAGGGTGGATATTACATTTGAATTGAATAATCTTAATTTGATTTCTGTGGTTATAACTTTTGAGTGCCATATGTTCTCAAGATTCTTGACGGTCAATGCTGCTTTTGCAATTCTAACTTCCTTTCTGGTGTCACCATCCATTACATGAGTTTTAATCTATTCGATTCAAAGCTGTATTCATTCATAATGTGCATTCTCCTTTGAATTTTTGAGTTGTTACCAAGTTCTATCAGCTCTCTCCTCTCAAGACAAAGTTTAGTTGCTTCAAAAGTGAGAATTTGTTACAGTTTAAATGTAACTGTATTTGTAAGCCCTGAATGACAAGTGAGTGCTTTGATTTATTAACTTCTAGGGTACACATAGGAATCTGTGAGTGCATTAATTTGATTACCTCTAGAGTAGACTTGTACATCTTGGATACATACTTACTGGATAGTTTGTTTTTTTATCAAATTTATTTAAATTTTCAAGGGTTTTTGTTTTTCTTGAAAAATGTGAATGTAAGTTAAAATATGATCCATAATATTTCAGGCTGTTTTTTTTTTCTACTGCACCAATGCATAAATTTGCAAGCTATATTTTTTCACTTTGTTCTTTTCTTCTTTTTCATTTCTTGTGTGATTTGAAGAAAAGTCATTTTACCATATGTTGTGTTGTTTTTTCTAACAGAAATTAGTACAAAACTAGAAAGAAAAAAAAATTTCACATTTCACACAAATAAAGCCTTGCACTCTGGAGTCTGTGATATGCAGAGGTTCATTCATAAATCTAGTTCTAATTCTTAAATCTTGTAACAGATCACCGATGTCAGTTCATAACTAATCTTTGGACATCAGAGAAAATTCAATTCAAAGACAACAAAAACAATGCTGACATCAACAAAATATGGAGATCTGCTTAGTGATAATGACATAGAGATTTGTTTTCCTTCTGAATGGAGTCATTTTCTTTTGTGAGCTATGCAGATAATAAAACTGAAGAAAAAATATTCATCTGTAAAAGCTGTAGACAAGAATAAATGCACTCTATGCCTTGCTGAAAGTTATTATGAAGTTTATCATTACTCTGGTTGCTTGAAGTCAAAGGAGGGGTATACAGTAATGAACAGAGATGAAATAATGGCATGATGGTGCGAATATATTAAAGAACTCTATGAGGACAATAGAGGCAAAATAGATATATGAAATAATAATGAAGGGCCTCCCATATTAAAAGCAGAAGTAGAAGAAGCCATCAAACACATGAAGAACAACAAAGCACCAGGACCAGATAAAATCACCAAGGAAGAACTGGAATCATTAGGAGAGCTTGGCATAGAAATAATTACCAGACTGCTGAATGATATCTATAACAGTAACTTTCTCCCATCAGACCTTTTGCAGTCAGTTTTCATTGCCCTACCAAAGAAACAAAGTGCAGCTGAATGTGAAGACCAACAAACCGTTAGTCTTATGAGCTATGTTACCAAAATCCAGCTTCATATTGTCATGAGAAGAGTTAGGGGCAAAATAAAACCAGAAATCGCCAAGGAACAGTGTGGCTTCTTCAAATGAAAAGGCACAAGTAATGCCATATATGTATTGAGAACATTGATGGAAAGATCAATAGAATTAAAGATGGACCTATACTTATGCTTCATAGACTACCGTAAAGCATTCTATAAAGTGAGACAAACAGAAATTATAAGAATGCTGGAAGACATCAACATAGATGAGAAAGATCTGAAACTCATCAAAAACATATACTGGCAGCAATGAAGGTTAAGAACCAAATAGAAGCATTCCAAGACATAAAATTGGGAGTTAGACACGGATGTGCTCTGTCTCCTGACCAATTCTCCTTGTACAGCAAAAACATAATGACAAATATAAAGAGCATGCCAGGAATATTATTTGGCGGATACATCCTTAACAACTTAAGATATGCAGACGACATAGTTCTGATTACTAAAAGTGAAGGGGAGCTACAGGCTCTTCTGGACATCATGATTCGTGAAAGTAGAAGGTCTCAGTCTGGATAAAAAGAAGACTGAAGTGATAGTTATCTCAAAGAAAAGAATACCACCAAAATGTAGCATTACCATTGATGGCACAGAACTCAAACAAGTTGATAGATTCAAATACTTAGGAAAAATTATAACAGCTGATGGGAAATGTCACAATGAAATAAAAAGCAGACATGCTCAGGCCAAGTCAGCATTCCAGAAAATGAGAAACATCTTGTGCAACAGATCCTTATCAATGGAAACAAGATTCCGAGTACTTTAATGTTACATTGAGCCAATTTTGTTTTATGGATGTGAAGCATGGTCCATGAATAAGAGAGTACAGCGAGAAACGGAAGCCACGGAAATGTGGTTCATAAGAAGGATGTTGAAGGTACCATGGACAACTAAGAAAACCAATGAAGAAGTCTTAAGAGAGGCTGGAGTTAAAAGGCAAATTACAGCAAAGATCAGAGGCAGACAAGTGAGATTTGTAGTACATTTTCTGAGAAGAGGAAAATTGGAACACATTGTGACAACTGAAAAAACTGAGGGAAGAAGAGACAGAGGAAGACAGAGAGAGAAGTTACTGGATGGGCTGTCAGTGTGGCTAGGAAGAAAGTCACCACCAGATCTCATAATCAAGTCTAAAGACAGGGAATTGTGGAGAGAAATGATCGCCTACACCAGCGGCACGGCATGTGATTGATTGATTATCATTACTGTTGAAGTTGTGTTCATGGGATTGTCACAAAGCAAGCAGTGTTGTCATGATCAGTGGTTGCAGTGCTAATTTTTATCAGCTACTTTTAAAATCTGCACAGATATCTCACCAATTTATCAAATCATGGTAGAAACCAGAACTTTTAAATGTTTTTGTTTTATCTAGATTTAACTCTGTGGGCAATCATACCTTGAGAGTGAACCATACATCAGAATGATGCATACAAGAGTACTGTTCATGTCTTTTGTAAATGAGATGTTCACCCCCCACAGAAGACTTTTTGTGTGTGTGTGTGTCAGCTTTGCCTGATGTTTGTTTTTCAAAGTCATTGTCTCCTTTATCACATGTAGGAGCTTCCTTCATCTTTTTTCATGAGCTGATGACCCAGAACACCATTTCTGCCAGTAATTGATGGCAGTATGGTACTCCAAGGGTTTTGGATCTATATCCAGTTCCTTCATATCTTTTTGTGCAACCTCCAGGTGGAACACCCTGAATTTTAGTATTATGTGTTATTTAGTATTATATAAACTATTATGTGTTTAATTTTTTTTGTCAGTATAACTGCATAGAAAGAGTTTACATAAAAGTTTCAAAAATGAATTTTATTATAAAGAACTTTACTAAGTTAGAAATATGCTCATATAGTTTAAATAAGTTTTAAAATTTTAGTAATGTGAAACATTTTAACCTCCACGGTAGATGTCAGGGGCCAAGGTCAACCCAATTCCAAGACAGGTGCAAATCAAAAGCTCCAGTGTATTCCAGTTGATGATGATGATGAATCTACCCTTTTTGCTGATCAAATGATTGTATCACTTTATTAAATGAAAGAAGTGATATTGTCTCTTAATGTTATTTACATTCACTACATAAAGCACAAAATGACCTTGATCTTTAGTTTTTTTTTTGTATTAGCATGATAAAATGAAGGATCAAGGAATGAAAATAATGTTGCATCTGTAGTAAGTTACAAAGTCTAGGGTCACATATTCTGAAGGCTAGATTCATTCATTTGCATGTCCCTTGTGGAACTTTGCCTCCCTAACAGCACTCCTGTAGGACTCGGTTGTGAGCAACATGGCCTGCTGCTGATGCATCCATTTGCAGATCATCAACAATGTCTTGCAGCCATCTTCAGTTTGGTCTTCCTCTCTTTCTTTTTCCCATTATGTACCCTTCCAAGATGGTCTTCTCTAGATTATCATGATGTTTAATGTGTCCAAAATATTTCAATTTTCTCTCTGTAATCCTCTTTACTAGCTAGTCTTCTTCAATATTAAGTTCTTTTTTTTGTGTCCATGATATTTGAAGAGCTCTTCTGTAGCATTTACATTCAAAGGCATTTATGTGTTTCTCAGCTGAAGGCTAGAACACACTGAAAAGTCAACTTTTGACAACTACACTATTCCAATGATCATTTTTAGAAGAACTCATAAATTTCATCAAGTACTGAGGGTTGTTTTGTTTTTTGTTTTTTTTTTGTGGATTCTGATTGTTAGAGTGCAGCCATTAAATCTTCTCTTTGTGATTTCCATTTGACACAGGTCCTTTATCATGATTTCCAGTTATCGGACATCTGCATTCACAACTAAAGTCATTAAAGAAAAACACGCCACCATTAAGAGACCCACATGACAACTCTCCTCTCCCCCCCCCCAAAAAAAAACAATGTGTCATGGGAACCCTGTATACTCACTAAACAAATGTTCCACTAATGCAGCACTCAAATTACTTTTACTATAGTTTGGTTTTATAACATGCTGGCTGCACAAATTTGTGATTAAAACTGTCTTTACATTAAAAGTTGTTTTTTTTTTTTTTAATCTGAAATGCTTGTGTGCACGCAAGAAAAAGAATGGTGCTTATCTGTAAGCATAAACAATGAATACCTGACATTTTCACTGAATTAAGTTGTGACTTTATGGTGAAGTTAAATGCTTGTAACTGTGGTTACCTTATGCACAAATTGTTATGAAACTACTGCATACATAAATATATATGTTTACATGTTTATGGCTTTAGCTCAGTTATAACATATGTCCTTATTTGTATATGCCACAAGCTTAATTATAAAACTATTGCTTATATCATATCCCTTCATGTACACTCAACTATCCAAATCCTGGGGCAAATCAGTCATCATCCAGTGAACCCTGTGCCATCTTGTAGGGCACCAACAACTGGAAGAGTTTGTACCTCATTATCCTGCCAGTACATTATACTCTAGCTTTTTCACATGTTTCAATGAAAATATTCATCTGCTAAAACTGAATTATTTTTAGACATCAAATAGGAACGATGACAGCAGCATGAGAAAGTAAATGGAAATTTAATGTATTTTTTGCACATACAAAATGCATGTGTATATGTGTATGAAAGTATAAAAATAATCACACACAATGATGTATTTTATTATGCTGTATTGATTAAAATTCCTAACACTTTTTCTTAGATTGAAGTAGTGATTCACTGAACACTGGAGTTCTTGTTTATGGTGCATCTATCACAGAAAATAAAGAAGAAAGACGAGAGGGGGAAAAAAAGAACCCTTATTTTGGGATAGCAATAAAGACAAAACAGGCAGCACTTCATTTATTAAAACTGAAAAGAGAATTAATGTAAAATATAAGAGTTAGAAAACTAAATTGATGACAACTGGCAAAACAACTAAGGCAGCTGAAATATATATCAAAATTAGGACAAATGAAAGAACTGGAAAGTTTTGAATTTCTTGGATCATTACTAATTAATAATGGAGATACAGTGAGGGAATTTAAAGGAGGACATCTATCACTCTTCAAAAAATAAAACAACTAAAGAACCTGTGTAGAGGGACAGACAGAAGTACAAAAATAAGTTTTTTTTTAAGGGCATGCATCTTTTCCATCGCAACATATGTCTGTGTGACATGGACACTTAACAAAACAGCTGAGAAACACATAAATGTTTTTGAATGTAAATGCTACAGAAGAGTTTTTCAAATATATCCATACTACAAGAACTAAATACTGAAGAAGCCTGGGTAGTAAAGAAGATTAAACAGAGAAAACTCAAGTATTATGGACATATTAAATGTCATGAGAATCTGGAAAAGACAGTCTTGGAAGGTTACATAATGGGAAAAAGAGAGGAAGACCCAAGGCAAAGGTGGCTGCAAGACATCACTGATGATCTGCAAATGGATGCATCAGCAGCAGGGCATATTGCTTACAACCGAGAGGCCTAAAGGAGAGCTATTAAAGAGGCAGAGTTCCGCAGGAGACATGCAAATGACTGATAAGAGTTAAATAGTAGACATATTTCAACCACACTGAAAGGCAATATACAATAACAAAAACCATGCTTGAGAGAAAAGTTAAAGGAGCAAGAGGATAGCAAAGATATAGATGGATGGATAGCATTAATGAGATTTAGCTCAACCAAGCACACTTTGAAAGTAAGGAACAGAGTAAGTTGGAGATATATACAGCCAACCTTCCCAGGGGAGCCAGTACAAGATGATTATAATGAAGTCAAAACAAAAATAAACAAGCTTCAGAATGAACTGGAATCTCTCAAAATGTGAAAAAAAGTTTTCAAATGCAAAAACAAACAAAAAAAAAAATACCCAGTTTCTGTAATCTGAAAATGAAGAAAAGGCCTGATTTTTTTTTTTTTTTCCTGCAGATGCCACTATAAAAATTTCTATTTCAGATTCTTCCGATATGTTTTTATCCTGCATCTTTGATTTCCTAGTTATCCATCTACAACTTTTCATTCTGATGAAGCTGTATGTAGACATTAATATTTTTCTCAAAGACTTATGAAAGAAAGTTTCTTTTAATTTTATAGTAAATAAGTGCCTTCACTTAACAATGTTAAACATTCAAATGTTAAAGGGCTATCAATGTTGTGTTTCTGACATATTTAAAGAAAAACATAGGAACCTTTGACATTGCTTTGCATAAATATTACAACTGACTATTCCTACTCATATAATTTACAATATTTTTAAATGTCTTTTTTTAGTTAATATTTTTAACATACAATTTTAACATGCATAAAAATATAATTTTTAAACTGATATGTAATATTCATACATCAATAAAAAAAAAAAATATATATATATATAAGCCTGATTCAAATCACTTATAGGGATGGAGCATTCACCGTAACTTTTTGTGTTGTTTGATGAATGTATTCATTCATTATTTTGCTTTGTTGTTTTTTGTATTTCTTATAAATGCATACATGAAGCCTTTTGGCAGCCAATGCCATGCTTAAAATCTTGTGATACATGCGATATCAAATACGAAATGAGTAATAATGGCCCTGAAGTAGCATCTTATCAAGTTCCATCTCTCTTCCTCCAGAGAAAAATAGATCTCTAGTTATTTGGTCAGTGTGTGGAATATTTTATTTACCAGTAACACCCTCCTGAAGTAGACTATTGTCGTCCAGCTGTAGACTGCTGACCCCAATGACTGCATTATGTCATTTTTGTATCTTAGGTTTCTTTGTTTTAAAGAAACAGTTAAATGAGTTTTCCATCTGAGCTACTTACTGCACTGCTAAAAATAAGTGATAACAAAATTTATAACTGAAGATCACAGGGGAACAAACTTATTTGAGGGGGATATGAAAATAAAACTGAGATACAAGAAACTAAAGTACAGAAAAAGGAACCTTACACAACTAATTTTTTTTTTAACTGTAGCCAATTCAGCCAGTAAAATATTGTTAGAATCAGCAAGTGAAGCTTCAGTGCATGATGATGCTGTATAATTTCCATTAACAAGTTGATTTCCATCTCATTCAATATTACAATTGAAGCAATATATTTTTCTTACATCTTACATCCTTCCCGTGCCGTTAAACATTACACAGGGCTCACATAGTTGTTTGCCAAGTTTTCCTGTTCTCGGTGAGTCTTTTGACTTCATCAAGGGATGTTATGCCCACTAAACTGGCTTCTCTTAACAATGTCCTCTTTAGAGTTTCACATGGTCAACCTCTTTTTCTTCGGCCTGTTGTGCTTCACTTGATAGCTCGTTTTGGTATTCTCTGATTGTTTCTTTTCATCACATAGCCTGCATATGTCATCTTCTTTTTCTGATCACCCATGAGACAGGTTGTTGTTTTGCTCATCTGTCTTATCTCTATGTTGTTCGTAAATTCATTCCACTTTATACCAAGTATTTTCCTTAGCCATTTGTTTTCAAAAGAGTCTAATTTCTTGTCTGTTTCTTTAGTTGTTTTCCAGCTTTTGCATGCATAAATGAGGGTGGAAATCACATTTGAATTGAATAATCTTAACTTGGTTTTTGTGCTTATAACTTTTGAATTCTATATGTTCTCAAAATTTTTGAAGGACAAAGCTGCTTTGGCAACTCTAATTCTACCTTCCTTCCTGGTGTCACCATCCTGGTCTATGTAGCTACCAAAGTATGCAGATTGGTTTACTTCATCAACAACTGTTCCTTCTACATATATTTTTTCTTCTTGATTAATGAAGTTTCATTATTTTTGTTTTGTTTTTGTTAATTTCAAGACTTATTCTGCTAGCCAAGGAAGACAGGGAATATGTTTTTCCCTGCATTAATTTCACATTGTCACTGATAAAAGTTATGTCATCTGCAAAATCAAGATCTTCTATTTGGGTCCTATGTACCTAATCAATGCTGGTTTTACCTGTACAGCATCTTTTCATTATGAAGTCTATGGCAATTCCAAAAAGCAAGGGAGATAATATACATCCTTGTTTCATGCCTGTTTCAATCTGAAACCATTCGCTCATTCCTTCTTCTGTCTTGACTGCACAAACATATCTGTTGTAGAGATCTCTAATGATGTTGACAATTTTAGATGGTATTATATATTTCTAGACGTACCTATTACTCATTTACAAGAATTTCATGTCCTAGGCAATTTTTTTTTTCAACATTTTCCCCCCAGAACTTTCAATCAACTTGTTTAATTATCTTTGCTAAAAGTGTTCTGAATCATAAAAAAAAAAAAAACCTAGTTGTCTGTCATTAAAGGATTTCATTTCGAATCAATTGGAATGAATTAATCAATAAGTGTAAGCGAATCAAATGGAGGAGACAGATTAATTAGGATAGATATTTAGGAAATAAGAAAACACATCTTGAAACTCTCTCTGAACCTTATGTGCCCAGGGAACATGGGGCATCCGCAAGGGTTTTCTACAAATGCCTGACCTTTGCTTTTTTTTCCTCTCTTGCCCAGGTGAGCCCTCTATTGCTCAACATCCTTTCTGTTGTTCTTCTCCATGTCTCCTTTGGTACACCCTTACTTCTGTTCCCTTGTGGTGTCCATCTTAGTGCTATTTTTGGTAGTGAGTTGTCAGTCACTCGGAGCACATATCCCAACCATTGTCAGCATCCTTCAGTAATTGCTGTCAGTGGCTTCATCTGCATTTCTGCCAACATGATGTTATTTCTTATGGTGCTTGGCCAAAATATTCTTCTAATTCTTCATAAACATTTAGTCTGGAAAGAATTCAACTTGTTTTCCATGGTTTTGGTGATATCTTGAAACTGCCACAAAGTAAAATCGCAAGATCTGTGGAAGAAAGAAAGACAGAAAAATGAAGAAGGTTGTGGATGAAATCTGTATTAAACAATCACAACTTGCCCATAAGATAGAGCTAGGAAAGAACTTTGTATGCACACTAGCGATGATGTGTGGTACCCTGATTTTTGCGCCTTTTGGCTGTGTACTTCCAACTTCAGCACCTTTCCTTGCTAGGGCAGACTGTCGTCTAGCTCGGGCTGCCATAAAGACAATGGTGTAGGCTGGCCTGGTCACAAATTTGTTTTCCAGTCTCTGTCAGATCCAGCATGCAACGTTGGCTGGCCAGACAGCTTTGACGGTTCCAAAGAGACAATCCGACTTTGGGATGAGGAATCTGATGAGTGCCTCAACGATATCCACTCCCCTGCCACCTAGTCTGCTGGCTCTGTTTTGTTTACATCATTCTGACAGCCATTTTTGTAAAGACCCATAGGACTGTCATGTCCTGGATTCATTGGTTTCGCATCAGACTTTCCTCATCCCTGCTGGCAATCTCCATGTTCCCATCCATCCACCAACCTGACATTACATTTTACAAAAATAACAAGCAGTGTTGACTGCTACGGGTTTCTGGGCTACAGAAGTAGGTCAGAGTTTTTAAACAAACAGATCTATGTTCCTTGTCTCACAAAGACTATGTTAAGATACGAGGAGAAGTCACTAAGTAGCTCACAAATGCATGTTACAAAAAAACTAATTGCAACAGTAATTTGAAAAGTTTTAATTTTTGAACCTACATTACTCCCTTATTTCTCAATGTAATCGCCACCAACATCGATACATTTGTCCTATCATGGAATTACAATACCCATGGTGTAAAAATCGGGAGTCCAATTTCTGAACCATTTTTTTTTTGTTTCCACCTCTTCGTCACTTGAGAATCTTCTCCTGCCAAAGTGGTTTTTCAATGGACCAAATAGGTGTAAATCACTTGGAGCTAAGTCAGGACTATAGGGTGGATGTTTAAGAACTTCTCAACCCAACTGGCTAATTTTCTCTTGGGTTAACTGAGCCATATGTGGTCTGGCATTGTCATGAATGAGAAGTACACCTCTAGTCAGCAGACTAGGATGTTTTCTTCGAATTGCATCCCTGTAGCATCAACAGAACTTCACAGTACAATACAGAATTCATACTGTAACCATACTTCTGGAACTTCTATCAGCTCTGATAATCTCATTCACACGTTGCAGTAGCTTCTGTTGCAATCTGAACAGGACAGCCAAGTCAGACTTTGTCAACAATTTCGGTGCGTTACTGAGAAAATTCTTTTACCCAGTTATAAACCGGTTTACGTGATAAACACTTTTCAGCATAAACTGTAATCATTTCCTTATGAATGTCCTCAACTGAATGTCCTTTAGCCCACCAAAACTGCACTACACTTCTCTGTTCTTCTTTGGTACACACTAACAGTTGGGTAGCCATTTTGTTATTGCTTTGCACATGTGCATGTAACTCCCAGCGCCCCTACATACAACTATTATAAAGCTGGATGATGATATTATCTAATGATATATTTAAATACTACCTGATAACTGCCTCTGATAAAAGTATTTCAATATGCGAGTTACTTAGTGACTTCCCCTCATAAGTATGTTCTTAACACAGTTGTTCCCAGGGGAACGGGAAGGAACTGAATTAGGAACCAGTTCTTTGGTACAGATGGCCTGGTCATCTGAGTAGTTAGACACTCGGTTTACTAATTCGGTGGTACTGGGTTCAAGTCCCAAAAGTGGAATTTTTTCTTATACACACCAGAAAGGCCCCGGGGTCCACCCAACCTCTGAAAATGGGTACCAGAGAAATCTGGGAAGGTAAATGCAGCCAGGCATGATATTGACCACATCACACTTTCATGTGCCAAAGGTCATGGAAATACAGATCTAACACTGTATCCCCAATAACGGCATGGAAACAGGAATTTTACCTTTACCTTTTTTTCTCTTGGTACAGGCAGGTACCAATTTCATACAGACCAATTCCAGATACTGAGTAGTATCAATATGGGGCCATTTCAGAAAGCAGAAATGCAACCACCTCCTAACATGAGTGAATCTGCTTGCTGGTAATGATAGTGTAGATATGGAGTTGCATCTGATGATTGGAAGATTTTGTTTGAAAGTCATGACATCAAAACAATACTGTCATCATGCCATGTCACTCTGTAGCTGCCCCTTTCTCACCCTCGTTTTTTTTTTAAACAACAGGTTCTCTTTCAGCATTAAGCGTTAAACCATTTTAATCACAGTTGCCATATATTACTGTGCTGTGCAGTCACTAAATGTTCTGATTTTATTTGTTAGTGTTTATGAACATATCAGCATCTCCTCATAAAACTGTTGTTAAAAGCTTGAGATGAGAAATGATGACTGCGGTAAAACTGGTTCTAGCAATGAAGGTAGATAGAAGTGTATGGTTCAGTTTTTCAAAAAAGATAAAAAGAATGAGGAAATTGTGTTGAAAGTGAAAAAGCGTGTTTAAATGAAGAATTTACAACAATCCAATATTTTGACAAAAGCCTTTTCCAAGGCATACAAAAACCAACACAACAGATATAAACATGAAAAGTAGATGAAAAATTAAACACTTGGCTTTTTGGGCTCACAGGCATAGGTAAGCAATAAGTGGAAGCAAGCAACTGACTGAAAAATGAGGTATATAGAGAGGATGACAAAGTATATCAAACGATAGACAATATAGTGTTATGAACAGATGGCCTAGCTTGCTTCCATCGAATACATATGGTCTAAACATAAGCTGCCCAGATGGTGCAGATGATAAAAGTGAGAAGAAAGTATAAGGAGGGATGGATGAAGGAAAGTTCAGAAAGAATAGAGAACACCGAGAGGACAAGAATGCTAACTTAGGATATGTATAGACAAGGAAACTATCAAAGGATAGAAAGCGCTGGAAAACTAACCTTAAGTCACCTGTGGCAAGAAATAGAAAATGCAGTGAAGTGAGGCTGAGACAAAGTTGAGGAAATTAAGAAGTTTAATCCTGCAATTCTTTTTCAAGAAAACTGAGCATGAATAGCAGAAATAGAAATAGTTAAGAATTAGGTGGAAATGTAAAGTAGTTTAAAGAAAGCTGAATTTATTGTTAATTCAGTTGAGTGGAGATCATTCATTGGAAGAACAGGAGCAAATTTCAGATGCAGAAATGTCCAATTTTCCTTGATGGTCTCCTTGGCAGAAGTGCTTGGTGACCAATGTCAGTGCTATCTTGGGAGGTGAAAGAAGTCATAGGATTAAACTTCTTAATGAAACTGATGAAATTGTCCAGGTCTTTCTCTGGCATGGATGTGACCACAATGCCATCATCAAGGTAATGTCTATGGAAGGCTGGAAAATGTCCCTTGTGTTCAAAATGACCCATGAACAGACTATGCACATAGCTAGGACCCATTTTTGGTGCCCATGGCCATACCACTGATCAGGGCGAAATAAAGGAACTGAACTCAAATAAGTTGAGTTTGAGGGACAAGTCATGTAAGCGTAGAATAGTGGAAGCGGTTCGGACAGAGTAAAACTGGTACTTACATACCACCCACAGTTTGGCAGTTAAGGATATCTTGTTTCATTATCTCTATCTCCTACACACTGAGCCCGATACACGTGAACTCTCTGTGAAGCCCCCACCGGTGGCATAAAGACGGGACAAGGACCTATTAGAAGTTATCTCAAGTCAATGGACATGACTTTCTCTGCAGGGACTTCCATAGAAGCAATACTTGTCCATCTGTTGTTGAGACAAACCAGGTTTTCTTTGCAAAGTTCACATTATCAGTTCAGGAGGGCTTTACTTGCACTTCTCACAATGTCATTCATGCCACTGTGTGCAAACTTATGCTTATAAGATCAGTTTTGCCAACATTTGAGCAACATATCCAAAATGGCATGGATACCTGTCACCAAACACTTTTACCTAGGAGACCGTCAAAGAAAACTGGACATTTCTATAGCTGCAATCTGCTCCATTCTTCCAAAGAATAATCTCAGAAAGCTCTGGAACAATGCCTTATTTTCCAGACTGGCTGTAACCTGTAATCAAAGACTGGCATCCATGCATTATGGGCATTTCCACAAGTGCTCTGCCTTCCGTTCCAACAACCAATGAAGCATGCATCTGCTGATAGAACCAGTTACGCACTGGTTGTTGGTAACGCATGCTAAACCACTCATTTGGAAAAACATCTACTTCCTCTCTCCTTCCCCAGTTCAATCATCTTCCTGATGTGATTGTTGTCTTCCTCCAGACGCACCCAATCCAAGGTGGCTCTTGCAATATCCTCCTTGTCCACTCTTAGGATGCCCTGAATTGATGTCTGATTTCTCATTCCTGTAACTCCCACATGACCTGGGCAATAGATCCACATCAAACTAGATAAATGAGAGCTCTCAAGAAGCTGGACCCACTCCCTGTGGAAGAAATGTCTCCCCATTCTTTGTAATATGCTTTAGGAGTCTGTTATAACAACCTGATGAGAGTTGTCCTGCTCCAACAACCAAGAAATTGCTTTTGATGCTGCCTGCACCTCCATTCTCATGCTATAAGTGATGGTTGCATAGGCTCTGATTTACTCGCAACCGGTTTGCCTCATCCACTTTTTAGGCCTCGTGCCACTTACCTATTTGTGAAGATCACAGAGTCATGTCATTTTGAGTGATGCTGAATCTGTTCCTGCATCTACCCTGAGACCACTGTTCCCTCTAAAAAAATCATACATCACACAAAACGGTGCAACATAAACAACTAAGCAAATAAATAACTACTGTTTTGTACTACTGTCACTGAATAAGTAAACAAAGAAATCATCACTGCAGTTAACTAAATACCAGTAAATGACAAGTACAGCAGGTTTATCCTGTTATTAAATATACAGGCCTTTACACAGTGTATGTGTGTGCATGAGTTAGTTACTTACTACACACATTTGCACACAATATTTTTTTGCATATGAGCTGAAGATTTTGCACATAGACAGCAAACCCTTAGAGGGAACATTGCCTGAGACCTGTCTTGGCATTCACAGCCAACCTGAATCATTATCTTCATTAGACTCTGCATATCTGACAGTCCAGTTCTAGGGGAATCTGCTCTGGGTCACAACTACTGACAGTGTCTCTTCTGCCTCCACCATCCATGATCTCCCTTGCTTGATTCCTTGTCCTTTGCTGAGTTCAGCTCTGGTAGAAGGAGGTGGTTTGCCATGCTGGCAATTCTGAGGTATGTCTTCACTTGCACATACTTGTGCCGTACTTTCATGCTGGGCTTATCCAGCAAGTAACACATAGCTATGATCAAAGTATCCTCGGTGCACCCCAGAAACTGCTCTTGTGGCCTCATTTTGGATTATTTCAAGCTTGATTATCTGAATCATGAACAAAGTTGCAAGGTTGAGGCCATGCTAAACTACTGACATCACCAATGCCTTAAAGCAGTATTACTGCACTACTTAGCAATACACGACATGACCAGTTACATGTAAATCAACAACTCTACACCACAATTAACACTTAACATGAATCCAATAATCACAGGATTCAGCAGACACACTTTATATGTTTAATGATGAGATCCCATTTGTACGATGAGTGTTGTAATGATGTAGAGTGTAAAACTTGATGGATACAATTACAAATGATCATCCAAAAAAACATAAATCCGGGCGACTAACATCGCCATAGGACTAGGTCAAACATTCAACATTTGTCCAAAAAAATTGACACACAAATCCATATGACTACTACAACAATTTGTCTTAAGAAAAGCAATCCATCACTACAACAATTTTAACTACAGAATCTCTATCCCATCCTAGAATCAAACACACAACCTCTCGCTACAACATTCTGACAAAAAAACTCCCCTCTCAACTCATTCACACCTCCCGCCCAACCTAAACCACGTGACTCAGAATTCTCTCGAAACACAAGATATTTTCTCCGTGCTTGGCATACAGTGGTCTACCAGACCACAACCACAGGGTTACACACAAAACAATCTGTTCATTCATTCATTCCTTTGCATGTCCCTTGCGGAACTTTGCCTCCCAAACAGCACTCCTGTAGGCCTCTCGGTTGTGAGCAAGATGGCCTGCTGCTGCTGCATCCATTTCCAGATCGTCAACGATGTCTTGCAGCCATCTTCGTTTCGGTCTTCCTCTTTTTCTTTTTCCCATTATGTATCCTTCCAATACGGTCTTCTCTAAACTATCATGACGTTTAATGTGTCCAAAATATTTAAGTTTTCTCTCTTTAATCCTCTTTACTAGCCAGCCTTCTTCAACAATCTGTACAGAATGTTATTCTGTTACAGCCTGCATCAGCAGGAACAGTGTCCCTTGTGGAAGTCCAACACTTACCATGACCTTCACTGCTTTGAGCCCTTCCTTTGCTTTCTGGATAACCATGTCTGTGTGGTAGCTGAAGAATAGTGTCCTGTCAAACAAAAGATAGTGTCCTGTCAAACACGATCCCAAGATGCTTCAAAAAGTGTTCCCTCTCAATATATTAACTGTTGCACTGCACTACCAGAGAGGTGGTCTTCACAGATCTGTCATCTTATGAGCACCACATGGAATTGGCCTCCCATTAACGTCCCACCTTGCCCAAATTAACAATATTAGAGTCTGAATCAGACTCAATGGCCAGTCGAGTCATCTTAACACTGTTCAGGACAGACAGGTTTGTCTTTATCAGGCATTATTCAGCGCATGTTCTTAAGTGCTGTCGGTAAGATTGTCCCACTGTAAGTTGTCCCACTGCCAAATACAAGTGAAGTCCCCACAGACTGTTTATGTTCAGTCAACTCCTCCAGGTCCTCAGGAAAGCTCCAGTTTTCTTCACTTATTAAGAAGTTGTTATTGACACAAATATTAACAATACTCCATGTATTGCCACTCACTATGATCTGGATTTCCTGTAACTCTTTGTTGTCCTTCTCCCATTCTTTTACATCAGTACAGAGTGGGGAAAATCTTTTCTGATTAGAACAGCCTGTCCATGATGTGTTTAGCACATTGGACTAACGTAGCAGATGTTTCCAGGATAGCTGAGAACCTCTGTATGTGCCTCCTGCAAGAGAAGAATATCAAATTCGGACAGGTGGCATTCCAATTTAGCTCCCCTTTGTTTGAAACTCATCCAGTTTCTGTATCCTATGTTAATGTACATTAATTCTCTCAGATATCATTTGCTTTTTACATTTTCTTGCTCTCTTTCTTCTCATTGCAGTCCCCCAATGTTGTTTATTTTTTTCTGTCTGATTGATGTTTCTCCTCGCCTCAATTTCTGGGCACAAACATAGACTGGCTGTCTTCGCCCACCTGGAATTAACAAAAAATTCAGCTTTCTTTAAACTACTTTACATGTCCACCTAGTTCCTAACTATTTCTATTTCTACTATTCAAGTTCAATTTTCTTGAAAAATAATTGTAGGATTAAATTTCTTAACTTCTCAACTTTGTCTCAGCCTCACTTCACTACATTTTCTATTTCTTGCCACAAGTGACTTAAGGTTAGTTTTCCAGCACTTTCTATCCTTTTTTGATAGTTTCCTTGTCTAAACATATCCTAAGTTAGCAATCTTGTCCTCTCAGTGTTCTATATTCTTTTCTTCATCCATCCCTCCCTATACTGTCTTCTCACTTTTATCATCTGCACCATCTAGGCAGCTTTTGTTTAGACCATTCTACCACATTTAGAATATAGCTCAACAGCTTGGTGCACACCATCAAACACTATGCTACATAATCTAGATAAGGTACAAAATCAGTCACTACAGATTATCACAGGTCTTGTGAGGTCCACACCAGTAGAAGAAATGAAGAAAATAGTTAGTGTTTAAGCGCTAAAAGAATGTAGAGACACAAATGTCATGACCTTGGGAGAGAAATTCCTCAGCTCTGTAAACCATCCCTTGAAGGAGAGATTCAATAACTTAGCACTAAGATGGCTTAAAAGAAGCAGCTTCATTCATCAGGCCAAACGTCTGCGTAAGCTGATACCTGACCTTCCAACATTATCATCTGTACCAGAGCATACGCCATGAAAAGAAGCAGAATGTACACAAATAACTATTCAAACTGAAGTCAAAAGTGTGCAGAATGGTGAGATGCAAAGCAGTCCTGTAAGATCAACATCAGCACTAAATGTGTTAGATGACAAATATCCATGTGACACCTGGATATGTATGTATATAGATGGATCTGCACACAATGCCATAAAGAAAGGAGGGGCAGGAGCACATATTGAATATCCAAACAACACTACTGACAAGATTTCCATCTCTCTCTCTCTGAACCTTAAGTGCCCAGGGCACATGGGGCTTCCGCAAGGGTTTTCTACAAATGCCTGTCCTTCGCCTTTTTTTCTGCTCTTGCCCAGGTGAGCCCTCTATTGCTCAACATCCTTTCTGTTGTTCTTCTCCATGTCTCTTTTGGTCTACCCTTACTTCTGCTCCCCTGTGGTGTCCATCTTAGTGCTATTTTTGGTAGTGAGTTGTCAGTCATTCGGAGCACATGTCCCAACCATCGCCAGCGTCTTTCCTCAATAATTGTTGTCAGTGGTTTCATCTGCATTTCTGCTAATAAGATGTTATTTCTTATGGTGTTTGGCCAAAATATTTTTCTAATTCTTCGTAAACATTTAGTCTGGAAAGAATTCAACTTGATTTCCATACCCACTGGAAAATACTGCAACAACTTTGATGCAGAAGTTAGGGCAATTATTGCTGCGGTTGAAAAACTATCAGACTCCAGAACTGATACATGCCCCATAGTAATTCTCACAGACGCAAGATCGGTACTGGAAGCTCTTCTGTGCAATAAACTACCAAATCTTAAGGATGCCTTGTCAAAAACTGGCTCACGATGCAGAGTCACCCTGCAGTGGATTCTATCCCACTGTGCTATATCAGGAAATAAGAAAGCTGACTGTCTGACCAAGGAGGGTACTGAAATGGAGCAACCAGACATACCAATCACCTATAATCAGAAGAAAAGCATGATAAAAACCTACAGAAAGCCACAAGCACCACTACATGATGAGTATCACATATCAAACAGAAAAGAACAAATCACCATATTCCATCTCAGAACAGGACACAGCTGTATATTTATACAAAGTTTAAAGTTTGTACTACAACTCTTTGTGCATATGTGCCCAGGCTTCCCCAAACTGTGGAACATATCCTCCAAAACTGTACCAACTACGAGACACTGAGAAGAAATAACAGGCATTTGTGGAAAACCCTTGCGGAAGCCCCATGTGCCCTGGGCACTTAAGGTTCAGAGATATATATATATTATTCATGAGAATAATATATGCAAGATAAAATAAACAAGCTAACTCAGAATGAAAACAACATAGGATCAACACAAGAAAGACAAAGTAATGAAGCAAAATGTGAACTACAGAAATGTACCCAGAGTAGACAGCAAGTTAGTGGAGAAGGTCAACGAATTTGTATATCTTGGCAGTAGAATAGTAGAAAATGGAGACAGCACAGAAGACATCAATAGCAGACTTACTAAAGCAAACCAGGCTTTTGCAATCCTGCAGATTATATGGAAATCTAAAAAACTAAGCGTGAAGATGAAAATCAGGATATTTTAGAGTAACGTTCTAAGTGTATTACTCTACAGAATGCTGGAAAATCACCAAAATCATAGAAAACAAGTTGAATTCTTTCCAGACTAAATGTTTATGAAGAATTAGAAAAATATTTTGGCCAATCACCATAAGAAATAACATCTTGTTGGCAGAAATGTAGATAAAGCCACTGACAGCAATTATTGAAGAAAGATGCTGGTGATGGTTTGGACATATGCTCTGAATGACTGACAAATCATTACCAAAAACAGCACTAAGATGAACACCACAGGGGAACAGAAGTAAGGGTATACCAAAAGAGACATGGAGAAGAACAGAAAGAATGTTGAGCAATAGAGGGCCCACCTGGCAAGAGCGGAAAAAAGGCAAAGGACAGGCATTTGTGGAAAACCCTTGCAGAAGCCCCACGTGCCCCGGGCACTTAAGGTTCAGAGACAGAGAATTCATTCATGAGAATGAACCAAAAGTCAAAAATAAAAAACCCTCACCTGAAATGATCATTTATGGTCTTTGCAAAATGAAAGCTCTCCTTGCATTAAAATTAAATTTTTTGCACATGGAGTGGGAAAATTTTTAAAGAAAAGCAATATTTCCTTCCAATGTATTAAACAGAAAAACAGTAATGATGAATATAGATTTTTTTTTTAATCTCTACTTGTTTGAACCAGGCTCATCATGTAAGAAATCAACCTTTGTTATCCCCTGGGCCATTCAAGACATGGTACAAATGGTGATATTATCATTTATATGACATAAAGTTAACATAAAAATATATTAATACAAAAAGTAAAGATAATCATAAATAAACAAGTGAATGAAGCAAAATTAAACATGGAAATTCACATATTCACTTTCAACCTATCAGTCTAAAAGCATATGACTAAAGTCTTTTCTGTGTGAAATCAAGCAGATTTTACCCTTGGCCTCGATCCTCTTGAAAAATATTCTTGAAATGCCATCTCGAAAATACTGCATAATAATAGATTTTTGCTTTTCAACATGACAAGGCAATAAAACTCATTTCAAGGCATGACTAAAATCTACTTTGGGTAAAAAAAGATTAGATCAGCCCAATTTCACGTCCGATATAAAAACTTGCTTCTCTATATGGAATGGATTTCTGGGATTTGCCATTTGTTTTGAAGACAAAAAGAACATTTTCAATTGATCTTTTCTCAACAAATTTCAAACTACCCATTTCCCTCCCCCACACACATCTCCACATTTATGAGATATCCAGATTTGTCCCATTTGTGGCATCTTCTAGGTTGGGAAATATGGTCACCTTATTACCCAGAATAATTTGAAACTTTGTGCCTCAAGTTCTACAAGAAATGAAAAAGATAATGCAATGCAAACTGTTGTGTGCACATCTAGTAATACTACTGTTGTTTGATATCAGATTAAAATATTTAAGGCATTAGTGGAAAATAATTATGAGCTTTGGTTTCAAAGGTCCACAGTTTATCTGTAAACTACTTTTATGTGGAGATTTTGTTACTTGCCTTTCTTTTTTTGCAGCACTAATGTCAACAACAAAAAAACACAAAACATTACTCTCATGATTATCAGATGCTGTGTCTACAGACATGTTCTCTAATTCCTTCACCAATTCCTGTTTCCTTGTGTCCTATTTGTACTTGTGTCTGTACTGTAGGTTCTGAATTTTCATCTCCCTCTCCTTCATACCATAAAACCTGAAACCTTTTGAAGTTCCTCAAAAATTATTTAACCAATTCAAATGATCTACACTATGTAAGATGTCTTCTTTTATGGCTAATACTACCATTGTTGGACTCGCATATTCCTCTATGGTAGCAGCAAGTCATGCTTGTGTACATGTTTCAATTTTTAGTAAGTTCTCATTGATGATAGAAAAAAAAAAAACTCCCAAGGATGACAAATGTCATGTCTCCGTAGTGTCATTTCCAGTCTCAGATATAAAGTTTTCTGTGTATTTTGAAAGACTTACAATGTTCTAACACGTCTTTTTTAAAATTTGGAACAGTGCAAACTTGTTTTTTTTTAGAATATACTTGACTATCATTTTTGACATCTTCTCCTGACAAGCTTTGCTGCTTCTTACTTTCAGAAACTATTTGATCCACACCTCATACAAAATATCATGACGTTTATTTTAAAAAATACAAATAATTACAAAGAAAATAAAGCCACTGCTCGCATTTCTATCAACAAATCTTTATTCATTTCATACAAATATATCCTACATAACCATGCTGACCTAGTGTGTGAAATGAAAGGAATCCAGGCATTTAAAAAAATACCAGACAACATAAAATGGATACTAAGCATAATCTACTGACACAACATGAATGAAAGAAACTTATTTCTACATAGTAGTAAAGAAGAAAATCAGCAGCAGTTTATGTTACTTTTTTTCTTACTCTCGATGTCTTTGTTTTCCCACGGAAACTCCAGGTATCCGTTTCTTGTGGACAGGGTTTACCCTGGTGCCGGTAGGACAGAAAAGCTTCCGCCTCACAGCAGAATTGAAACTGTGACCTTCTGATTGGTAGGCGGATATATATATATATATATATATATATATATATATATATATATATATATATATACATATATATACTGTCTGTATAATAAATATAAGAAGTTACTTGACCTAATTCATTTTTAACAGACCCGAAGGCGATATAATGAAAATGTCAGATTGTGACAGGTATACAAGTGAGAAATAGTTGCATGTGTGCTTTTCTTTCCAAATATTTCCACATTCTTACCTTGAAACCGCTTATTTACGATTTTTTTTCCAAGGTCTAACCATACAATACTGCGCTTTGTGACTATACGAAAGCTGCTTTCTTTTTCTATGCCCAGTGTTTTATAATTTTTATATGAACACCACGGAACTTTTTAACGACGTGCCCAACTGAACAGCAAATTCTGACTGGAAGTCGTGCGATCCCAGAGCTGCAGAAATGATACCTGCCTTTATAAAACATTTTCTGTCATTTCTTGCGTTTGCGACTCGACGCTCGCTCGAAAGTCGATGCATCTTCTATCGGGGTGTGTTCAATACACTACTGGCAAAAATATAGTCTATTCTTTTATACTTATGTTTTTAAACTTTGGACACATAAATAAAATGCAAATTCACAAACATTAAAAAAACTAGAAGATAAAACGTCAAACAACCTTGAATAGGTCAGGTGTCTGCAATAAGCTCGTTTCTGCTTCTTGGAGAAGCATTCATAGAATGAATATGGCGGCTAATCGTTTATGTACAATGGTAAAGCAGTAAAACAATAAAATGACAAAATCGTCAGCGTTGGAATTCTCTTTCTATAATTATAAAAGCTGTGTTAAAAAAAAAACAACAAATGAAACTGTTCATTGTAAAAGCAACACCGAGCAACCGCTGCCGAGAGCAAACAGTACGCAACGTTTCACTAACCTGAACATGTTAAAACGTCCCCACTTACGAAATAAGTGTTGGTGAAGTTGACAGATTACACAGTAACATCATTCTTGTACCATAAATAAATAGCTAGCAGGACTATGAACAAAGACGTATGTCCTGGGTAAACATATCAAAGTTACGAATGGAAAACAATAAACAAACCTGTTAACTATTGGTATCTGCATCAATGGTTCTTAAAATTAACCTGGGGTCCATTTACCAACAGGGTGCCCACAGATTAGCAAATACACTTGGTACTGAGCATTGGAAAAAAAATGTATTTTAAGTGCTTTATTTTTAATGAGGGGGGGGGGGCACAGCTGTTCTCGGCCCAGGCAGGGGGTCCAAGACCCAAAAAGATTTAAGAAACGTTGTGGTTTAGAGCGACGAACATAAATATGGCTTAGATGCAGAAAGAAAGAACAGAATCAGGAAGGAAAAACTGCTGTCGGATTATATTTCCTGTGTGTTCCTGTCAAAATATGTACACCAGTAATCTTTCTGTCCGAATATAATAAACAGCGGAAAGATACATTTTAAAAAAATATGAGCAGGCTTACAGTAGACGATAGATGCCATTTTTTTTCCCTTCTGATTGTTGCAATTGGATCCATGCATAATCAGCTACAGTGCAGACAGGTACATTTTAAAGCAACAAATATTCCACTAGTAAATTTTATATACTGTTTTTATATCTATCCATCATTATATCCTACAAATGTGAATAAATATTTGATGACATCATGTTCCTGTCCAATATGTCAGCCTGAATAATGGTCTACTCCCTGCCAAGAATACCATCCAATGAAAGTTGTTTCTGGTTTGAGGTCACGTGTGCTAATTTCGTGGCGTGCTGGCTGCTCTTCGAAATAGTCAGTCGAGCTGTATCTTTCAATGAGGAAGGGTATAGTTGCACTTTTGCCAAATCATCGCTGGTCTTCGCGACCGGTACAAAATTTAGGGTCAAACAGTGTTGATTAAGCGTAATGACTATCATCCTTTTCCTTGTAGACACTAGTGCGTCTATGAACCAACGAACTTATTTGGGAACAGCTTTAATTGATGTAGCGAAAGCAGCAGTTGAGAGTTTTATGAAGGTAAACAATTGATTCCAGACAAAGAAAGACAAATCACAAACAAAGCTGTATTGTATATGTATATACATATTTTAAAATGTTGAAAAACACCAGGTTAGTGACAAGATTTCTTTTTATTTCTGTTTATTCTTAGAGCCGATCCCGCGATGCAAGCAGTCGATGGGACCGTTACATGCTTCTGACTTTCGAAGATCCACCTGCGAATGTGAAGGTAAAACGGCCGGTGCTATTCCGATGCCTCGTTTCAATGTCATATTTCTGCATCTTAGAGGCACAAACTACAAAATGGCCAAGCCATTTTCCAGCAGGCTGCTATTTTTTTAAAGTTAAAACTCAAAATATAATGACCATCGTTTCCCAGCTTGATATGGTGGTCGCCATTTTGCCCTCAGAATCGCAAGGTATGCTGGGAAGAGTTATGTCTATGCCCAGCAACGAGGTCAAGTGTGTAAAAGAGTGAGGTCATAGGTTAAGGGTGATCAGACCGAATCTGGCAACTGATTGTACCAAAAGTGATCAGTGGTTGAGTTTTTGGTAAAAAAAGCCCTTATCAATCGCAGTTTCAGACTGCAGCCCCTTTATTGTTTCTGTGCATTTCTGCACTTGATTGCAGTATGTGATGTTGAGCTGCATCAGTACATAGCTAGAATACTTAATTGCGATAACTGACATTTACAAAGTGCTGCATTTCATATTTGGCATTCTTGTGACAAAGCTAACTACCAAGGAAGAATGCAAATAAATATATTTGAAAAAAAAGGACAAAAAACATGCCATATAGTTTGAATCCAATGAATAGATTAATTTCTTTCTTTGTTCTGCAAGTAACTGGTGAACATACTTTATTTTCAAAGGGTTAAGAATTGAGCACGCAAGGCCATCTAACATTCTGCCCTTCATCATACACCTTTCACTCAGTCAAATTCATTCAGCATTAATAATCATGAAGACACAATTAAATGATTACATAAATAAATAATAAAAATTCTCTTTTCCATACACTCCACACTCTGATTTATGCAACAGCATGAAATAAACTTGCATTCTTTGATTTATGCAACAGCATGAAATAAACTTGCATTCTTACATTCTTCTTCTTCTTCATTCGCTTTTACCACCAAGACCGCCCTGTGATCCTGCTGAATTTACTCCTGTGGTCCTTGATAGGTCCTGTTGTCCCCGAAAGGACCACACTAGATCCACGAGATGACCACAAGAGGTTCACAGTATCGCAGGGCTTGAGCCTGTATTCATGGTGGGTCTCAGAACCGGGAATGTGTGACACCGTGGTTTTCGTTGCACCAGTTTAATCTAGAATTCTTACATTCATTCAAAACTAAAATTTATAGAAAAGCTGTTAAAAAATAGAACAACCAAGCCATACTTTAACTACTTTAGACTATGCTTATGTCATTGACCAGAGGGGTCTTAAGCACTGTGGTGGGTTGACATGTCAGTGCTGGACTTTGTGTCCTCAAGATAGATATGGATAAAATATTAAGCATTGCATGAGGACATATTTTCTTGTGTATTAACTCTTCCCGTGCCATTGTCGCTATAGTGAGAACTTCCAGTTACTGAGTTGCGTGCCATGTTCGTTATAGTGACAATTCGTTTGCTTCAATAAAACAACCGGTGTAACATTTAGATTGTACATATTTCGTCCGCGTTTCCAGTGACACTTTTCAAAATAGTGAAAGAGCACTTAGTTACGAGCGATGCCGAGCAAGAAAAAGGAAGAGAAACAGAGAAACATGGTCAATTTTTGATGATGTAGATAGGGGTATGGACATGGCCTTTGACCACCCCACTACTCTTGAATGTATCCCAAGTAGATCTAGACATATTTAGACAACTGTAGAAGTAGTTAGGAGGTTATTTCAAACATTAATTTAGCGAGAATGCAACATAGAATCACAATACGAGATTGACAAGTAGATCTAGTCATCTCAGATGGTAAGTAGTGTAGATCTAGACCTAGCCAATGGTGAGCTGGGCACAGTCATTATCTAAAAACATCACATTACTTCTTTTTTCCTACAAAACTCAGCATTTATGAAATGTTCATACATTTAGTTATACTTTGAAACATAATAAGTACACGGAAGTACATGGAAATACTGTTTTCCATTCCATTTTACAACTATACCCCCTATACAGATCAAGACCTGCGCTTTTATTCCAGCACCCATCTGAAAGTCCGCGTTTCTTCCTCTGGCATGGGAAGAGTTAAACATGCAGATATATAAACTGGAGTGCGTTATATTTGCAATTATGTATGGCATAAATAGCAAATGATAATTATTTGGACTGCTTATGAGAAAAGCATTAATGATAATTTAGAGAAGACTGTATTGGAAGGATACATAATGGGAAAAAGAAAAAGAGGAAGACCAAGACGAAGATGGCTGCAAGACATTGTTGACGATCTGGAAATGGATGCAACAGCAGCAGGCCATCTTGCTCACAACCGAGAGGCCTACAGGAGTGCTGTTTGGGAGGCAAAGTTCCGCAAGGGACATGCAAATGAATGAATGAATGAATGAGAAAAGCTACTCAGCAAAATGACACCAGGCATCCTTCATAAACGTTTAGACATTTACTTGCTGAAGCATAATCTTCTAAGGTGCAAACTCTGATATAGTAGAAAGAGGAGGAGAGGTAAATTACTATGGAAGCAGTTGGTCAAATTAATAGGGGGAGTTTTTTTTTTTATGAATTGAAGGTGTGAGATCAGCTCTCACTTGTCACCATCCAGTTGTATGTGTGTATTCAGTGTTGAGGTTAAAATTAGCTCTGAACACAGGGAACATCTGCCATGATGATGAGGCACTCAGGATTATGCTGCACATACATGTATGGCTGTCAGTGAAGAAAGGACAAGATAACATGTCACTCATAACTCAATCTCATAAAATGTGGGACTTCATCTGAGACCCAGTGGATGAATAGAAAATAAAACTATCAGAAACTGATCCTTATAATATTATAAAATGATGCAACAGTAAACTGCTTTTTTTTAAGGCTGGGTGGAAGGAAAGTCATCTGACATTTGCATCAGAGCTGAAACACTTGAGAGCATTTGGATTAACTTCCTTGGGCCCTTCACTGAAGCATGCATTTGACCTACTTAATTTGAATAGAATGACCAGTGGAATAGAGACCTATGGGCAGGTAGGCTGTACCATGATGAAGCAGCAGTGCAATTATAATTTAGTTTTGCTGCACAGTGTTTGTTTCTTTCTCTTTTAATGGATTGTATTCTGTTGAGATGTTTTGTATTGGAGTAAATAGCAGTTGATAATCTGTATAGGATTTGTAGTTACACTTTAGCACCGATGTTTCTTCTAAGGTTTGTGTTTTTTGTGCATAATGTTCAGCCCATGTGCATCATAATTTTTTTTTTAAAAATGAGTAGCATAAGATACACACATAAATATACCCCAACCGCAGGTTCTGCAAACCTTGAGGAACCTTGGACTACCAGTTGGGAACCACTATTGTAACACTTCATTTAAAATGGCAGTAGCAACATGACCAACAAGTATGGTCATTTTATCCATACATTTGTCTCACTCAGCCTGGTTTTTGAAGTATTGTACAGTTATTCATCACAGCTCTAACAGCAAAATGCCCAGAAAGCCATCTGATTTCGTTTAAAAGACAAAACAAAACGTCTTCACAGTTTGCAGCCTCACAAAGTTGTACAGACTTGTTTCCTTTCTGATGACCTACTGAAAATTGCATAAACTGTTGAGACAAATGTTTTGATATCTTTCATTAATGATATATTTTTTCAAGCATCATTCAGGCCTGTGTCTTCTCTGTGTGCTACATAATGCTGTTCTTGTAAATGTGGTACACATTTGTGCAGAACTGTTGCTAAACAGTTTCATTTGGCTGAGCTTATCTGTAGTACAGTGTATGACCTGCGTTGAGACTGTGCATGTCCCACGGCCCTTGACCCATGGCAGTAACATTGCAGGCAGAACAGCTGACTTTATTTGATACCTGAATGTATAAACTAGAAAAAAAAAACATAGAAAACACCTTTATTGCTTAACGATTACCTGTCCAGTTTTTAAAAAATTTTCCTTCGGAGTTCCCATTGCCCATCAAGCCTATGACGGACAGTCATGTATCAAACAGTATTTTCTGAGAGTTTGTTAAATCAGGTGTGTTCACTTTGTTAAAAATTGCTAGTTTTTCTAAAAGTTGAAAGTATAATTTTTCTTAATAAAAAAAAAGAGAAATAAACAGTGTCATAATTTAAAATATAACTTTAAAAAGTTAAAAAAAAACAAAAAACTTCACCAACCGTGGAGATCAAATCCATGCCCTTGATGTTACTAGAGTCATGCTTTTACCGACTGAGCTAGCTGGACGATCGAAAGAATAATCACTTTTGTAGTACATAATCTGTTTCCCCAGAGCGTGCAGAAGACATGCGCAGTGGCTATAGTACGAATAAGCAGCCCTCATGGGCGTACTTAACCGTACGTTATTACTGATAAGCACTCCATTTCATTTTACTAACATAATTGAAGTACCATCAAATGTAAACAACTATTTTCCAAAAATCTGTTGTTTTCTGTAGAGAATTGCTTAATTACTTCAAGTTTGCCTGAACTGTCACATGATATCTGTTTTATAATTCCTCTAAATATTATATGATATGATAATTCATTAAATTTTGTGCACTTTAAATAAAGTACAGTCAACTAACACATAAAAAAATTAACATTTTACTGACAAAAATGTCAGTACTTTCATCATTCAGCATTTCCTTTTTTATAACTGAGATTATGCAATTAACAAATTCAAATGCATAATTCTTACTTCTCTAGTGTTCTGGAATATAAATATTTTCAGAAGCACGATAATGAATCTCCTTCACTGATAGCATAGATGTATTAGTTTAATTGCCAAATTAAAATTAAAATTTTTGTTCCATCTGAATTTGCTCTTTTTCTTTTAGACATTTCATGTTTATTTCTCAAGCATCATGTGTTCCTGTCAACAAAAAGAAGTGGTTTTACTCAATTTTAAATGTTAAAATCTCACCTTAAAAACTGATAGTGTGCTTTCTTTGTCTTTTAGACATTTCAAGTTTATTTCTTAAGCATCATGTGTTCCTGTCAACAAAAAGAAGTGGTTTTACTCAATTTTAAATGTTAAAATCTCACCTTAAAAATTAATGGTGTGCTTTCTTTGTCTTTTTCAGTATTCTGTCAGATGAAAATGATTGATAACCTCCATATTATGCAAAAATAAACAGTGATTATGTTTTTGCTAAATCATTGTGTTTATTATTGATCATATGTTCAGTTTACAGAAAAGATTTGTTGTTTCAGGGTCGAAGTCCATTTTACAATGAATCAACAGTTATAATTGTGATAACTGATGGTGGTCACTTAACCTCACCCAGTGGAATGCAATCAGAGGTAAGATAACATCTTAGGGGCCAGTTTTGTTCACATATCTATAGACTTACATCCTTCCCGTGCTGTTAAACGTCACATAGGGCTGGCATAGTTGTTTCCCAAGTTTTCCTGTTCTCAGTAAGTCTTTCAGCTTCATCACAGGGATGTTATGCCCACTAAACAATGTCCTCTTTAGAGTTTCATGCATTCGACCTCTCTTTCTTTTGCCAGTTGTGCTCCACTTGATAGCTTTTTTTGGCATTCTCTGATTGTTTCTTTTCATCACATGGCCTATATATGTCCATCTTCTTTTTTTCTGATCACCCATGAGACAGGTTGTTGTTTGCTCATCTGTCTTATCTCTGCGTTGTTCTTGAATTCATTCCACTCTATACCAAGTACTTTCCTTAGACATTTGTTTTCAAAAGAGTCAAATTTCTTGCCTATTTCTTTAGTTGATTTCCAGCTTTCACTTGCATAAATGAGGATGGATATCACATTTGAATTGAACAATCTTAACTTGGTTTTTGTGCTTATAACTTTTGAATTCCATATGTTCTCAAGATTTTTTAAGGCCAATGCTGCTTTTGCAATTCTAATTCTAACTTCCTTCCTGGTGTCACCATCCTGGTCTATGTAGCTGCCAAGGTATGCAAATTGGTTTATTTCATCAGCTGTTCCTTCTACATGTATTTTTCCTAATTGACGTTTCATTATTTTTGTTTTGTCTTTGTTAATTTCAAGACCTATTTTGCTAGCCAAGGAAGACAGGGAATCTGTTTTTTCCTGCATCGATTTCACATTGTCACTGATAAGAATTATGTCATCAGCAAAATCAAGATCTTCTATTTGGATCCCATGTTCCCAGTCAATGCCAGTTTTACGTGTACAGCATCTTTTCATTATAAAGTCTATGGCAATTCCAAAAAGCAATGGAGATAATATACATCCTTGTATATATCTATAGTATAAGGTAGATATTATTTTGCTCTAAACAGTAAACACAAATGAAAATGCTAACAGAAAGAAATTACTAGCATCTGTTTGAAATTTTTCATGTCACTTTGCTTCCATACAGTCATAGCAAATCTTTAGATCGTTTGCACTCACACTGATATTTTACACAGGTGAATGGTCATAAAGAGATGGACCAGCACTATAATATATGTTTCACATACACATACAAAAAGTTGGAGATTCTATAAATGACATGAAAATTCATTGCTGCAAGATATGTGAAGAAAATTTGGAACTTAACATTGGAGCTTCAGATTTATCTATCTTAATTTTAAAATACTCCAGAAAAAAGATGACTGATAACATAAGGGTTAGTCAAAAAGTAATGTTAATTTTTCTGAAATTTTAATAAAGTGTACAGAAGTAATTGAAAACTCCTTATAATAACATAATCCCCACCATGTTCAACATATCTGCCACCACCTCATTAATGCCTGGATTCCTCAAGAAAGAAAACAGTCTGACTGAGCCTGTAGCCTAGCTGTGCATGGATACCTCGAGAATAAACAAATCTGAGCCTGTAGCCTAGCTATGCATATCCTCTTTAACACTTTGTGGACCTGTTATTTATCCTGAAAAACCTCCAGTGCCCAGCCATTTTTTTTTTTTGAGTGGACTTAGAAAAACTTGCATGTCTCTACTCACCATTGAGATAATTTAATCCAACTTGATAAATGGACTCCCAAGACCTTCTAGTACTTCTTGAGTGTGTGATAAGTGGAACAGTTGTCTGGATGCAAAGAGATACTTCTGCAAATAAAATCTTTTTTTCATTCTTTCTTCTCATTGACCATGCACATTCTGCACTTCTTAGATGGTGATTTTTTTAGTGCCTTGAACCTCAAGCTTCACTAGGACCTTTACTATTCCAGATAATCTTCCTGGATGATCTTTGCTTGGAGCCCTTTTTTGAGTTGTTTGGTAGGGTGTCTGTTCTCATCACCTACTTCCAAATTTTCTTGAACAGTAGAGTTGGTTTCAGAGAGCCAGAATCTTGTCACTTCAACTAAGTACTGCTTATAGGTCTTCTTGTAAAGTATGTAAGAGTTAAACAATGCACAGTTGATGAGATAGAAACCTACTTTTGTTCCATTTCACTGTCTTCTGCAAGATGTTGTAGTATGAAAGATACTGATAAGCCCTGTCTACTCCCTTCATGTACTTGTTGCAATCAGCTGTGTAAATTGGTTTCATCAGTGGGTGTCCTGTTTTTCTATCAGTCTTCCCAGTAGATACCATTTTTGAATTGTGCATTGATATCATGTGGACACGGTACTAGATCTTTCAGATTTGGATTGGCTGGTTTCTCCTTGGAGTAGAGCTTTGAGCAGTGTTCAGTCTTCCCAACTGCTTAAGTGCATCATTTTAAGATTTATGGGGAGCAAGTTTAATGATGTTTGATATTGATGTACATTGTTTTGACAACCCCCATATTTTTGGATTGACAAAAATGTTAGTCCAGTATTCATTCATACAGGTTCTAGATATCTGTTACTTTCTGCCTTCACAAATTTCAAGTGTCCTTTGAACTCTGCAAAGGATTCTTCCTGTAGTCTAGTAAGGCTTGTTTCTTTTCTGTGAGCACTTCAGTATTTTCTTCAGTACAGTGTTTGTTAGAGAATTTTTTTGGGCCAAGATCTGTCTTCTTCTGCATTCCATGGTTCTAGCCTCAAGACATCTATATTTATTGTCCAGATAAATTGTGCTGTCTTTTAGAGGTTATGTTTGCACACCTAAGTTTGTCTTTCAAGTGTAGCTCCCTACAGCCAGAGCCAGATTCTGGCCTCTTGGTAGAGGGGGCAGTGCAGCTCAGGAGTCTGGATGCCTGTCCAAGGTGATACAGGTGAGCTTACAATTGGCAGTGTCTGAAGATTGTGATTTGTTCCTGACATGAGAGTTGAGGCATCTGATCATTAGATAGTGGGTTGTACTGATGCTTGATTATAGTCTTGGCACCACTGTATGAAACAGTGTTGATGTTGTGGTTGCCTGCTACTAGATTTGGCAAGTCTGTTAGCTTCTTCATTATTCATCAGACCTCATGGACCACAACTACCTTTTCCAGAGAGAGCATTCACAGCATCTGCATTGTGTCTCCTTCTACTCTTTTGGCTTTGGGTGACAGCAGACTTTGTGTTATCCAAGACTGCTCAATCATAGGTGTTCAGTTTAAGTGTTTTCCAAGTCTCATCTATACTGCCTTTGTCTTCCAACTTTTTTTTCTTGGAATTTCATGGTCTTTTTATTGATCTTTGATTTAGCTGGTTCTTCAGATTTATGTTTACATTTACTTTAATAATTAGTGCATGATCAGTGTCACAATCTGCGCTAAGGAAGGTATGTGTGATTAATACTGTATATTGAGATGTGAGCAGAAAGCTTTAGCTGGTGCCAGTGTCATGATCTTGTCTGGCTCCATGTACTCAGTAGCAGTCATTCATTGAAGAAGAAGCATTCATTATACATATGTGATTGTGGAAACAAAATTCTAGCAATCTGTGCCTATTTTCATTTGTTTTATCAGCAGTGGTGACCTATGCAATTTGGCCAAAAATAGTTGGTATTAGTACACAGTTGTGCATGGGCACCATCGCATGTTTATGAAAGATAATTTCAAAGTGCTCATGCACACCACCACCACCCTCCTTGAATGTTTGAAATCCTCCATAACAGTTGTTTTCTAACATACGTACATACTTATGATAATACAGTGTAATTTAAAAATTATATGCATTAATACATTAACAAAAATATTTAACAATAACATAGAACATTTATAGCAGTACTGTAATGTGATAAACATACGTATGTGAATGTTCACTCTCTTGAGAAAAAAAATGCCTTATTGTGCTGTGCTAACCATCCATCTTTGTTGTACTTGTAATGAATACTGTTGAGGATGATTCATATTTATGAATATGGGTCTGATCTTTGGATTTTTAAAAATTTTCATATTTCCAAACAGAGTAACTGAACTGTAGTTGATGAAACAGTGTACACATGGGGGGAATACTGTAGTTAGTTACTGTAATTAGTCTGTGATATTTTTGGCTATAGTGTAATTAATAACAGACATAGGTCAATGGCATAACTGGTCATACCTTATTGTTGTGAAGGAGTTTGTGTGCTCATATGATATGAAGAGCTATACAGGTGGTAGCATAGCTACCAGAAGGGTCACACATGCCGAACAGGTTATCGGAGAGGAGACAGATGAAAAGAGAAACCCAAGTCCTCCAGGTTGGGGGTTTTTGACATTGAGCTAGCTCCCCTGGGAACAACTGTGTTAAGAGCACACTTATCTTAACATAGTGTTTGTGAGACAGGGAACATAGATCTGTTTGCTTAAAAACTCTGACCTACCTCTGTAGCCCAGAAACTTGTAGCAATCAACACCAATTGTAATTGTTATTTTTGTAAAATGTAATGTCAGGTACCAACCTGTGTTGGACGGATGGGGACATGGAGATCTCTGGCGGGGATGAGGGAAGTCTGGTGTGAAACCAATGAATCCAGGATGTGACAAGCCTATGGGTCTTTACAACAATGGCTATCAGAATGATGTAAACAAAACAGAGCCAGTAGACTATGGGTGGCGGGGAATGGATATCGTTGAAGCACTCATCAGATTCCTCATCTCATAGTCAGAGTGTCTTTGTGGAACTGTCTCAAAACCATCTGACATGGAGAAAGGGCTTAAGTACAGCCACCAGAGGCTGGAAAACAAAGTTTTGGCCAGGCCAGCCACACTGTCTTCATGGCAGTCCGAGCAAGACCACAGTCTGCCCTAGCAAGGAAAGGTGCTGAAGTCGAAGTTACCCAGCCAAAAGGCGCATCGCAAAAATCAGGGTAACACGCATTATGAAATGTATCTGCAGTTTTCAAACATGGTACTCGCCCTGTGAAGACTAACCAGGCAGGTGCAGTGCCGGGCCCCCTGCCTCGAAAGGGTCCACCCAATGCTACTGGAGGTCCTCTCAGTTCATCTTGTGGAGTCAGGAGACATGAGAGTAGAGCTACTGGCCAAAAAATACAACAGAAGAAAACAGTCAAAAAGCAAGAACTTAAAATAATGCAGTGGAATGCTGAGAGTGTCAGCAGTGTTAGAGATGGCTATAGCAAAAAGGTTGAACTAGAGAACATACTTTTTGCAGAGCAAGTAAGTATATGCTGTATACAGGAGACACACCTAACCAAAGATGCCGCCTTTAAAATCAGAGGCTACCAGTGTTTTAGATCAGACTGACAGGACAGAATTTCTTCTGGAGGAGTACTCACACTTGTTAAGAATAACATCAGCGCATGTCAGGTGGGAGTGTACATGGAAGGAGCCGAATACCAGATGATCTATCTGAAAAGTAGTAATACAGATTTCCACCTCCTTAACTATTACTGTCCTAATGACCGCCCACTTGCTTTAGAAACAATCCCACACAAAGAGAGACTGATGGTCTGTGGTGATTTTAACAGCCATTCCCAGAGCTGGGGCTATGACCACATAGACATGAGAGGAGAGGAAGTTGAGAGCTGGCAGGATGATAATGGACTTCTCCTGATCAACCAGCCAATGGATCCCCCAACATTTTACTCAAGGGCTTGGCATACAAAATCAACACCAGATCTGGCATTCCACTCTCCAGATCTGAAGTGGAACATTACACGTGAAGTTGGAAAACAGCTTGGAGGTAGCGACCATCGACCAGTCTTCCTGACAATAGAAAATGAACTCCTTAACACCAGTAGCCCTCTCCCCAGATGGAACTATAAAAAAGCAAACTGGACAATGTACCGACATCGTACAGGTATCCTGGTGGGACAGCTGTCCATAGAAGGTAAGGATATTAACAGCATAGTGAAGGAATTCAATGCTTGTATCCTTCAGGCCGCTCGTGAAACCATTCCCAGAGGAGCTCGCAGGGACTATAAACCATACTGGTCTAGTGAGCTGGGAAAACTCCATGATGACGTGGAAGCAGCTCGAAAGCAAGCAGAAAATAGACCATGCCAAGAACACCACAATAATTACCAACATTCTAAGGCCAAATTTCAGAGAGCAAAGCTGCAAGCCAGACGGGAAAGTTGGAGAGAGAAAACAGAGTCCCTAAACTTTGAAAAGGATGGAAGGAAACTGTGGAAACTAATCAAACAGTTAAATGATGAGAGTACTGGAAGAAGTACAAAGGTTACACTAATAGAGGATGGGAAAACTCTTACAGGTAAGCAGGTAGCAGATCACTTTGCTCGCATGTTTGCGCAGGACTGCAACATTGACATCCATCCAGAGAAGGAGCGTACAGTGCGCATCGAGCCACAGAAAGAGGAGGAACAAGTCAGAAAAGTGGAGGTCATGGATGCACCAATCACGCACAGTGAGTTAGACCTAGCAGTCAGTAAACTGAAACCAAGGAAATCACCAGGACCAGATGGAGTGTCCAATGAAATGATCAAGAACCTGGGAATGGCAGCAGTGGGAAAGCTGTTGGATATTTTCAATATGTGTTGGAGCACAGGTAAGTTACCTCAAATCTGGGAGGAAGCAAGCATGGTACCACTGCTAAAACCAGGGAAAAACAGTGATACTGCCTCTAGCTACAGGCCAATCAGTCTCACTAGCTGCCTATGCAAAACGATGGAACGCATCATTGACCTGAGGCTAAAATGGTACCTAGAAAGTGAAAACCTTCTCGTTCCACAACAAGCAGAATTTAGGCAGTACTACAGTATGGAAGATCAAGTGACCTATCTCTCTCAAGAGATTGAGGATGCATTCCAAGAGAAAAACCTTGTACTAGCAGCGTGGATAGACCTGAAGAAAGGCTTTGATAAAGTATGGAAGAAAGGTCTGCTGTGGAAACTAAGAAACTGCAATGTGAATGGAAGACTGTACAACTGGATAAAGTCCTGTTTACACAATAGAAGAGCTAGAGTAGTAATGGATGGACACAAAAGCCAGAAAGTACTTCTGCGACACGGTGTACCACAAGGAGGAGTCCTTTCGCCTACACTATTCCTTGTATTCATTAATGACCTAGTCAAGGAACTTCCCTATGGAATCAAAGCGGCACTGTATGCAGATGATCTGGTCATGTGGTGTACAGATGAATATGCGACAGTTGCTACACAGAGACTCCAAAGAGCAGCAGACATCTTGACATCATGGACAAACAAATGGTGTGTAAGTATCAACACAGAGAAATCAAGTACCACTCTGTTCACCCTCTCATCTAAACAGAAAGCAGGTAAGATCTTTGTAAATGAAATACCCTTACGGATGGACAACCAACCCACTTACTTAGGAGTGACTCTTGACTCAAAACTGACTTGGAAGCAACACATCAACAGTGCAAAAGCAAAAGCCAGAAGAAAACTAGCCATATTAAGAAAATTAAGTGGAACCACATGGGGAGCTAGTGAAAGAATCCTCAAGAATGTATATCAGCAAAGTATTCTACCACATTTAGAATATAGCTCAACATCTTCGTGCACAGCATCAGACACTACGCTGCATAATCTAGACAAGGTTCAAAATCAGTCACTATGGATTATCACAGGTGCCATGAGGTCCACACCAATAGTAGAAATGCAGAAAATAGTTGGTGTTCAAGCGCTAAAGGAACGTAGAGACACAAAGGTCATGACCATGGGAGAAAAATTCCTTAGCTCTGTAAGCCATCCCCTGAAGGAGAGATTCAATAACTTGGCATTAGGACGACTTAAGAAGCAGCTTCATTCATCAGGCCAAGCGTATGCGTAAGCTGATACCTGACCTTCCAACTGTAGTCGCTCCATTATCATCTGTACCAGAGCATACACCATGGAAAGAAGCAGATTATACACAAATAACTATTCAGACTGAAGTGAAAGGTGTGCAAAATGGTAGATGCAGAGCAGTCTTGTAAGATCAACAGCCACACTTAGTGTGCTAGATGACAAATATCCATGTGACACCTGGATACGAGTGTATACAGATGGATCTGCACATAATGCCATAAAGAATGGAGGGGCAGGAGCATATATTGAATATCCAAACAACACCACTGACAAGATTTCCATACCCACTGGTAAATACTGCAACAACTTTGATGCAGAAGTTATGGCAATTATTGCTGCAGTTGAAAAACTATCAGACTCCAGAATTGATACATGTCCTGTAGTAATTCTCACAGATGCGAGATCAGTACTGGAAGCTCTTCAGTGCAACAAACTACCAGACCTTAAAGATGCCTTGTCAAAAATTGGCTTACAACATGGAGTCACTTTGCAATGGATTCCCTCACACTGTGGGATACCAGGCAATGAGAAAGCTGACCATCTGGCCAAAGAGGGCACTGAAATGGAGCAACCAGACATACCAATCACCTATAATCAGAAGAAAAGCATGATAAAAACCTACAGGAAGCCACAAACACCACCACATTATGACTATCACATGCTAAACAGAAAGGAACAAGTCGCCATCTTCCGTCTCCGAACAGGACACAGCTGACTCCGAAGTTATATGTATACAAAGTTTAAGGTTGGTACTACTAATCTATGTACAGGTGCCTCAAACTGTGGAACATATCCTCAAGAACTGCATCAACTACGAGACACTGAGAAATAATTACTGGCCCAGAGAAACCACTAAAGAAGATAAGCTCTACGGTTCCATACATGAGTTACAAAAAACAGTGAAGACAATGCGAACGAAGAAGAAGAAGATGACATTGAGCTAGCAACCTACCAAGTAAAAAAAGTGCTACAGAATCATAAACAAAAGAGTCTACATGTCAAGGCTTGGTGCAGCCACAAGGAACTGCAGTAGTGACACCACCAATGACAAGCAGGGACAAAAGCTATGAAATTTCTGGCCTGATTCAGTTCTTGACCACCCCCCCAGGCAACAACTGTGGATAGGAACATGGAACATCCACACCATGTTTGAGACTGGGAAAACAGCTCAAATAGTAAAAGAGTTACAGACTAAACATATTAGGATTAAGTGAGATCAAATGAACTGGAACAGTTCACCATTTACTCTTACTGCTGCATGTTGGTCTAAATACAGCAGTGATGTTTATCCCATTTTTTTCCATTATTTCCCAAAGTTTCTGGTGTTGTACACAATCAAATGCCTTTGAGTAGTCTATAAAGGATAAATATAGATTCACATTCAACATTTCTCTATTATTAATCTTATATTGAATATATGATCTCTTGATCCTCTTCCTTGCCTGAAACCAGCTTGGACCATATTGACTTCTTCTTCTATGCGAAGTCTACCTATTATGATTTTTAACAAAGTCAGTTCGACTGGCATTGTCAGTTCGAGTTCTTTCTCCTCCAATAATAATTCACACTGTTGATTTCTGCTTTCCCACTCGGTTGTTTCATACATTCCTGTTCAATATTCCTTCCATCTTTCTAGAACTTCCTCTGTCTCTGTCAAGGTATTCCCCATCTTGTCACAAATTACAACATTTAGCTTAGGTGTGACATTTCTCGTCAATGTCTTCATTTCTTTAAACATTTCACTATCTCTTCCACACTTCTGATGTCCTTCTATTCTTTCACAACAATCTTGTATGTATTGTTTTTTTGTCTTTTCTTATGTTTCTTCGTACTTCTTTTGTTAAATATTTATATTCCACTTTGTTGTTGTTTGTCACTTTCCATTGTGTCTTAATTTCTCTACATTGTTTTATCAGTTCAAGTATGCCTGCTGTAATCCATCCATTCTTTTGTATTTTCTTTACTGGAACCATGTCTAGCTGTTGTTATTAAGATATATCTGGTGGCCACATACTACGAATGGAAAAAAACAAGACACTGCTGTACCGCCATGACTTGGACACCTGAAGGGAAAAGAGAGAGGGGCATGTCATTAGGGACATGAATCACAACGCAGGAAGAATGAAAGAAAGCAGCAAAGACATGGTTTGAGGTATCCTGACTTGCTGAAGATAGGATTGGCTGGAGAACCTTTATTGATGCCTTATGCTCCATTGGGGGTGGGGATGGTGGTGGTGGTGGCTGGCCGGCCATATTTGTAGCATGATGAAGTTAGGGAAATGCAGAATGCTGCAGCTTTTGGGGGGGAGGGAGGTGAGTAAGAATATCACAGTAAATTAAAGTGCACATTTGATTTTCCTCACAGTTAAATCTCCCAATGAATTCTGTAGTGCCTGGAGCAGAGTTGACTAAGGAGCCATTTCGTTGGGATCAGAGAATATTCAGCCTCGTTTTGCGTCTGCCAGCCAGCGTGCCACCAGATGTCTCAGGATTTCCCTATATTCCTTCTGCAGAAAATACAGCTATTGATGTTATGTGTGAAGTTACTGGAGGTTTGTATCTTGAAAGTTTTGTTATGGTTTGAAAGGTTATTCTTTAACTCTTCCCGTGCCAAAGTCACTATAGTGACAATTTCCAGCTACTGAGTTGCGTGTCATAGTCGTTATAGTGACAGTTCATTTGTTTCAATAAAACAACTGGTGTAACATTTAGATTGTACATATTTCGTCCGCGTTTCCAGTGACACTTTTCAAGATGGTGAAAGAGTCCTTAGTTATGAGCGATGCGAGCAAGAAAAAGGAAGAGAAACATAGAAAATTTTCAATTTTTGATGATGTAGATAGGGGTATGGACATGGCCTGTGACCACCCCACTGCTCTTAAATGTATCCCAAGTAGATCTAGACATATTAGATGACTGGAGAAGTAGTTAGGAGGTTATTTCAGACATTAATTTAGCAAGAATGCAACATAGAATCACAATACGAGATCGACAAGTAGATCTAGACGTCTCAGATGGTAAGTAGTGCATATCTAGACCTAGCCGATGGTGAGCTGGGCTCAATCATTGTCTAAAAACATCACATTACTTCTTTTTTCTTAAAAAACTCTGCATTTATGAAATGTTCATACATTTAGTTAAACTTTGAAACATAATAAGTACACGGAAGTACATGGAAATACTGTTTTCCATTCCATTTTACAACTATACCCCCCTATACATATCAAGACCCGCGGTTTTTGTGTGGCACGGACGGGAACGTCCGCATTTTTTTTCTGGGCCCGGGAAGAGTTAAAAAGAACTGTTTATCATCATCACAGCAGCCAGACTGTCGACCGGAGTAAGTGTGCCTTGTCTGCACTTATTTTGAGGTAAGTCTACACTGTGAATAACTGTATCCTGTTGTCCATGGTAGGAAGTTTAACTGATACCTCATGGTCATGCAGGATGTACCTCTTGTGCATCCAAGAGTAATACAGATTGCCTCATTCTCAGTTTTCTCAATACTTCATGTCAAAAAGGGGCTGAATGTTTGTAAGAGGATGGGCATAATTATTTTATGCTGAAGGAGATAGTGAAGAGGATATTGAGGCACTTGTGGATGTGTTTGGAGTGCGTAGATGATGGTCTTTCCTAACAGCAGCCATAACCACAAGGCTGTGACAATTCTTTTAAAACCAGTTTACTACAATTTGTTATTTAACTTATTGATCCCTGATGTATTCTACAAAATTGATTACATTTTGATTGATGGTTATGATATTCTTTTCTTCAGTTAAGTCTAGTGTTCTCATCCTTGCAGTCTCATCAAGTTTATAGGATCTCATTATTTCCCTCAGTGTAACTGCAGCTAGTGGTGCCTGTTCTATGCAGTCAAAAGTACAGTGCCTGAACTTTCAAAGGAGGTTATGGTGGGCTCTACAGAAAAAAAAGAGAAAAAATAAATGCCAGACTTTGTTAAAAAAAATCGTCCATTAAAAAGCAGAAAAGCTCATAATAAAATCCTTGAGAAGGTCAAGCAAAATGTAAGACTGTCATTCACATTAACTTTAGAGTAACAGTTTTACCATATTCATCATTACATGTTTTGGTCTACTAAAAAGTCTTGACAAATAAACAAACTTGTCCCTCCATCCGTACAGGTCGTTCATATGCTGTGTACAGCCAGAAAATGTTGAATGCAGCAATAGAATCTCTTGTACAAAAAGTTCAGTGTGGAGTTGTCATCAATTTTGAAAAATCTGGACCAGATCCGCCACCTGTCAATGACATTAGTCGTGTGGACCTTAGTGGGGATACAAATGGCAATACTAAAGGTAGTTATGGGGTTGTGTTTTTTTGTTTTGCATTCTCGTTCCTTTTTAAAAAAAATTTTTCACTCACTTTGTGCATGTTTCCAAGTTTTTTTTTCTTTTTTAAGAGCTGCCAAATCAGTTTGCATCTCTGAGATGCTTCAGAGTCATAGTGTGGCTTATCCATTGTACAGGTCTGATTACTTTATTCACACAGCTTGCATTCACGTCTCAGTATCATTTACCTTCTGCGTCTGTCATGAGGTGGGTAACTTCTATCTTATATTGTAACACAGTTTTGCTTGTGTGCAGTTGGCATTCAAGCAGAGGAAATGTGAAGGGTAGTGGGGGGAAAAGTGACAAAGAGGAACCTCAGAAATGCATGATTTGTAAACTGAAGGTGAATGGTAAGGCTAATCCTTGTCATGTCTAGGGAATATAGCACCATTGTTTTCTATGTCCTGCTGGCACACTAGAAGATAATGTGGTTAGCATTACATCCGGCTACTTCATATTCTTCAGCTCTGGGAGTCAGATACCCATTTCTACAGTTGGGTGGCTGGGGCACTTTCCGCTGGAATCAAATCATGAGAGGCAAGTGCACTAACCATTTTGCTGGCCAGGAAGCTAGAGTTGGTAAAAATGTACCATTTATTGAATCTTGAGTTTCACAGTAGTAGAATTTGGCGCTTTGACTCCACACCCTGTACCAAAAGTGATAGGCATGATGCAGATCTTACATCTTAGCAGTTACTCATATGATAAGATTGATGAGTTCATTTCATCTGTGACTTATTATTAAAATTATTATTAAAATTTATTATTGTGGTTCTCAGACATTTAAAGTAATAATGTGAACTTGTGGACTGAGAGTTTGGTTTTTTTTTTAAAAAGGAAACATTGTATTGCTCAGAATTGTCAATCTAATTTCAGAAAACCAAGATACAAACAAGTCAGCCATTTTGTTTGATGAGACAGAAAATAAGAAACCTACAACTGTCTTGGGGACAAATGGCCACAATCAGCAAAACCAGGCCTGGCATAGTTGTCGGAAATTGATCTATGTGCCAAGATCAGCTCAGAAAGGTCATTGTACAGGGCATTGGCCAATCCCAGAAGGCTACTGGCCTGATCTTACCAGCCCTTCTTTGGTATTTGTTCATTGTGAAGGTTTTTTTTTCTTTTTTTTTTTTAATTCAGAATTTATAAATTCAAAATCATGAACATATACTCCTAGTAAGCCCCTGTTCAGTTTGTTCGTTTATAATTTGATTTAGATATTTTTGTCTTCCCCTTATATTTGATTGCTATGTGAAATTTATGAAATGATAGCTTATCTGAGTGGATTAGTTTTTCTGTGTATTAATCATAAAGTAAGTTTTTTGGAGTGAGGTATTTGAGGAAACTGACACAAAACTGGAATGCCTTTGAGGAAATTGACACAAAATTGGAACGCCAAAACTTATGTAAGCAATTATTGATGCAGGATACAAAATATCCTAAAATTTGACAGTTACTGTTCCTGTATTAAAAAAAAAAAAATTTGCTTTTGCTCCAAATATTGGACAGTGGACTACTAATTTTTTTTTTTGCTAGAAACTTTTTAATTACACATGACATTCACTTTCACACATTGTATTCCTCAGAATATTTTCTTGCAGGGGCATTGTATGGATTTTAGCCAGTAAAGATTTACCAAATATTCAGTTAGAATCTGTATTAAGTCATTTGATGACAAAATTTGAATATTCATATTCAGAAGAAAATTTGAATAGTAAAGTTTTGAATATTTAAAGTTTCTCCCTGATTACGCACCACTGGCACCAAACTAATATTTCAGTTAGATCCGAATGGAACAGTGAACTAATAATTTGGTTCTTCTTATTCACCATCTCCATAAGTTCTGCTATAGCAGTTTAAGAATATACATAAGAAATACAGGTGGGGCAAAGAGTGAGTCAGAATTGTTCAGAAACTGCAGAGGAGTTATTGTTTTTTATTTTATAATATTGAGAATTGTTCAGAACTAACTTAATAAAGTATCTGGCATAAGGTTCAGTTGCAGTTTAAAATTCAGAGATCATGTAGGCCACATCACAGGTAAGCCAGTAAAGAATTAACTGCAATAAAAATAAAGGCAACAGCAAACTTTGAAGAGCATCTGCTGGTACTCTTATATTAGCAGTTGGTTCTCTCGTTAAGTATGCACTAGCAGTTCTAGCAGTCAGCCCCACACAGATCCAAAGGCTTGAGAGAATAAAGAGCAAGGCAATGAGTATTATTCTTGGATGCATCAGAAACACATCCTGCAAAGCCATAAGGTATATGCTAGACTTTCCTACCATGTAAACCAGAATAAAATCAGCCAAGACACAATCCTTTCTCAAAATTAGCACAAGACAAGGCACACCAGGTCCACAGCAAGCTAGTAAAAGCAAAGGGAACAGGTTTAGGAGAGACAGATCATAAATGGGTCATGTGGAAGATGTAATCCTTTAGGTGTTCCTTCGTGAGAACACAGGTCCTTGACAGAAAAGGTTACCTGTAGAGTCATATTACATTCAACAGAAGATGCAGAGAACATATTCTTGCTGCAGTGGAAGCAATTAATGAAAATATCAGAAATGGTAATGCCACTATTTATGGTTCAGGGCAAGAATTAGGCCTGTAAGCACAAATAGCAGAACAGTGAAAGAAGCCAGCATTGCTTTTGCTGCAATAACAAGCAGCCTGACAGTGGAAGCCATGACTGACAAAACATTTGAGCTGGCTCAAGTCACAAGCATGCATCTTGAGCAGCTAGATGAATATGCTAATGAGAATTCAGGTTGACTCAATAAGCAACAGTGCCTTGAATCCTGCAGATGTCACAGATCACTCAATTGACTTTCATTTTTGTATCAGGCCATGCAGGCGCCAGGAGAAATGAAAGAGCTGATCAGTTGGCCAAGTATTAAATGTAATCTTATTTCTGAGTTCTCTTATGCACTTTCTTCTTCTTCTTCGTTCGCATTGTCTGTCTATATTTGCAGTCCTGTCTCTTGTATAAATTTCACTGTTTTTTGTAATTCATGTATGGAACCGTAGAGCTTATCTTCTTTAGTGGTTTCACTGAAGCTGCTTCTTTTAAGCCGTCTTAGTGCCAAGTTATTAAATCTCTCCTTCAGGGGGTGGCTTACAGAGCTAAGGAATTTCTCTCCCATGGTCATGATCTTTGTGTCTCTACGTTCCTTTAGCGCTTGAACACCATTTTCTGCATTTCTACTATTGGTGTGGACCTCATGGCACTTATGATAATCCATAGTGACTGATTTTTAACCTTGTCTAGTTTATGCAGCGTAGTGTTTGGTGCTGTGCACGAAGATGTTGAGCCATATTCTAAATGTGGTAGAATACTTTGCTGATATACATTCTTGAGGATTCTTTCACTAGCTCCCCATGTGGTTCCACTTAATTTTCTTAATATGGCTAGTTTTCTTCTGGCTTTTGCTTCTGCACTGTTGATGTGTTGCTTCCAGGCCAGTTTTGAGTCAAGAGTCACTCCTAAGTAAGTGGGTTGGTTGTCCATCCTTAAGGATATTTCATTTACAAAGATCTTACCTGCTTTCTGTTTAGATGAGAGAGTGAACAGAGTGGTACTTGATTTCTCTGTGTTGATACTTACACACCATTTGTTTGTCCATGATGTCAAGATGTCTGCTGCTCTTTGGAGTCTCTGTGTAGCAACTGTCGCATATTCATCTGTACTCCACATGACCAGATCATCTGCATACAGTGCTGCTTTGATTCCATAGGGAAGTTCCTTGACCAGGTCATTAATGAATACAAGGAATAGTGTAGGCGAAAGGACTCCTCCTTGTGGTACACCGTGTCGCAGAAGTACTTTCTGGCTTTTGTGTCCATCCATTACTACTCTAGCTCTTCTGTTGTGTAAATAGGACTTTATCCAGTTGTACAGTCTTCCATTCACATTGCAGTTTCTTAGTTTCCACAGCAGACCTTTCTTCCATACTTTATCAAAGCCTTTCTTCAGGTCTATCCATGCTGCTAGTACAAGGTTTTTCTCTTGGAATGCATCCTCAATCTCTTGAGAGAGATAGGTCACTTGATCTTCCATACTGTAGTACTGCCTAAATCCTGCTTGTTGTGGAACGAGAAGGTTTTCACTTTCTAGGTACCATTTTAGCCTCAGGTCAATGATGCGTTCCATCGTTTTGCATAGGCAGCTAGTGAGACTGATTGGCCTGTAGCTGTATCACTGTTTTTCCCTGGCTTTAGCAGTGGTACCATGCTTGCTTCCTTCCAGAAATGAGGTAACTTACCTGTGCTCCAACACATATTGAAAATATCCAACAGCTTTCCCATTGCTGCCATTCCCAGGTTCTTGATCATTTCATTGGACACTCCATCTGGTATGGTTTATAGTCCCTGCGAGCTCCTCTGGGAATGGTTTCACGAGCGGCCTGAAGGATGCAAGCATTGAATTCCTTCACTATGCTGTTAATATCCTTACCTTCTATGGACAGCTGTCCCACCAGGATACCTGTACGATGTCTGTACATTGTCCAGTTTGCTTTTTTATAGTTCCATCTGGGGAGAGGGCTACTGGTGTTAAGGAGTTCATTTTCTGTTGTCAGGAAGACTGGTCAATGGTCGCTACCTCCAAGTTGTTTTCCAACTTCACGTGTAATGTTCCACTTCAGATCTGGAGAGTGGAATGCCAGATCTGGTGCTGAGGTTGTATGCCAAGCCCTTGAGTAAAATGCTGAGGGATCCATTGGCTGGTTGATCAGGAGAAGTCCATTATTATCCTGCCAGCTCTCAACTTCCTCTTCTTTCTTGTCTATGTGGTCATAGCCCCAGCTCTGGGACTGGCTGTAAAAATCACCACAGACCATCATTCTCTCTTTGTGTGGGATTGTTTCTAAAGCAAGTGGGCAGTCATTAGGACAGTAGTAGTTAAGGAGGTGGAAATCTGTATTACTACTTTTTAGACTGATCATCTGATCTTCGGCTCCTTCCATGTACACTCCCACCTGACATGCGCTGATGTTATTCTTAACAAGTGTGAGTACTCCTCCTTTTCTTCTGTCCTGTCAGTCTGATCTAAAACACTAGTAGCCTCTGATTTTAAAGGCAGTATCTTTGGTTAGGTGTGTCTCCTGTATACAGCATATACTTACCTGCTCTGCAAAAAGTATGTTCTCTAGTTCCACCTTTTTGCTATAGCCATCTTTAATACTGCTGACACCCTCAACATTCCACTGCATTATTTTAAGCTCTTGCCTTTTGGCTGTTTTCTTCCTTTGTAATTTTTGGCCAGTAGCTCTACTCTCATATCTCCTGACTCCACAAGACGAACTGAGAGGACCTCCAGTAGCATTGGGTGGACCCTTTCGAGGCAGGAGGCCCGCACTGCACCTGCCTGGTTAGTCTTCACAGGGCGAGCACCATGTTTGAATACTGCAGATAGAGACATTTCATTAGCGATAATGCGTGTTACCCTGATTTTTGCGATGCGCCTTTTGACTGGGTAACTCTGACTTCAGCACCTTTCCTTGCTAGGGCAGACTGTGGTCTTGCTCGGACTGCCATGAAGACAGTGTGTTTGTTTTCCAGTCTCTGGTGGCTGTATGTAAGTCCCTTCTCTATGTCAGATGGTTTTGAGACTTCCACAAAGACACTCCGACTTTGAGATGAGGAATCCGATGAAGTGCTTCAGCGATATCCATTCCCTGCCACCTGGCTCTGTTTTGTTTACATCATTCTGATAGCCATTGTTGTAAAGACCCATAGGCTTGTCACGTCCTGGATTCATTGGTTTCACACCAGACTTCCCTCATCCCCGCCAGAGATCTCCATGTCCCCATCCGTCCACCAACCTGACATTACATTTTACAAAAATAACAATTACAATTAGTGTTGATTGCTACAAGTTTCTGGGCTACAGAAGTAGGTCAGAGTTTTTAAGAAAACAGATCTATTTTCCCTGTCTCACAAACACTATGTTTTATAAGTGTGCTCTTAACACAGTTGTTCCCAGGGGGTCTTATGCACTTAAAAATTATACCATATTTTCATACATATAGTATGCACATTTAAAATCTTTTCTGTAAAAATAATTGTGTATAATATGCGAGTATATGTGTGTATGTATATGCATGCATGTGTATGTGAGAAAGAGAATAGAGTCATAGTTACTAGGAGATTTTCACATACAGTCATGACCTCTCAGTCACATATTGAGCAAAATCATAAAAATATGAATTTTCTGAAACTTTTGATCGAGCTATCAATAAACATGTAATCACAAAAGGTGTGTAGGGAATGCTAATAGGTGAGTCAAATGTTTGAAACTTGTTTTCTTACTTTAGTTTTGTTTTCAGGATAATTTTTTTTTTCTCTGTTGTTTTTCATTGAAAGCTTGTGAGCCAAATTATACACTGTTATTTGTATTTTACTCATAAACCTCTACCATTCATGTGACATGTCCTTTCCAGAATGTTGTCCCTCTCACAGCCTCCTTGAATGCAATACGGTGTTGTATAAGTTGACCAGCATCTCACAATGACATATTCAGACTTTCTGTGATGTCCTGTGGCGAGATCATCCCTTTTCTCTTTTGCTGGGAACTATGCCTTCTGCTGTCAATCTCTCCAACCCAGGTGTCTCTTGATGTGGCCAAAGTATCTCAGCTTTCTAATTTTTATGGTGTTAATGAGCCAGTTTTCCACAACACCTGATCCCATTAGTATTTGTTTATTTGATTTTTTGTTCTAAACATGACATTTTAAGTGCCCTTCTGTAACATTTCATTTCAAATTTTCTAGTGATTTGTTAAGTGTCCATGTTTCACACCCATACGTTATCACTGGGAATATATAAGCTCTTAGTCTTCTTCGTGTGCATTTAGCGGTAATTCTTGGTACCCTGATTTTTGCGATGTGCCTTCTGGCTGGGTATCTCCAACTTCAGCACTTTGCTAGGCAGACTGTGGTCTTACTCGGACTGCCATGAAGACAGTGGTGTAGGCTGGCCTGTTTGTTTTCTAGCCTCTGGTGGCTGTAATTAAGCCATTTCTCCACATTAGGCCCAATGGCTTTGAGACAGTTCCTCAGAGACACTCCAGCTTTGGGATGAGGAGTCAGATGAGTGCTTCGATATCCATTCCCCGCCACCTATAGTCTGCTGCCTCTGTTTTGTTTACCTCATTCTGTAGCCATTGTTGTAGAGACAACATCCTGGATTCATTGGTTTTGCATCAGATTTTCCTCATTCCTTTTCCCATGTCCCTATCCATCCACCATCCTGACATTATAGTTAGATATTGATTGCTACAGGTTTCTGGGCTACAGAAATAGGTCAGAGTTTTTAAGCGATCAGATCTATGTTCCCTGTCTCACAAAGACTGTTAAGATAAGTATTTTCTTAACACAATTGTTCCCACTTTGCCACATACTCTTCATTTGTGCTAGTTTCTGTGATGCAACTACAATTATTTTGATTTCCAGTGTGTAGTCACCATTAGTGATAATGATTGAACCTAGATATTCAAATTGTGTACGTGTTTAAGCTCTTGATGGTCAAATGTAATTTTAAGCTTGCTTCTCATTTTGTCAGTTATCATTACTTTGGTTTTTTTGGTGTTTAAAAAGAAGTTCTAGCTTTGCTGTGTCATTTGGTCGAGAGAATCAGCTGGTGCAGTCCCTCTAAACTATTTGATAGGACAATATGTATCATCGATGTATCTAATTTCTGGAATCTGGTGGCCCTTGATGTTGATGGAGTCATATTTAGCATTTACATTCTTCATGATGTTTTTGGCGAAGATGTTAAACAGGTATGAAGAAAAGATATATCCTTGTCTACGCCCTTTTGAATGTCAAACCAACCTGATGTTTCACCATCTACTCTCACTGATTCTTGCTGATCTTGGTATAGTTTGGCGATGGGGTGTACCATATGACTGGAAAAAACCTATATTGTTCATAATAGAGCATAACTCATTCATTCATTCATTTGCATGTCCCTTGGGGAACTTTGCCTCCCAAACAGCACTCCTGTAGGCCTCTCAGTTGTGAGCAAGATGGCCTGCTGCTGCTGCATCCATTTGCAGATCATCAACGATTTCTTGCAGCCATCTTCGTTTTGGTCTTCCTCTTTTTCTTTTTCCCATTATGTATCCTTCCAATACGGTCTTCTCTAAATTATCATGACGTTTAATGTGTCCAAAATATTTCAGTTTTCTCTCTTTAATCCTCTTTACTAGCCAGCCTTCTTCAATATTAAGCTCTTGTAGTATAGATATATTTGTTCTTTTTTGTGTCCACGATATTTGGAGAACTCTTCTGTAGCATTTACATTCAAAGGCATTTATATGTTTCTCTCATCTGTTTTGTTAAGTGTCCAGGTCTCACAGGCATATGTTGCTATGGGAAAGATGCATGCCCTTAAAAATCTTATTTTTGTGGTTCTGTCTGCTCCTCTCCACAGATTCTTTAGTTGTTTTACTTTCTGAAGAGCGATAGATGTTCTCCTTTTAATTTCCCTCATTGTATCTCCATTTGGGATTACAATAGACTTCATAATGAAAAAATGCTGCACATGTAACACAGGTATTGACTTGGTACATGGGACCCAACTAGAATACCTTGATTTTGCTGTTGACATAACTCTTATCAGTAATAATGTGAATTCCATGCAAGAAAAAACAGATAGCCTGTCTTCACTGGCTAGCAAAATAGGACTTGAAATTAACAAGGACAAAACAAAAATAATGAAAATTCCTGTCAATCAAAATGGAAAAATACACATAGAAGGGTCAGATATTGAAGAAGTCAATCAATTTGCATACCTTTGCAGCTACATAGACCAGGATGGTGACACTAGAAAGGAAGTTAGGATCAGAATTGCAAAAGCAGCATCAATCTTCAAGAATCTTGAGAACATATGGAATTCAAAAAGTTATAAGCAGAAAAACCAAGTTAAGACTATTCAGTTCAAATGTAATATCCACCCTCATTTATGCATGTGAAAGCTGGAAAACAACTAAAGAAATAGAAAAGAAATTAGACTCTTTTGAAAACAAATGCCTAAGTAAAATATTCAGCATCAAGTGGAATGAATTCAAGAACAATGCAGAGATAAGACAGATGACTGAACAACAACCAGTCTCATAGGTGATCAGGAAAAGGAGATAGACATATGTTGGTCACTTGATGAGAAGAAATGATCAGAGAATCCCAAAACCAGCTATCAAGTGGAACACAACAGGCAAAAGAAAAAGAGGCAGACCGCGTGAAACTCTGAAGAGGACATTATTAAGAGAGGCCAAATTAACAGACATAAAATCCTTTGATGAGGTTGAAAGACTCGCCGAAGACAGGAAAAATTGGCGAACTACTTTGCAAGCCCTGTGTGACGTGTAACGGCACGGGAAGGATATAAGATCTCCATTATTAGTTAGTAGTGATCCAAGATATTCAAAACTCTCCACTTCTTCCAGTTTTTCCTCATTGATACATATTTCAGCTGCCTTGTTTTGTCAGTTGTCATCAATTTAGTTTTCTTTGCATTAAGATGGAAGTTCTGTTCTTCGCTGTTCTTACGGACTGACATAATTATAACTATTGATGTTATAAACAATCAAAAGGTTTGGAGTAGTCTACAAAACATTAAACTCGCTACGCTTTTCTGTGATGTTCCCCATGTTTAGTATACATAGATATCTGGTGCCTCTGCCTAGTCTGAAACTCACCTGTACTTCATGTATTTCTTGTTCTGTTTTCAGTATGGTTCATAGCAATATCCTGCTTGCTTGACTTAGAAGTGTGATAGTTTTATAGTTGCACACATTTTTAGATTGCCCTTCTTCAGTGGAGGTAAGTAAATTGAGTATTTCCAGTCCTTGGACCAACTTCTGGTTTTCAAAATCTTACAGCACAGAGCATGATAAATGCAGGTGCTACTTTCTCCTACTTCTTGTATTATTTCATCACAAGCAGGGGCTTTTCCTTTTTTAAGATTCTTAACTTATTAGATCCCATACAGCCACTCATGGCTGCTTCCAGTTTGGCGAGTTTGAACCTCCCATCCATTTACGTCTGAATGTTTCATTTTGTTGAAAAACTCAATGTAAATTTTTATTTAACCAGTCAGTGTGCATGTCAATTAAAGCTTAAACTTCCTGTCTCATGTATAGATGGCCATTATAAAGTTCAGCATTTCTCATTTATTTTTAAAATGTTTTTGAGACAGGTAGGCAAAATGGACACACCTGCCAACTCAGCAGATCTTACTGTATGTGCTTATGGCAGTTGTAGACCTGTTAGACAGACTGCAGATGTGGCTAGGAGTTGTTTTTTTTTTTTTTTGGGACATTATCTGACAAGTAGGCCTTCAGCCTTTCAAATTCAAATGAGGCAACTGTAGACATCACTGTAGACTGTTACTGTCTGACAGTGACACTGAAATTGACAGGTGCCCTTCGACAAGTTCTGTAGCATGACAGAGTGACAAGACTACTACTCCACCTGTCAAATGAGCTAGGACAAGTTCTTCTGTGTGGCTTAGAGAGCAGATTCAGAACCAATTTCGAATTGGAGAACAGCACAGGTAAATGAAGAGGTAGGAACTCCTACCAGCAGTTCTGATGGCAGTGGTGTTCTGCTTGATCTTGGCCATGACTGGACACCAGTATTCACGACTGATATTTTGGAAAGTCTCATATCAAGCATAAATGCTTGTGCTGCTATGAAACTTAGCCAAGCAGATGTAACAGAATACAGTAGATTACCTGAGTGGACACCTATTGAGCGCCATGAAATGCATAAATTTCTGACCATTATGATATCCATGATCATGAAACCTAAACCAAAAATCTGTGATTATTGGACCACCACTGTACACTTGCAATCACCATTTATTAGGCAGATGTTTTCTAGGAATCAATTCCAAGTGATAAACAGCACCGTGTTGCATGTCAGTGAACCTGATAGTCAGGGTAAAGCAAACATTGAACCTTTTGTTAGTGGCATCCTTTCAAGCAGCCTTTTACCCTTTCAGAGGATGAAGTGGTAATTGGATACAAGGGACACTGAAGTCACAAACAGTATAATGCAAGCAAGCCAGCCAGCCAAATATCACATCAAGATGTTTGGCCTTTGTGACTCCATCACAGGTTATGTTCTCAACCTGTTGATATATTTTGAAAGAGACATTGCATATGACCCTACCACTGCTGAGTGTTCTAGTCAAGCTGTACAAGTTTTTCATACACTTTTGCTTCTCATCTTACTTTATGCAGACAGATATTACACCAGTCTTTCACTGATTGAATATCTCCTGTCAAAAGGCCACAATTACACTGGCACTTTGAATGTGAATCATTGTGATTTTCCTCCACAGCTGAAAACTGAGAATGGCGCAGAAAGAAGCTATTTACCATGTCAGTGATTGTGGTAATATTCTCAGTCTCCTGGACAGGCAGAAAGACGAAGAAGCCTGTCGATATGGTCACAACATATGGAAAAGCTGTCGCTGTTCCTCATATTGAAGGACAACAGGATGTTAAAAAACCAGAGATCATTCACACACACACACACGTGTGTGAATGGGTGCGACAGGGGTGATCAAAAGGTTTTATGTTACGGATTTCATGCCAGGAAGACAGTCAAGTGGTGAAAGAAGATATTCACCTGGATTTTTGAAGATGCACAGGAGAATGCTCATATCTTATATTTGTTGTCAAAGGAACCTGCCAGGAATAACAGATCTCTGGTCAGTTTCAAGAATCAGCTTACTGAAGGCTTGAGATCCTTGGCAGACAGCAGCATCATTCCTGATGTTAGTGTGCCATCTCCCAGGTAAATAGGAAGGAGACCACATCCTCCTATTTCAAAATGCCACCATGGTTATAAGCTAGTGGACTTTGAAGATGCCCATAAACAGTGTGTATACTGTTTGAGACCAGACAGTAGCCCACATTCAGTTCTGCTGCATTAAGAAGTTGGATAGACCTCATCAGTGTCCGAAGCAATGTTTTAAGAAGTATCATGAGACACATTGAACATTATACCATTGCATTATAGCACAGATATTTCATTTCCCTGCACTGTCTGCATTCACTGTCTGAGCCATGTCTCTCTCTACAGATCATTTTTATTCTTTAGGTGACTGATTCGTTGATTGGGGACGCAGGAGACTAGTGTTTATGTGCTTGTATTGTACTGTGGTCTTGTATTGTATGTATATTGTGTATATATTGACAGCTGTATACTTTTTAAAAAAATTTTCATGTCTTGTGAATATGATATATTGTGTACATACTGACAGTTGTATATTATTGTTTTGTTTTTTTTATGTCGTATATATGTTTTGTACATAATAACAATTATATACTGTGTCTTGTTTTTTGTTTAAATTTAATGGCCGCCAAATAGTGTCCAAAAAATCCCCAAATATTGTTGCAAAAAGTGATTTTGTATGATTATATATTTCATTGCAACAATATGACTTTTGACTCATGGATTTATTCGATGTAAAAAAAATCCCCAAATATTATTGCAAAAAATGGAATCTGTAGGATTATATATTTCACATTGGATTTATGACACAGTGATGGTAAGTATAACATAATTTTATTTCTCAGCCAAAAAAATTTTGTTAGTGCTAAAAAAAAAATGTTCACACTGTTATTTTTATGAGAAGTAACCTCATTTGTGGAACCATCATTTACATTTATTTTGATATATGGTACATATGTTGAACACAGAATTAGTTTGTTACAATGATTTTTAGAAAGGTACCCTAAAAATATCGCAAAACCCTCTAAAAAATGTAACATCAGTGTCTGCATGAATGTAAAATCCACATTTTTTTCCCCCAGCGTCGAAAGAGTTAATGGCATCTCTGATCTCCTCACTGTCATTATTTTCTGGACTATTTGCCTCTGGAACCACATGGGTTAAACTCGCTGTTTAGTTACATGTAACATCATCTTCTTCAATCATTATAGTACCTCTCCACTAAATCCACCCCTTCTTACTTTTCAAACTTCCTCACAGCATCACTCTGCAACCCCGCTTACTTTTCAAACTTTCTTACAGCATCACTCTGCAACCCCGCTATTTTCTCTGCAACCCCTCTTCCCCAATCATCTGTTTCAATTTCTCCTAGCTAGGTCGGTATTGCATCACTCTCTCTCCCCTCCCTGGTTCCCTATCCACCACCCCCAGTTACAACCCACTGACCACATGTCACAGGTCTCAATTTAAACAGTCTCCACGTCCCACTAGATCCATTCCTGACATGCACCGCCAGACAAGCCACACCTTGCAATTTACAGCTAAGTAATCATTAAGTAATAAAACTGCTCCTACTTTTTTCCTATTTTATACATTCTGGTATCACAGCTTTACTGCAGTGCTTCGTGTATAGTTGTATACTTATACACTAATTATTGTATTTGCCTCTTTGGTCGTCTCTTTGCAGTACTCTTCCCACCTGATTAAGATGTCTTTGTTTTCCATTATGGATTCTCCTGTTTGTCATTAATTACACAAAGGGATATTTTCAACCATAATTTCTTAACAGTTTTGCCTCAGAAAACATATGTTTGCAAAGACCATCATCTAACATTCTTTCCATCCTGCTACAAGAATCCCTTATGTATTTGTTTTTGACATGTCTAATTTGTTTCCTTTGTATATTTCTTATACAGCGCTTAGTTTTCAGCATCTTTTTTGGACCTGATTTTCCTTCCTTCTTCAGTTAGCTTCATTGTTTCTTTGTAATTATCAAAAATGTAATTTTGCTTCTTTACTACCCATTTTGGTAGTAACAGTTTGGGGCAGATGTGGCATATGGAATGTTGATGGGCAAGCTTGTCTGGCATCATTTCTTCTTCAGACTTGGTTCTCCACATCAATGTTGTACTCTAATGGGACAGTGCTTGTGTCATACCTAATTACTTTGTTACTTATCACAGTGTTTTTTTTTTTAATTTGATCTTTAAGTTTGCCACCAGAAATTCATGGTCAGTCACAATCTGCTCCAGATATTTTTATGATGGAATACATGCACACCATCTTTGCAGAGTTGCAGTGTAGTCTGGTTTCTGCTCTTTCCATCTGGGGATGTCTATAATGGTTGGGGATATTGCTTGAAGAAACTATTTGTGGTGGTGAGGTTATTCTCTAAACAGAATGTTATTAGTTGTTCACCTCTATCATTTCTCTTGCCCAGACCATGGGCAGATTTTATTTCATGATTGAGTCTTTCTTCTCCAACTTTAACATTAAAATTCCCCATTATTATCTTCATATCCTTTTTGTCAGTTCTTTCCAGAGTCTGCTGTAGACTGTCATAAGACTCTTCACATTCTTTTTCATTAGAGGCTACTGTTGGTGCATACACCTGCATTAAATATTATATTTCTTTTTCTACCTCTCATTTTTGGTGCATACACCTGCATAAGTATTATATTTCTTTTTCTACCTCTCAGTTGGATTGTGAGTATACAGTTGTTTATTGGGTTGTAGCCTAATAGGGAGACTGTTGTTCTGGACAGGTAGAATCCAACCCCACTCTGACTTCCTCTATCTTTGAATAAATATAGATTCCTCCTGGTGGAATTGAGAAATGTTCCTGCCCTGTTCATCTGTATTTTGATATATCTAGGATGTCAATGTTCATCTCCTTTTTTAACTGTCAAGTGTTTGCCTTGATATAGGCTTCTTACATTCCAGGTACCTGCACTTGGTATTTTATTTAGTCTGTTGACAGGGTTTTCCTTGGTAACAGTTAGGTTTTTCACCATCATTTCATTCACCAGTACTCGCACTGACTTCATCCTCTTCCCCAATTCTTGCAAATGATCTGCCTGGCCTGGGAGACCACCACCAGATATTTGTACTTTCTTCAGATTGGCCATGTTAAGTTTCTTGACAGTGTAGAAAAGGTAGTTTGCCATTCCTTTCCTTCTTAGCAGTGACTGTTACAAGTCAGTGATTGTAGCCATTGTCTCTTCAGTTGAGATTCTCTGCCTATCACCATAAAGTGGGGACCATTACCCGCAGTAACTGCTGACTGCTCCCACTATTTCATTCACCACCTGCTCCCATGATTTCACGTAACCCTGATCAGGGGGGTAAACGGGCACTCCACTTTGCCCAAAGGTGTCCTGTAGACTAGTGGAGGGAAGGAAGCATCTTCCTTTGATAGGGAATATCCCTGTGTACAAAATGCATACATGTGTTACGTGCAAGGGGTCCATTGTATGCAAAAACTTTATATGCATAAAAATATAGTAAACTATTTTATATCTGTCTGTTTTGTTTTCAGTCTCACTTGAAAACTATTAATTGAAATGTAAACTTATATTTAACAATATTAATGAAATACAGATACTTGAGGGATGCACATCAGCTCTATATGTTTACAGAAACCATAAGAATACAATTATGGAAGGAGGTAGAAGGGATCATGGCCAAATGAGAATGCCTGGTATAAATGATTTAGTAGTAGCTTTGCTAAACCTATGGAATGGAAATTGTAGAAAAAGACAGCTCAATTGTTGAAGTCATCTTTGTAGGGTGGAAGGCTGTTAGGGATGTGGTGACTTAATTTTTATTGTATTTCTGTATAAACTATTGCTGACAGTGCTGGCAATTGATTCGTGACTATCTTATTTGGGGGTGGGGGGGGGAACAAAGATGAGTACTGAAAGTAAAGTATCTGGACTGGGTGGCACAAGAGAAGAAATGCAACAAGACTTATTGGAAATGCAAAGAACTGTGCATGGTGAAGCAACATAAATCCCCCATTATCATGACCTTAGTCAGATGATGATGGTCATGTTTTGTGTGTGTGTCTGTCCAGCTTTATAATCGGACACTGAGAGTTTACAGAAAGTATAAATTTATATGTTTTATTTCACCCGAGAGTAAAGTAAAGATGGTATCTGAGACACAGTAAAGTCTGACAAAATGAGGAAAATATTCAGCGCAATATAAAAAAAATATCTAAACACTTTAGTAAGAATGTGCATCTTCTACATACTCATCATGCCATAACATACACTTATTCTAGAACATTGGTTCTCAAAGGGTGTGCCGCAAGATTTGCTAGGTGTGCCACGAAACTTTTGAGACTTTGTGATATTGCTGGTAAAAAAATTATTAAAATAATTTTATTCACAATTAATACAGAGAAAGGAGCAAGGCCAGCATTTTCGACACCTGAAAGATATTATTTTCTAGAAGTTTGCAATGAAAGATTTCAATTATCAGTGAGAAGTGTGAGCCTGTTATCTCTTATGCAAAAGTTCCATTTGTTTTGGAATTGCAGACAAACATGGATTTCCTGTTCAGCTGAGACAAGTCTCTCATGTTTCTTGTTTTTGTATTAGTGCCAAAAAGCCCAGCTCACACAAGTAGGTGGTTGAGAAGTGTAACAGAATATTTACTACTTCCACTGCTATTTCTGGATACTCTTTATTCGCCAACATCCAGAACTTAAGAAGAGGCAGTTCACCATAATTCAGTTGAAGTGTTCAATCAAGACTTAAGCTGTACAAGTTGCTCTTCTTTCACCAGGAGGGTTGGTTGTTAATTCTGGGGACATAGTAAAGCACAGCCAGTCATATTTAGTGACAGTGATGAGGAAAAATATTGTTCTGTGTTCAGAACATGCCAGACTACAAACAAAATAGTGTTATGAATATATGCCTACAAACAAATGATTGGCAAACCACACTTAGACTGAATAATCCACAGTTAATGTACCATGAAGACTCACTTCAAAGAATAGTGTGCCATGAGGGAAAAAAGTTTGAAAATCACTGTTCTAGAAGTTTCATTATCTTCACTCCAGTTTATCCACATATCTAATGGGGCTTGGCCAAGTCCTTCATCTCAAGCCCTGAAAATCTTTACACTCTTTCAGTTTTTCAGTTGCATAGATCTCTTTCAGTTAGTTTACAGGAGTCTGAATTTTAAACATTCTAAAGAGCTGGTGACTCTTTTTTTTAAAATTTATAGATTTTGCATGCCACGTCCTTAGGCAGAGTGCCATTACCTGCCCTTTCCTTAGAGAGGGTTCTCGGTTTCAATTTTCCTTCTATCCTCCTTGATACGCAGCTTCATGTAATGTATTATCTTCTTGCAACAGCAAACTTCATGCTCATAACAGCTGATTGCATAAGATCATTTTTTTTTTTTCAACCATTCACATAGATCCTCTAGTTTTAAGATCTTACATTTTACCATTTTTGTTTTTATCAATTTTGCTAAGAGTTATTTCTGCCATGTGTGATGTATATAATTAAAAAATGAGTTCAGCAGAACTGTTTTTATTTTATTTAGCTCTTTTATGCACATGAAAGGAATATATAGTGCATAACTTAAATTTTTCAGTGGCCAGAATGGATTTGCAAGCTAAATAATGGCCGTTTGCCAGAACTTTTGATTCCTAACTGATGAGTAAGGGATGGTCAGCTGTAATTTTTTGTTTCATGTAAGAATTTCCCATTTGTTTGGGAATTTTTTTCACAGTAGACATGATATGATTTGGAATTATTTCCTGAGATTTGAAGTTCTGCTTCTCATTTTCTGTTCTTAATCTGAAGCCACCACGCACAGCACATCCAGTTGTCCAGTTTTCCTGCCAGCCATCTGAACCTCTTGTGATAGAAAATCTGCCTTTTGATAAATATGAACTAGAACCTTCACCTTTGACACAGTACATACTGGAGAGAAGGCAGCCCAACACATGTTGGCAGGTAAGACAGATGTATTTAGCAATAAGATAAGATGTTAAATGAAGCAGTTAACAGAATTATTGCACATCTATTCTTACTTCCAAGAGAAATTTTTTAAAAACTATTGTGTTATTGTAACCTGACTATTGGTTGTTGTTGAGACTGTTTCTCACAATTGTGGAGCTTGTTAAAAGCTGTTTATAGTCATTAGAGAGACACGCGCACACACACACGCCCCCCCCCCCCCCCCACACCTTTTTTTTTTTTTTTTAATCTTCACCAGTTGTAAGTCGAACAAAGTTTAATATTTCATGAGACTGAGATAATGTGTAATATATTATTTAGTTTTTCATCCAATGACAGTTGTGTATGTTCTGTGCAAATGCAGAGTATCTTGTGGTGTTAAGAGACAAGTTATTCTGAACACAGTGTACTTTGTGCCCATTTGTACATGTCCATAGATAAGCTGGAAGGTTACAGGAGGTATTCAGTCCCACACTTTCGGTCTGAGTCTGACCGAGAGGCTACTGTTGGTTCAGTCAGTCCTATCCCCCAGAATAAGTCATTTTAGTTTATTTAATGTCTGATACAGTGCTTGTTACAAAATTACTACTGCGCCATCTAAGAACTAAGAACTTCATATTAAAAATTTCAAGGAGAAGCATGAACAGAAATATATAGTTTGTGTTCTGTTTTATTCCTGGTTTTTTTTTTATTAACTACTGGATAGGCTGTGTAATGGAAAATATGTGGTTTGTTTTTTATTTGGAAAATCTACTGAGTTAGTAATTGTAAAATTAAAAAAAACTAAGATTTATTGCTGGTTTAGAAATATCTAGAATTAATGATTGTATAAGGGGGAATTGGTGATTGTTTAAAAAAAAAGGAACGGAATATGTGATTACCACAGAAAAAGTGTACATAAGTGTCTAAACAGTATTTACATTGTCACCTGTTATTGTAGTTTTATAATAATCATTTGTCCTCTTTTATTTAATAGTTTGGTATAAAGGTGAGAGTTGTGAACCAGCATCACTGTCCATGTTCAAACCTTAGGTGCTCTGAAACTACCGACTAGTGTCACCATCACCATGAAATCCATAGCTTGTGGCATTATTCCCCTTCCTTCCCAGAGTATTAACCCTGGTACCCATTTTTTCTTGAAACTGGGTGAACCCCAGGACATTTTTGCAAGCCATGGTCTGTGGTGAGTGGAGATCAAAACCAGGTCACCTGGTTGGTAAGCGAGTGTTTAAGCCACTGCACTAACATGGCTCCCTAGTAGTTTGGTTTAGTGAGAAAATGTAGATTTTTTTTTTTTTTTCAAATCAAGGAATTGAGACGACTAGACTCATTTTCATGGTGTTTGAAACAACTCATTAGAGCCAGCAAGCTAAAACCAATCAGGTCTTTACCTTGTCACTGAATAGTCATCTTGCAAACAGTGGTCGAACAAGGGTATGGGTCAGATGTTTTCCCTGGTGGTGAAGCTTGCCAAGAAGGCTTTTTTTTTAGGTCTGCTCCAGGAATTGAAGAAATTCACTCCTCAGAAAATATGTGTAACAGGATCTTATGCACAGCCAGCTGTTATGAGCATGAAGTTTGCTGTTGCAAGAAGATAATACATTACATGAAGCTGTGTATCAAGGATTACTGTTTATTTCTTTTTTGTAAAAATGTCACCTTCACTCTGACTCCCATGTCTTATATTTATTCAGGTTTTTGTTGCAAACAGCTCAAAATTCAGTGATACGTGCCATCCCTTTGGATACCTGAAGGCCAGTAGCTCTTTAACAAGTGTGAACTTGTTTGTCATGCCTTACAATTATCCTGTACTGCTTCCTTTGTTGGGTAAGTGTTATTTTTTTTTTTAAAGTGTCTTACTAGATTGGGTGGCTAAGTGGTTAATGCGCTAGTCTCATGGCAAAGGTTGGGGGTTTGAATCCAGCTGGAGGCACCCCCAGTCACCCAGCTGTAGAAATGGGTATCCAATTTCTTCTAGATCCGGGGAAGGAAAGGCGGCCAAGCATGATGCTGATTGCGTCATCCTCTAGTGTGCTGACAGTTCAAGGAAAATATGGGCACTAACACCACATCCCTATGTGCCTCTAAGGCATGACAGGGTTACCTTCACCTTTTTTTTTTTTTCTCACATTTACTAGATTGATTCATGTGATTGCTGTTTTGAGTTTTAAATAATGTGATTTTCTTCCATTTATTGTCTGTTTTTGTTGTATTTCAATAATTTATGTTGCTGTATATAATTAGTATTTTCTGTTAATTGGGTATGTTTATTGTTTGTTTCATCAGATGAGTTGTTCAAAGTTCATAATCTTAAGCCTAACCAACAGTGGCGGCAGCGTTTTGAGAACTATTTAAAAACAATGCCTGGTTACTATGCACCTGTAAGTATCTCTGATTTTTCAGTTGTGAGGTTTTCTCATTTATTCCTAATACCTATAGCAGTATCTGCTAGTATTTTTAAGCTGATTATGATGTTTCAAGATTTGTGTTATTTATTTATGATAATGTGTGGAGAAAGATTGGCCATTGAGGGCTGGAAGGTCAGAGATGGTAATTTATAGTTTCTAATGATTGTCTGCATAGAAAACATATTGAAGAATAGTGTGATCATGTCTTCTGCAATGATTGCTTAATAGTGTGTGCCCAGATTTTACCTGAGTGTATATGGTTTCAAATTTAAAGATTGTCTTGTATATAATGAAAAATTATCATCCATTCTGTTGCATAACTTCATGTGATAAAAACTGGGTATTCTCAACATTCCAGCCAAATTGTAATTCATGCTAAAGTCTCCCATTTTGTAATACATTCTGGTGTGAGTTTATGATAATGGTGAGCTGTGAACTGTTATTAAAATTTGTAAGTTCTGTGTTTGTTCTTTCATTCTTTGTCCTGTCTTCATTCCACACATATATGCAACACACCACCAGTTGTTTATAAAATTTTTATAACTTACTTGACATCTGCATTATTTTTTTTTTAATGAATCACTTCTTGTAGAATCTGCGACGTGCTCTAGCTCGAATGGGTGCCCCTAACCTGGTGTCTGACAATATGGACAATTGCCTCAGCTATAGTGTGATTACCTACCTCAAGAAGCTGAAAAACCAGGTGGCAAAGAGTTCTTTATATTGCATTTTCACATGTTGGTAATTCAGTATCAGATTTTATTCATTATCTGACTTAGAATAAATTGAAGAAATGATTCACATTTGTAGCAAATGTTTTTTTTTTTTGTTAATTTTTTTTTCATTTACAGTTTTTAATATTCTGTTATAGTTAAAAAGTTATGTATAATTTCCATTCCACTTGAAATAACTGCAAAAGTTCTTGTGTAATGATTGTATTCAAAATACATTTTATTTGACATAGGCAAGAATGGAAATGGACCGCTTAAATGCTTCTATTGGTCAAAAGGTATCTAGACATGACAGCATCAGAGTTACTACAAGGTAATTTTTTTTTAAGAAGCAGATGCTCCTGCTTGTGGTTTGTTTGTTTTTTTAGTGTCTTCTGGTTATATTTGCAGTTGTAAATTTACAGCGATTACAGTTGTTATCTGTTATTTCATAATAGCATATAACTGTTAAAATAACCTGTGTAATTTCAAATAAATCAATTTTTATGATTGATTTTTCTAATTTCTTCTTTTTTTTTTTTTTTGTAATTCCTTTTCTTTGGTGACATATCCTTCTGTTTTGACTGTTTTCCAGTTCAATTTTTTTGTGTAATCTTGCACTGCTTTTTGAGTACTTTTATACCCAGGGAACAGTAGTGCTAAGAACACACTTATCTTGACATGGCCTTTGTGAGACAGAACAAAACAGATCTGTTTGCTTCAAAACTCTGACCTAATTCTATAGCCCAGAAACCTGTAGCAATCAGCACTAATTGTAATTGTTATTTTTGTAATGTCAGGTTGGTGGGATGAGGAATATCTGATGTGAATCCAGGACGTGTCTAACCTGTGGGTCTTTATAACAATGGCTGTCAGAATGAGATAAACAAAACAGACCCAGCAGACTATAGGTGGCAGGGAATGGATATCGTTGAAGCACTCATCGGATTCCTCATCCCAGAGTCAGAGTATATCTGTGGAACTGTCTCAAAGTCATCCGCCCAGTCAGCATTGCAAGCTGGATCTGACATGGAGAAAAGGCTTAAGTACAGCTGCCAGAGACTGGAAAACAAAGCTTTGGCCAGGTCAGCCTACACCATTCTATTCATGGCAGTCCGAGCAAGACCACAGTCTGCTCTAGCAAGGAAAGGTGCTGAAGTCAGAGGTACCCAGCCAGAAGGCACATTGCAAAAATCGGGGTACCACGCATTATCGCCAGTGAAAGTCCATATCTGCAGTTTTTAAACATGGTGCTCGCCCTGTGAAGACTAACCAGGCAGGTGCAGTGCCAGGCCCTCTGCCTCAAAAGGGTCCACCTTATGCTATTAGAGTTCATTTTGTGGAGTCAGGAGACATGAGAGTAGAGCTATTGGCCAAAAGATATAACAGCAGCAAACTGCCAAAAAGCAAGAACTTAAACTAGTGCAATTGAATACTGAGGGTGTCAGCAGTATTAGAGATGGCTGTAGTAAAAAGGTGGAACTAGAGAACATACTCTTTGCAGAGCAGGTAAGTATATGCTGCATGCAGGAGACACACCTAAACAAAGATGACGCCTTTAAAATTAGAGGCTACCACTGTTTTAGATCAGACCGACAGTAAAGAAGAAAAGGAGTAGTAATTATACTTCTTAAGAATAACATCAGCGCATGTCAGGTGGGAGTGTACATGGAAGGCACAGAATACCAGTAAATCTAAAAGCAATAATACAGACTTCCACCTCCTTAACCATTACTGTCTTAATGACCACCCACTTGCTCTAGAAACAATCCCACATAAAGAGAGACTGATAGTCTGTGGCAGTTTTAACATTCCCAGAGCTGGGGCTATGACCACATAGACAAGAGAGGAGAGGAAACTGAGAGCTAGCAAGATGATAATGGACTTCTCCTGATCAACCAGCCAAACATTTTACTCAAGGGCTTGGCATACAACCTGAACACCACATCTGGCACTCCACTCTCCAGACATGAAGTGGGACATTACACGCAAAATTGGAAAACAACTTGTAGGTAGTGACCATCGACCAGTCTTCCTAACATGAACTCATTAACACCAGTATCCCTCTTCCCAGATGGAACTATAAAAAAAGCAAACTGGACAATGTATAGACATTGTACATGTATCCTGGTGGGACAGCTGTCCATAGATGGCAAGGATATTTACAGCATAGTGAAAGAATTCAGTGCTTGTATTGTTCAGGCTGCCCGTGAAGCCATTCCCAGAGGAGCTTGTAGGGATTAAACCATACTGGTCTAGTGAGCTGGGAAAATTCCATGATGACATGGAAACAGCTCGAAAGAAAGCAGAAAATAGGCCATGCCAAAAATACCACAATATTTACCAACATGCTACGGCCAAATTTCAGAGAGCCAAACTGCAAGCCAGATGGGAAAGTTGGTGAGAGAAAACAGTCCATTAGGACACTTTGATAAGGATGGAAGGAAACTGGAAACTAAACAAACAGTTAAATGATGAGAGCACTAGAAGAAATATAAAGATTACACTAATTGAAGATGGGAAAACCCTTACAGGTATGCAGGTAACAGATCACTTTGCTCGCATGTTTGCCTAAGACTGCAGCATTGATATCCATCCAGAGAAAGACTGTACAGTATGTATTGACACACACAAAGAAGAGAAACAAGTCAGAAAATTGGAGGTCATAGATGCACCAATCGCATACAGTGAGTTAGACCTAGCAGTCAGTAAACTGAAGCCAAGGAAATCACCAGGACCAGATGTAATGTCCAGTAAAATTATCAGGAACCTGGGAATGGCAGCAGAGGGAAAACTGTTGGATATTTTCAATATGTGTTAGAGCACAGGTAAGTTACCTCAAATCTGGAAGGAACCAAGCATGTACCACTGCTAAGATCAGGGAAGAACGGTGATACTGCCTCCAGCTCCAGGCCAGTTAGTTTCACTAGCTAACTCAGCAAAATGATGAAACGCATCATTGACCTGAGGCTAAAATGGTACCTAGAAAGTGATGCATCACCTTCTCGTTCTACAGCAAGCAAGATTTAGGCAATACTACATTACAGAAAATCAAGTGACCTATCTCTCTAGAGATTGAGGATGCATTCCAAGACAAAAACCTTGTACTAGTGGCATGGATAGACCTGAAGATAAAAATAGACTTTGATAAAGTATGAAAAAAAAGTCTACTGTGGAAATTAAGAAATGCAATATAAGTGGAAAACTACAACTAGATAAATTCCTATTTACACAGTAGAAGAGCAAGAGTAAAGGATGGGCACAAAAGCCAGAAAGTACGACTGCGACATGGTATACCACAAGGAGTCCTTTCACCTACACTGTTCCTGGTATTCATTAATGACCTGGTCAAGGAACTTCCCTGTGGAATCAAAGCAGCACTGTATGCAGATTATCTGGTCATGTGGTGTACAGACGAACATGCGACAGTTGCTACATAGAGACTTCAAAGAGCAGCAGACATCTTGACATTATGGACAAACAAATGGTGTGTGAGTATCAACACAGAGAAATCAAGTACCACTCTGTTCACTCTTTCATCTAAACAGAAAGCAGGTAAGATCTTTGTAAATGAAATATCCTTAAGGATGGAGGACCAACCTACTTACTTAAGAGTGACTCTTGACTCAAAACTGACCTGGAAGCAGCACATCAGCAGTGCAGAAGCAAAAGCCAAAAGAAAGCTGGCCATATTAATAAAATTGATTGGAACCACATGGGGTGCTAGTGAAAGAATCCTCAAGAATATGTTTCAGCAAAGTATTCTCCCACGTTTAGAATATGGCTCAATAGCTTGGTGCACAGCATCAAACACTATACTACATAATTTAGACATGGTACAAAATCAGTCACTACGGATTATCACAGGTGCCATGAGGTCCACACCAATAGTAGAAATGCAGAAAATAGTTGGTGTTCAATTGCTAAAAGAATGATGAGACACAAAGGTCATGACCTTGAGAGAAAAGTTCCTCAGCTCTGTAAGCCATCCCTGAAGGAGAGATTCAATAACTTGGCATTAAGATTGCTTAAAAGAAGCAGCTTCATTCATCAGGCCAAGCGCCTGTGTAAGCTGATACCTGACCATCCACTTGTAGTTTCTCCAATATCATCCATACCAGAGCATACACTGTGGAAAGAAGCAGATTGTACACAAATATCTATTCAAACTGAAGTGAAAGGTATGCAGAATGGTGAGATGCAAAGCAGTCCTGTAAGATCAACAGCCACACTTAGTGTGCTAGATGATAAATATCCATATGACTTTTGGATACATGTGTATGCAGATGGATCTGCACACAATACCATAAAGAGTGGAGGGGCAGGAGTACATCGAATATCCAAACAACACCACTGACAAGCTTTCCATACCCACTGGGAAATACTGCAACAACTAAGATGACATTAAGGACGCCGTTTCAAAAATTGGCTCACAACACAAAATCACTTGCGGTGGATTCCATCTCCCTGTGATACACCAGGCAAGGAGAAAGCTGATCGTCGGGCAAAGAGGACACTGAAATTGAGCAACCAGACATACAAAACACCTGTAATCAGAAGAAAAGCATGATAACAACCTACAGGATACCACAAACACCACCGCATGATGACTATCACATGCTAAACAGACAAGAGCAAGTCACTATATTCCATCTCAGAACAGGACACAGCCAACTCCGAAGTCATACAGAGTTTAAAGTTGGTACTTCTACCCTTTGTACATGTGCCCAGGCTCCCCAAACTGTGGAACATATCCTCCAAAACTGTACCAACTATGAAACGCTGAGAAACAATTACTGGCCCAGTGAAACCAGCAAAGAAGATAAGCTCTACGGTTCCATACATGAATTAATTAAAAAAACAGTGGAATTTATCCAAAAGACTGGACTGCAGACATAGACGGTGGGTACGAAGAAGAAGAGTACTTTTATTTGCCCCAGGTATGGGGAGAAGAAAATGTGAACAAAAACGTTATGCATGTTTCTGTGTGTGTCAACAGAAGTAAAACATCTGTCTTGCAACGAAAAGATTTCAACCAGTTACTAGCCAACTTGGGTGGCAACATTGCTGTTCTAAAACAAGAACTCCAGCAGGATTATAGTGGGTTCACATTGGCTGTAGAGGACCCAGACATCAAACCTCAGTTTTACAGGTAAACCTGTAACGTGCTTGCAATGAAAGATTTATGCATACGATGTCAAACTAGTGGTGTGTGTAAATCTTCAGTAGATTTTTTTTTCCATTCATAAGTTAAATTGGTTTGGACTTGAGTGAGGTCCTTTATTGTGGCACTGAACATGATATCACATTTTCCCTTTAACTCACTGATAGTCATTGGCATACCAGATCCCACAGCTGTGTTAGCCCTTTCACTGTTGAGGCATTCTGCCACATTGCTGCTAAGGACGTCTTAAACAAATATTAAGATTTCTATGCTTCTGGTGCTAGTGAAATGTTAATGCATTCTGCTAGTCGCTGCTGTAAAACTGCTGTAGTTATTCAACAATATGAAAATCACGGTAGCTAGTTTTAGTTATATGTGGCTTATTTTCAGCAAGTGAGAAGTGTCAGCAAGTCAGTACCAATGTTATTTTTGCCTCATGAGACAGGGTAGTTTATAAGTACTGTATATATGTTTATTGTATTCCACTGTGCATCTTATTTATGCACTATGCTGGTATTTCTTTAGTATGGCCCGGAAGGGTGTTGTGATGATGTAATAGCTAGTGCACTTGTCTACCAAAAGAAAGATCCATGTTTTGATGTCACACTCAAGCAGAATTTTTTTCAGACCAACCAGCACAGAGGCCATCCTAGCCTCAAAAAATGAGTACCTGGGGTTTATGGTTTGGATAATCATCATTGCACTCCAGACATGTCCGTAGGTGTTCATATCCTCATTTTATATACAAGGTACGTCTAAAAAGTTCAGTGAATTGTCTGATATCTCAGTGGCAACATGGGCCAGAGACGCATCGAGAAGTGCCACCTAGCATGGAGTACATTTGACCGACAGGGTAAGCTCATTGCAGGCATTCGAACGTAGTCAGTGTGATAGGTAAAGTCACAGTGCAATGGAGCAACGAGTGAACACCAAGTTCTGCTACAAATTGGGGAAAACAAAGACACATTAAATGTTGGTGCAAGTGTACAGGATGGAACAGATGAGCAGAAAATGTGTTTACAACTGGTTCAAATGATTTCATGACAAGAAAGACGTGATTGAGCGAGCGTGACAGATGCTGGCACAAGATCACCAGCTGACTCTATGATTAATGGCAAGGGAATTGGGCATTAGCAAGGACATGATGTGCACCATTGCCCGTGAAGGTTTGGGCAAGTGGAAGATCTGTTCCCAGTTTCTGCCGCACAAGCTGACAAACGAACAGAAAGCAAAATGGATAGAAACTTCTGGAGATTTCATTACCATGTGTGACCAGTATCCATCCTTTCGCAAACCATCGTCACAGGGGATGAGACCTGGTGCTTTCAGTTCGATCCAGAGTCTTCTTTCCGTTTCCCCATCTGAAAAGTGTCACGAAGTGTGGGCACGCGGCATTTCAAGAACACGTGACAGCGGTTCTGCAATCGATTCCTAAACAGGCCTTTGCTGCCAGATCCCAGAAGCTTTATGAATATTGCCAAAAGTATGTTGTGAAGGATGGTGGTTATTTTGAAGGCCAATAAGGGTACTTCATTTGAATCTTTTGTTGTTTATTTTCAATTTTCCATTCATTGAACTTTTTAGACACTTAGACACACCACTTATACATATATGTATGTATATATGTGTGTGTATATGTGTGTGTTTATATATATATATATATATGTATGTATATATATATGTATGTATATGTATATATACATGTATAGACTTAAAGATATAGTGGATACTACAATGAGAAAAGAACAAGCAGGATTTCGAAAAGGAAGAAGCTATTTTGATGAGATCTTTACTCTAAGAGTAATACTTGAAGGAACATATTGAAAAGCAAAAACCATTAATACTGAACTTCATAGATTTTTAAAAGGCATTTGATAGCATACACAGAGATTCATTGTGAAGAATTTTAAGACTATATGGAATACCATCTAAAATTGTCAACATCATTAAGGACCTCTATAATGGATATGTTTGTGCAGTCAACACAGAAGAAGGAATGAGCGAATAGTTTCAAATTGAAACAGATGTGAAACAGGGATGTATACTATCTCCTTTGCTTTTTAGAATTGCCATAGACTTCATAATGAAAAAATGCTTCACAGGTAAAACTGGCATTGATTTGGTACACCAGACCCAACTAGAATATCTTGGTTTTGCAGATGACATAACTCTTATCACTGACAATGTGAATTCCATGCAAGAAAAAACAGATATCCTGTCTTCACTGGCTCGCAATATAGGTCTTGAAATGAACAAGGACAAAACAAAAATATTCTATTCAAATGTAATATCCACCCTCATTTATGCATATGAAAGCTGGAAAACAGCTAAAGAAATAGACAATAAACTATTTTGAAAACGAATGCCTGAGGAAAATACTTGATATAAAGTGGAGCAAATTCAAGAACAGTGCAGAGATAAGATAGATGAGCGAACAACAACCTGTCTCATATGTGATCAGGAAAAGGAGATGGAACATGATGGTCACATGATGAGAAGAAATAATCAGAGAATCCCAAAACAAGCTATCAAGTGGAACAGGCCAAAGAAAAAGGCAGACCACAGGAAACTCTAAAGAGGACATTGATAAGAGAGGCCAAATTAATAGGCATAAAATCCCTTGATGAGGTTTGAAAAGCTCACTGAAAACATGAAAAATTGGCACACTACCTTGCGAGCCCTATAAACACCAATATATCTTGTTCTATTCACCAGTTTCACATTTTCTCCCTGCAGGTGTTTATGTTCTTCATTCATTATCTCTCTGCTTCCCCCCCCCCCCCCAACACCTCCTCTAGCAGCTATCATGTTTCTGTTGTCTTTACCCTCACCCCTATCTATCACTTTTTTCCCTCCTCTCTCTCTCCACCACTTCTTTACGATTGGCTCTATCGGCGTATCTTTTGTGTGGCCCGCATGGTTCCTATGCATCTTCTAATCAACACGCATTTCTGTTTCCTACTTCTGCAGGAGACCATATTAAGATAAGTTCTTCGTTTAGTTATTTGTTTTTGTTTCATTGTGGATGTAATCCTAGAAAAAGGCTCACGCCAAAATATCGGATGTTGTATGTTTTTCATTTATAATTCTCATACTTTCTATTCATTTTTTCTCACTTTACTCACTCCCTCTGCCACTTTGTAAAACTACACCATACACCTCTAAATAACTAAACCAGTTTTACTGCAGTCGCCATCCTTTTTATCTGAAAATAAATGAATACATGTTGAAAAATTCTTTGCATTGATCACCTGTGTTTAGTGGAATTGCTTTTGAGAATGTTCATTTCTCAGACAACAGCACTGATGTATGTGGTGATTGGTTTTTCAGACATTTCTCATCAGTAGAATCAACACTGAAGGAAAAGGGCCCATTGAGAAAGTGTATTGTGTATGCAAAAAATGAAAGATGACAGAAAACCTCATATATGTCAATAGCCTGATGTTGCATTGTGTGTTGTGCCATATTTTTTAACATTTCACACCCAAAACCATTATTGAATTTTTTTTTTTAATATTATGTAAAAGTTGTTCATTGAAGACATTTTAGCCACCAAGAAGATACATAGAAATATGTGACATGAATATGGAAAAATAATCACAGAGTTGCAATAAGTCTTAGATTTTGAGACAACATAATGTTGGGAAAGCATACAAGCTGAAGTGAGCACAGCAGCAAAAAGATTAAATATTTAATTAATTAATTGGTATCAAAGAGGACTGTGTACACTGGCACACCTATCAGGGCCAGCAAGCTAGAGTTGATCAAAAACCTTCACCTACCTCTCCATTGGTGCTTCTAATAGCAGTCTCATCCTGGCTAATGGGCCAAGGCTGACCTGGTGGTGAAGTCTGTCAAGAAGCATGCATATTTTGGTCTGCTCCAGGTATTAAAGTTACCACTCCCATTGGATACAGTGCTTATGTTTCAATATTGTCAGTGTATGCCACAAAGAACATACAGCTGCAGTTTCAGTAAAATACAGTAACAGTAAAATCTATACTTTGGTTTATTGCTGTGCATTTTTATATGTGAATAAGTTTAAGGCATGCTCAATATGTTTTTTTCAGAAATCCATATGACATACCCCGTAAAAGCCTAATTGATCAGATCAGTCGAATGAGGAACAATTTTCTGCGAACATCTATCAATTCTGAATCTCTGATTGACTTGGGTATGACCATTTTTAAAAATGTTTTCCAACAGTTTATATTATTGTCTTCTTGTTGCTCATTTCTTCTGTACTTATCCATCTAAACTGTCCAAGTGTCTTGCATGCAGATACAAAAATAAGAACCTGAAAATATCGTAACAAACCAGAATGCCAAGCTAGAAAATATTAAGGAAAAAAAAATGTTTAAGTCAGGTCTTATAAAGTAGTGTGAATATACTTTTGTTAACACTAGTAGAAAGAGGGCAGATTGGCTGATTATCTCTGTATGTCTGTGTCATTTTATCCCTTAAGCTAGTGCCATAGTGGAATGTTGAAAACACATTAAAAGTAGACAGGATGAAGTTCACATATTTCCTGCATGTTCAGGCAGTGATCCTTAGATTTTACTATGTATATCTGCATACATTGTGCAGTTTTAAAATATACATACTTCTGCTATCCTGATTGACCCAAGTTTTGAGTATAAATGACACATTTCTACCAGTTCTGGCTCCACTAAAAATTGTTTTCAGCTCAAACTTAGATAACAGATTTATTGCATTTCACATTATTTTGACAGATGAGAGACACCGTGTGCCAATTAGCCAAATGGGCAACTACCAGGAGGTGTTGAAAAAACAACCACCACAACTGAGGGAGCTGGAAAGTACACCTGCCAGGCTGCATATGTTTGGAAATCCATTCAAAGTTAACAAGCAGGTGAGCTTACTTTGTGCATCTGTCTTTAACATGAGACAACAATTTAAATTATGAGACTACCAAGTCAGTGACTGGCATGACAACATTGTTGCTGTACAAATCCTATGAGACTGACTAGTTTGTTCTTGTACTGTTGGTGATCATGATGATGATAGGTGTAGATGTCATGACTAAGTGCTAGAACATAGTCCAGAAGGTGATTTCCCAGCAAGATGCAGTGTAATGCTTCTCATTAAACACTGCTACCAGAGATCATGTCAGTCACAACTTCATTTGCCAGCCTGTTGTCAACAGGGGACTGAAGAAATATTATAAGATCTTGTTAGACTATGGTTCAGCAACACTGATATTAGAACGAGTGCCTCTGCTCCATAGTAAATAATGTAAGAAACCATGAATGTCATAATCTTTTTTTTTTTCTTTTTTTTTTTAATTCCACTTAAATTTTTTCATGGTATACATACATATTTTCAGTAGTACTGAAACAGTTCACATATCATCTTATTTTTATTTAACTCTGAAAATATTTTTATTTAGCATTTTATTATCATTAAACCTTCTGTGTGATGAAGATTGTTTTTAATGACCTTCAGTAACTTTGGTCTCCAGATATTGTTGATAATGACTTTTGTAGTACTGAAGTTATTTTCTTTATCACACTTTCAGTTGTTAAATACAGTAATTACCTTCACTTGAGAACTTTTGATGACCAGTTATCCAGTGGTAGCCTCACATATATAATATTTGACAGAAAATTGCCAAAAAAAAGAAAAAGAAAGTTAAAGGAAAATGAAAAAGTAATGGAGATAAATGATGAAAAGTGTAATAAAATAAATGAAAAGAAAAAAGTAATGGAGATAAACATGCCAAAAAAAAGATTGATGTAAATAAACAAATAAAGGAGAATAAAAATTAAAAAAAACAGCAACCAGTATTTAAAAACAAACCTTCAGAAATGACACTTATGCTGAGAAAAGTTAGTTATGCTAAATTCAGACAGTTTTTCCTTGCTTTTTTTTTTTTCTGTTTGTTTCTTAATTAGATCTTTGTACTGCACTCATTTTCAGTTTATTAATTGACTTTATCATATTTATATTTAACATTTTCTTTATTCACATTAGTTAACTGTTGATGAAGCTGAAGAAGCAATTGTGATAGGAAATTCTCCAAGAAAACGGACAGCTGTTGAGAGTCTGCCAAATTCACCGACCCGTAAACGGAAACCAGGTAGAAAACCTCCATTATTTTACAAAAGAGTTACATGTACGAAAAACATATAACCAAAAAAAAAAAAAAAACAAAAATAAATAACTGTTAGTAAATTGAAAAAAAAATACATTTTTATCAAGACTGGTAAAGTAAAGATGATCAATAAAGTCATGGAACTTGAAAATATGTCAGATAAGAAACTGATAACATTTTTGCAAGAAGTGGCTTTCAGATTTCACCTTTGTGCAGTTTCTGCTTTCATTGATATTGACAGTATTTTACCTAAAGGTTATAGTCATTATTTAAATAACTAGTCATCTGCAAAAGATATTCTATATATAAATAACTAGTCATCTGCAAAAGATATTCTATATGTTCCTTTAAAAAAAAAAAATCAGTAAGCAAGAAATTTTTTCACAGGTCCACTACCACGAGACATACCATATCGACGTTCATCTACTTTCTCTGTGACTCCACAACCTAGCCCAGCACCTTCATTACTGTCAGACACAGATTCTGATACAGGTGAGTGTGTATGAAGCAGAAATATTAATCAGTTTTCTCTTTGTGCAGCATTTTGATTCATTAGGCTACATATTCTTCTTCAGTCTCCCTGCAGTTGCAAGCTAGTGTTCTTTGCAGCCAAAACTGTGAAGATGTTGAGGCATAGTATCATACTGGCTTTGGAGAAGATCATAGCAGCAATTTTTTTCAGTTCTTGAGTGCATCTAAAAAGCAGAGAGGTGTACAGTACTTCTTTAGCAGACTGGTGACCAAGGTCAGCTATGGTTCACCAGAATGGACAGCATCTTTGCCCCACATTAGTGGCAAAACTTTGATGCATCAGAAAGCTTATTTGTTTTCAGGTAAATGATCATTAATTAGTTAACTCAGTCACTGATAAATTTATGCTAGCAAGATAATTATGCATTGCCAGAAATTAATTGGGACTTCACTTAGTACTGGCAAAATAGTTCATTATCAGAAATTAATAGTGTAGTTACTTAAGTCAGCAAGTAGAAAGGAACATAAACTTTGTGCATGATAATTCACTAATAATGAATTAATTGAGGAATTTACTAACTGTCCACAAGTAACAGTTGTAAACATCCACAGACAACTTTATGCATTAGTGATTTTTTTTTTTAAAACATGCCATAAGTTTGTATGTGAAGTTTTGATGTGTCTTTTACTATGTTTTGTGTGTGTGCGTGTTCATGTATGTTTTATTTTCTCCCAGTTAATTTTATTTCAGATTTCATTTCTAAGAAAAATAGTTTTTAATATTACTGCTGTTAACTCTTTCTGTGCCTCAGGAAGAAACACTGACATTCAGTTGTTATCAGAGTAAAAGCGCAGGTCTTGATATGTATAGGGGGTATAGTTTGAATTGAATGAAAACAGTATTTCCATGTATTCCATGTACTTATTATGTTTCAAAATATCATAAATGCAGAGTTTTTGAGGAAAAAAGAAGTATTGTGACGTTTTTAGACAATAATTATGTCCTACTTACCATCGGATACCTGTAGATCTAGAGTACTTACTATCTGAGATGCCTACAACTACCTGTCAAAGTTGTCTTGTTTTGATATGTTGCATTCTCGCTAAAATAATGTCTGAAATAACCTTCTGACTACTTCTCTAGTCATCTAATATGTCTAGATCTACTTGGGATACATTCAATAACAGTGGTCTGGTCACAGGCCATGTCCATACCCCCATCTACATCACCAAAAATTGAAATTTCTCAATGTTTCTCTTCGTTTTTATCACTCATAACTAAGCAGTCTTTTGCCATTTTGAAAAGTGTCACCAGACACACGCACAAAATGTGTACAATCTAAACGTTACACTGGTTTTTTTAATGAAACAAACTAAACGTCAATTTTTTATGACTGGCATCCACGTGAGAAACTAGAAGCATCAGACAACAGGCACGGAAAGAGTTAAAAATGTGTTTTGTTTAATGTTATTCTGTATACATGTAAATACTTTTGTGGTAGTTGGAATATGTATAGTATAAGAAAATTAACTGTAGTAATCATCACCAAACCAAAAGAAAATCTGTAGTATGAATTTAGTAAATGTTTGATGCAATATGGTGTAGACAAAGGTCATACCAAAACTCATGAGCAAAAATTTTTTTGAAAATCAGAAAAAAAAAAATGTGTGAGCACCTTTTCCTAACAAAAGAAAAAATATTTTGACTTTTGCTTTTATCAAACAAAAAGAAAATTAAGAGAAACAGAAACTGCAAATAAAGAAAAGGAAACTAAAAATATAAAACAGATTAGGAAAATCCCAAGGTGTCTTTTTTAAAAAAAATATTAATTCTTTTTTATTTAAAATCAAGACACGCATATTTGGATGCCAAAGGGTAGAAGTATAGACATAATATAGCATGTGCAGGCATTTTCACCTTTCATTCTGATAACTATGAGATGTATTGCTCAACATGATCCAACGTTTGTTTAGCTCAAAAAAGTCATTTTGAGCAATGTCTGTGACCTCTACTATTACTTTTTTTGTGAAGTATTTGGTTATCAGTTTTTATTTACTTATCATTTACCCACATTGAGATTAGTCAGATATTTATGAAATTTTTCTGTGAATAATCTGTTTTTTCTTAATATGCTTAATTTTTACAGTGCACACTTGTGTTCCTTGCCTCTCAGGGGAAGTTCTCCTGAAAAACATATTGTACAGTGTTTTTGTTTTTTTTTAGTCATTTAGATTGTTTGATGGTGGGTTTGCACATCCTTAGCATATAAATCTAGTTTTACTCCCACTTTCAGTTTTATTCTCCTGACATTTATGAAAGCACAAATTTAAAATTTCATTTTATAGCTTCAGTCTCTTTCATTTTTAACTCTTCCCTTGCCACAGTAAGAAAAGCGGACGTTCAGTTGCTTACCAGAGTAAAAGCGCTGGTCTTGATATGTTAGGGGGTATAGTTGTAAAATGGAATGGAAAACAGTATTTACATGTACTTCCATGTACTTATTATGTTTCAAAGTATAACTAAATGTATGAAAATTTCATAAATGCAGAGTTTTTTAGGAAAAAAGAAGTAATGTGATGTTTTTAGACACTGATTGTGCCCAGCTCACCATCAGCTAGGTCTAGATATACACTACTTACCATCTGAGATGTGTAGATCCACTTGTCGATCTCATATTCTGATTCTGTGTTGCATTCTTGCTAAATTAATGTCTGATATAACCTTCTAATTACTTCTCCAGTCATCTAAATATGTCTAGATCTACTTGGGATACATTCAAGAGCAGCAGTGTGGTCACAGGCCATGTCCATACCCTTATTTACTTCATCAAAAATTTTAAAATTTCGGTCTTTCTCTTCTTTTTTCTTGCTCGGCATCACTTGTAACTAGGCACTCTTTTCGCCATTTTGAAAAGTGTCACCAGAATCGCGGACGAAATATGTACAATCTAAATGTCACACCGGTTGTTTTATTGAAACAAACCAATGATCGCTGTATCGACAATTGGTAAACATCGGGAAACCGGAAATGTCGATAAAGCAACCAAAGGCACGGGAAGAGTTAAAATTATGTTTGTTTAACATTTGTTTTCATACTTGTTTCTGTGTCTGTTTATTTGATCAGTGTTTTTTTTTGTTTCATCAGTTTATTATTCTACTTTTCTGTGAGATTTTGAGCTGTTTCCAACATTTATTTCTTTTAATTTTTTTGTTTGTTTGTTATTGCATTCATTTCTGTTTATTGCTAACAAGGAGATCTTATTAAGTCTGACTTCTGTTTTTAATTCTTATTTGATTTCATCCCTAAACTTAATCCTGCTTATTTTTCCAATCCACTCCACATGTAAAGCTTCTATAGTACCTTCTTTTCACTTTGATAAATAAATAAATCATTTCATGCATTCTTATCACATAAGATAATCTTCATTTTTTTCCTTCACTTTCTCTCCCTGTCTGTCTTCTGTCAGACGAAACTCCACTGCAGATAATTACAGATTCTGACAGCGACACCACAAATTTGGGCAATGATGGAGAGGAGAGTGCTGCTATTTTTAACCATGTAAACCCCGGGTCAAAATTTAATTCCAATTCCCCTAGTGAGAATGGTGTCTCAGAATCGAACACATTTGTTGGTGGTGTTAGGGGGACAGATAACAGACTTGTTGACATGGTGACTGAAACATTCGTAGGCAGTCAGAAAGATCATCAGACATGGAGTTTCAACAGGCAGCTGAAGATCTTAGTTACAAAAGAAGTTAAAAGGCCAGGAAGAAGTAAGTTTTTTTTGTTGTTGTTTCTGTTATAAAAAATATTCCATCTTGAACAGATTTGCTGTGAGCTGGTTGCCTTTTGCATTTGAGAATATGTCTTTACTACAGAAAACACACATTTATCAAGAGACAGATGATGTCTGTAATTGGAACAGAATGTGAATGAAGAAAATAGTTATATGGAAATAGTGAATGTGACCAGCAGAATATTTTTTATCATTTATCAAAAGACCTGTTATTGCAGACATCTGGGTTACATGTGTGTAATACAAACTCAAAATGTTGTACATAAATGTACACATTTGAGTTGGAATCCAGATCAGCACCTGCAAGTTTGTTGGCACAGCTAGCTGATATTGAATCTGCTGCAGAAGCTAGGGAAAAACCACATACTTTGCTGTCTGATATAGTCTGAATTTATCATAACCTAAAATTCCAATACTAAGGAGTAATTATAGTCACTAGAATATATGAAATAATGCTGAAAATTTGTAACTTAAATATTTGAACGTGGAAACAGGTGCCTAATCAGATAACTTTCATGAACTTCTTGACATTTATACAGTGTTTTCCACCACATTATTCTTTTTATTCAGTTACTTCTCCCATAGTGATCCACACTTCAGCCAGTGGACCATTCATTTTGTGAAAACTCAAATACAAACTTACAGTAGAATTGTAGTGCAAGGTGATCTCATGACACAAAATTCAAGTGACATTATCTTACACTCTACCTCAGAATTATGCATTTAGGATTCATCTTCTGATAAGGTACTAATGATAAAAAATGTTCACATTTGATGCGCGGAACCATTTACTGATGTTGTCCCTCTTTTGCTTCATCTCAGGATTGAGCATTCCAGGCTTTCAATCACAGATATGCCTTACAAAATCAGACTGTGAATTTGTCTGCAGCTTCTTGTTCAAAAATACATTTGTGTTTTATGAATCCCACATATTTCAAATATCAGATTCAATAAAGTAAAAAAAAAAAAAATTAAAAATCATATATTTCAGTTGCTGCAAATTTCAGTTTTGTTTCTGAAAAGCATTATTTTCTCTTTGTTGCTTAGGATTGGAAATGACTACTTCTCCCATTTACCTGGTCGTTCTTGGTGTCTAGATTTTAAGATGGTATTTAGAACTGCTGTTTTATTAATGAGTTGTTAAATTCATTCTGATAGAGTGTGCCTTTGTCAAATAATCTGTGTATCATGACAGAACTTATTTCAATGTACAGTATATGAACATACAAGTGACAATGAAATGGCTAGTTGCCCATGACGTAGTTCATGGCGTCATTGTGACAGATTCTGTGGAATTCACAGAATATGCTTCGTAAGATTGCGAAAAAATTGCTTTGAAAAGAATGGTTTTCATCTGTTAAGCTAGTCAACTGTGAGGTGCATAACATGGCTTATGGGCATGTGGGAGTATATAGCAGTGAAGTGGCAGATAGGAAAGACTGCAGGAAAATGAAGAGCGGAAATGGAAGAACAAAAGAATTGTGAAGCAATTGGTGGATCTGGGACAAATTAAGGGTACTGGTAGCAAATCTGAACCTGTGTGCCAGAAAACGCATCGTAAAGAACCAACACTTGGTGGGGAATATTAGCAAACATATTTTTGGATGGATGCTGCACCATGCAGGAGAGCATATATGGGGCTATCCTGAATGCAGTGATGCTGGATTCTGACTTTGAACATATGAGGGAGTGCTGCAAAGTTAACAGGACCCAACCAAGAAAAAATTATCTAGAGCCATGGAACTTGCATATTATTCCACATATTCACCCTGAAGTTCAGCATACATGGCACATTGTTTCTCAGGTTTCTTTAATCCTTCTAAAAAAAAAATGTAAATATCACTGAAATATTGTTCTTTTGCTGCTATCCAGATCATCCTAATCAGTAAGAAGTGTTCTCACTTTCAAACACACAAATAAAAATTTATCAGATGAAGTAAAATCTGGTGAGTAGGGAGTCTGTCTACTCAAAACCCAAATTCATGAAGTCATCCAACGTCTTGTCAACAAGGTGTATTGCCCTGTAAAATGAGCACACCTTTTTGCAGGTTCCTTCAACATTTTTCTTTCTTTAAATGGCACAGCTTGTAACTTTTCAGCACCCCCTCATATGTAATCACATATATGTACCAACATTCATCTAGCTATTTTCAAGGTATTTTTGTTGGTTTGACTGTAATCTATGCTACATCACAGCTGATCAGAAAAATAAAATGCTTTTCAAATGTCTTTCTGCATCTCTCATTGGCAGAACAAAATTGTTATTTAAGCTCTTTCTTGAAAGAGATTATTAGTATGCTTAGGGTTAGCATTTTTAAATAATTCACTTAATGCATGCCTAATTGTCATTTGATTCTTTTTCTCTTCCACTTCAATAGATTTTGACAGATTGTTTCAGCTTTTGAATACAATTCGGGGCAGCCTCAAAGTGCAAGCAGACTTTGTTCGAGAAATCATATATGAAGCACAACGTTTTAAAAGGAAGTCACTTGTTGAGGAGTTAGAGAAATTCTTACAGACAGTTACAAGTCATACTAACAACAGGCTCAACAATTATGGAAGTAAAAGTCGCCTGAGCTGACAGAATTCTATGTTGGCTAAGTTTCTGTGGCTAAGAGTCAGGTGGTATGATTTCATAGCTTCTTTCTAGCAGTGACTTGTTCTGTTCATTCTAAATGCTGGCATTTGGACTTTAGCCTCTGCCCCGCTCCCAACCCCACCCCATCCCCCCTTTTTTATTTTAAAGGACAGTTAGTGCTTTTTAGTTGAAAGCTCATATGAGGTGCTTTCATGATTGTTATAGAAAAATAATTACAGGGTGAAGTGAATTGGTAAATGTCTGATTCAGAAGCAGTATTTTGTAGTTTGCAGGGTACAGGAATATAGTTTGTGGCATACCAGTTTATAACTAAATAAAATAAATATGAAGATAACAGTATTGTGATCCTTGTAATCGGGTAAGTACTGACATTCCTACACTGCTCCTTGTTGAGAGCAAGACAGAAATGCTGGAGTTGTTGAAATACCGTCTGGTGTTTCTATGTGGCTGCAAAGTTCAAGTTGTTTTAGGTGCAGGGGCGGCTATAACATGTTTCCACTCATCGTGCATGTGATATTTGCACTATTGTATAATTTGGTTATATTTCTTGCAAACTGTGAAGCTCATATGAGCAGTGGAATCAAACCTCAGTTGCATGTTGCCGTATGCTCTAGAAATCAAAAAAAGTTCTTGAAGGGATGCGTCCATTAGTTGTGCCAGGTGAATTTATGACAATCGTGGCCATCATGTGGGGGGAAGGGTGTGTGTGTGGCTGTGCTTCTGTGGTTAATTGTCAGTCTTTCACATTGAATTAATTGCCTTTTCTTTATATTACTGACATAACTCCATGCTTGTTCACATTTGCATGCAGAGTAATAAAGACTTCTTATGTTATAGAAGTTTTGAAAGTGGGTAGATATTAGCTGTTTATACAAGTTTCATGGCTGATTCCACAAACATATGACTGGTATAATCAGCAACAGAAAAACTTTTATTTTGCAAGATCCAGTGACTTTCCATTTGAATCTTCTAGTTTCAGTTTTAATTCTAATTTTCTCCTCAACTGATGTTTTAGTTCCACACTGTCACTTTACTGGGTAAGTTTCATAATTTCTTCCCAGTGCTTGTAACAGTTGATACATTTTTCATCAGTTGCTTCCAATTATCCATTAATTTTGGTCTACCTCATAGCGTCATCTTTCATGGAGAATTCTTATATAATATTAAACTGGGGATTTCATTGTTGTCTATTCTGGGAGCATACCTTGTCCTTGGTATAATCTACTATGAAGTGTTGTCATTGTAGAGTGTAATCTGCAGCACCTGAAAGTTGCCACTTGATGATTATTCTACAAAGGCAATGAAGATGGAAATGCTTTGTATTAGTTTTTAACCTTGACTGTGGATTTCTCAAATACATTCTAAAGCCTTGCTAACATAAGCTAAACTGTTCTCAAAACAAAGACCATGGTTGATGAGAAAATGCAAGAAATAAATCTAGTATAGTTTTCTTAACACAGTTATAATCAAGTAATGAACAAGAAATTGTAATGTGCCAGATATTTGAAGATATCTGTCCAAATCAACCATCAGTCTTAAGTCCTTTGTCAGTTTAAAACTGTGCTCATCAAAGGTTATTGAATTGATTCTTTTAATGAGGCATCATCATTTTCTGCTTAGTTACCCACCTTGATAGTACAAAATGGAGACCACAGTCGTTCAGTCCATATTATCAATGTAGGCCCTATTTATAGTGTTGAAGAACAGATTCAGTCAGTAATCTGCATGTCCCTTGCGGTTCTTTGCCTCCCTAACAGCTCTCCCTTAGGTCTCTCAGTTGTAAGCAGGATGCCCTGCTGCTGATGTGTCCATTCACAGATCATCAATGATGTCTTGTAGTCATCTTTGCTTTGGTCTTCCTTTCTTTCTTTTTCCTATTATGTACCCTTCCAAGACTGTCTTCTCTAAATTTAATATGTCCAAAATAAGTTTTCTCTGTTTAATTATCCTTACTAGGCAACCTATTAAGTTCTTCAGCTGTTTTAAGTGTCCAGGTCTCACAGGCATTTGTTGCTATGGGAAAAATGCATGTCTTTAAAAATCTTATTTTTGTAGTTCTGTCTGTTCCTCTCAACATCTTCTTTAGTTGTTTTATTCTATGAAGAATGATAGATGCATCCTTTTAATGCTTCCTCATTGTATCTCCATTATTAGTTAGCAATGATCCAAGATATTCAAAACTCCCACCTCTTCAAATTTTTCCTCATTGATATATATTTCAGCTGCCTTATTTGTTTTGTCAGTTATCAATTTAGTTTTCTTTGCTTTAAGATTAAGGTTTTACTCTTCAACAAGAACATATTAGGAGTTGTAAATAATGATGTGCTGATATGAATTAGGATTAGTGTTATAAAATATAATCAGTGATGTTATTTATAACATTGACACAAGAGAAGACCAAAAACTGATAGTTCTTGTAAGATGTCAACCGTTTTTTAAATTTCCTACCAGTTCCTTGTTATTGTCACATCAGTCTTCATTTTTTGGAACAATAAAATGGACATCACCTTCATCATTTCATTTGATAGTCGTCACTCTTGTTCTTTAAGTACAAACACCATACTCTACCCAGTCACAAAAGGGTAAAGAGAAATCAGGTAAGAAATGGATCAGGCAAAAGACTTATTGCCTTCAGTGCTGCATCATGCCATTGACAAATAAAGGAAACTGTCTAAAATAGGTTGCACAAAATCTTTGGTTTTATAGTAGTCATTCTTGTGCCAGGATACAGTAAGTCAAATATCAGAAATCTGCAACATGGCAGGCTGCGCACAGAGTTTATCACTTTGATTTTAGGTGTACAGCATGTTTCACTTTTAAGACTACTTGGAGATAAATATATATATATATATTTGAATCTGCATTTGAAGATGTGAGCAGAAGTTAAGACTACTCAAACACATACACATATCAGTGTTGAGATAGTTATCTGGCACATATAATCCAAGAGCATCCAGTCAGTCCTAACTGTAGGGTTTATTTCCGAGTCAGAAGCTGTCAACAGAACTTGGCAGATTCATACTGGCAGGACCTAGCACTTGAGAACTTTGAGAAAAAGAAGCATATACGCCTGCAGCTTTGACATGTCAAACTGAAACTTAGTGTATGTACGTGTACATGCATGACCTTTATGATGGTGGTTGATTATCAGACTGGAGATATGAACACTGTATTAAAGTCCTGCTGACAAAGTGAGTTTGTAAGTTATGTTGCAATTTATGCATACAGTATTCCATAACACCAGGCAAAGTTTGCTCTAAAGAGCTGAGGAACATGGAGGTAAGTTCCATTTTGAGAATTCTCAGGGCTAATAGAAAGACCAGTTATGTTGTCTCTGTGCTCAGTCTATCAATGTCAAATTTAAGAGAGATCTGTGTACACAGAACCATGGATCCAGTGCTTAATACCCATCATCACACTGAGGTGATTCGCAAATATTCTTTTTTTCTTGTCTTCTGTGATCAGCTTGTTTATCTCAAGAATTTTGAAGCTTTGTGCTTTTACCTACTCAAATTTTCACTGATATTAGCACTTCAGGCATATAATACAGAATTTCAAGTACATTTAACAGATAATTTCTTTAAAATGTAATTTTAAAGTACCACACTGAAATAACCCTGTTACGAACAAAAAGATTTTAGTTGATTTTTACCCATCAGGTATTGAACCTTTCGAACTCATACACAGTGCTACACTGCATAACCAGTAAAAAGAAAAAAAAAACAGAAGTGTGTTTGTAATTAGCAATTCCGTGATGGTATGTAATAACTCAGCATGCCCATAGGCCAGCTGTTGACGGTCATATTTGTATACTGTTATATTTTATTCTACTATACTGACCGCCCTCCAAGTCTGGAGGCATGGTAATAAGCTTAAGAGAAATTCCCGTTGTTAACAAAAATAGTTAATACATTTCCCGGGCCGGTTAAAGGGGCAGGCAGTTCTATGGGCTGCGCTGTTTTTCAAAATGGGGGTAAAGTACGCTTTCGTCTAAGATTTGTCACAAGCAGCATGGTTTGGCATTCTTCATTTTGTGATGATGGAAGTCAGTGGCTCAAAGTTGTTAATTTCATTCACGAAATGTGCGAAAATAAGATCTCGACTCGCCAACGTTCAGAGATCCAGCCCGTCGATTTTGGAAGATCAGTGACCAGTGTGATAGAAAATTAGGTGTGTCATATTTCACATAGAGAAATTTAGTTAATATGCAAGCCCCCCCCCCCCCCGATACTTGTACGAACTCCCTGTAACTACGAGCTGTTGTTCTTTGCAGCCGATGCTGTAGATATGTTGAGGCACAGCATCGTATCGGTGTAGGAGCGGCTACTTTTTCAGTCCCGGAGTACAACTAAAAAGCAGGTGGTGTGCAATGCTTCTTTAGCATGCCACCACCATGGGAACTATAGCGATCCCGTTAGCCAAGTTAGGCCTGTTATTGGGGGTACCATGGTGAGGTGGGACAGGGTCTTGGTCAGCTATGGTTTGCTGACGCTGGCATATCAGCTATGGGTCGCTGATTGCCTCATCGGACAGCGTCTTCACCCCGTTTTTCCAAGATAAGAAGTATGATACATCGGTGGTGTGCGATGATTATATTTGGTGGCCGGGGCGAGTCAGACTTCTCTCCCGCAAAAAAAGTACGTTTTATTTCTTTATATGGATCATTTATTGGGCTTTTTATGCTACAGTGATACTACATAGATAATACTACACCCGCGCTTTTAAACTTGCATCTCCTCTTTACCCCGCATACGTACGTTTTCATATACTTTTACGAGCAGCTGTGAGAGAGTAGTAGCCTGCGTTGTAATTTTTTTTGAGGGGGGGGGGGGGTGGCTGTTCTTTGATGAGGCACAGTTACTGGGGTCAAGACTCTCATGGGGTGGGGTGGGGCGCTTCATCAATCTATCCGTAGTACTCTGCTCCCAATTATCTGTGCTCGTGTTTCAACATCCTAATGGCGTAGATTGAAGAATATCCGGGTCGTAGTTCTAGGAACACGGAACTAATTTTTTTGTAGTTAACATTCTCAGAAAGATCAACAAATACTACAGTGGGATCATTCACATGTCTACAAATTCAAGTGCGTTACCATATTGGTCCGAATATAAGACGGTCTCGCATATAAAACCAGTATTTATAGGTATTTTACACAGAAAAGGCAAATAACTTGCATATAAGACAACCTCACATATATGTTGGTGTTTACAAGAAAGATAAATGATAAATACCAGACTCTGAGGTAAAACTAATTAAATGTGTAGGCGTCTCATGTATACCCATCATGCCTTTACACCAGTCTGGCTTGCGTAAATTCAGTCGCTGAAATTTTCAGCTGGCATGCTACAAGTGGAACACAACTGGCCGAAGAAAAAGGGGCAGACCGCGTGAAACTCTGAAGAGAACATTATTAAGAGAGGCCAAGTTAACAGGTATAAAATCCTTTGTTGAGGTTGAAAGACTCGCCGAAGACAGGAAATATTGGCGAACTACTTTGCGAGCCCTATGTGACGTCTAACGGCACGGGAAGGATATAAGATAAGATGCTACTGTCAATACCGTCAGTCTAATAATTTCACGGCTTATTGGGTAGCCTTTCTTTTGTTTTTCATTATGAAACACGTCTGTTAAGGTCATTCAATTTTCCAGTCTTATTAAATGCTGAATGCTTTTTCTTCATACACTGGCACTCTTAAACTTTTCACCAGCGCCGCACGTTACATTCGATAATACTGCAACTTTTTTTAGCAGCCTGCGTATTATTATTATTAGTAGTACTAGTGGTGGTTTCGTATTAGTTTTAATTTAAAATTCGCCATATCTTAGTTCTCTATCTCACACACACACACACACACATTTATACATGGTTATTCATAAGTCCGTGAAATGTTTTAAAAATTCGCAAGAAGTAAACTCCTACTTAATGGATCATGATTATTCTTACGCCAAGTTTTAAATAAAGCCCGCGCGCATAGTTCCCATGGTTTGCTGCTAGGAGGCAGCAGTAGCAGATATGGCGTTCGGTAAATGTGAGCGGTCATTTTTTTTTTTTTTAATATGCAAGAACATCGTCCGTTGTGACTGCAGCGACAATTTCGAACGGCATCACAGAAGGCATCACCTGTTTTCAACAGTATCAAGAAATTCCGGGATGAAAATGGGGGCTTCGCTGGTAAGCTTCACTAACACGATTCTTCACCTGGTCCTGAACGTCCCTGCCGAGGAGTTGTGCACAGGCAGATAATAATATGACGCTCATGGTGAATCCCGCTGTATGGGTGGAAGGCCGATACGGTTGAAGAATGATACAAAACAGGCTTTACAGGAATACATATATATAACTGTTAAGCTGCTTATAAAAGACAGTACAGTTTTGTTTGTTGTTTTTTTTTAAAGAAAGAACACGGATGCTTAACCGGTGCGGATGTTTGTTGTTGCATCATGGAATTTTCTTGTTTATCTGGATTGAAAGCTTTATATCAGCTTTATGGCCTGGCTGCTTGATGACTGAGCTGAAGACCTGTAATTAGACATATTTATCATCCGTTCATTATCCATTATTATCAAGTCCCATCATTGTTTTATTGTCAACACCGGGCTTGCTTGCTGACATTGTAATGTCTCGACAAAGGAAAAGATCCTGTGAATCATCTGAAACAGTAAAGGCTCGGTCGCAGATTGTCGTCAACATTGCTGTTATGGAACTGTTACTGACGTTTCATTCTAGTTGGAGAGCCTTCACATGGACTTCCTTTGTTCAAGCATGATTTTATGCTCCATGGTTTTGTTATGTGCAAGAGATGGACGTTCGTTAAGTCTTGCACATGTATGAGGTATGTTAATTGACTTTACCAAATCGTCGGCATTACAGGTATGCTATGCATCTTCATGCTGCTTTATTGCGAATCGAAGCCTGCCTATGATGGTTTTCTTCTGAAGCAGCTTTGGAGCAACTATAATGCAGAACGTGGTACTGTAAGCAAAATGTTAATGAACAAGATTTCTTGAATATTACACTATATGACTATTTCATCGACGTGCTGTATTTTGTCTATTTTTCCTGGATTTTCTTTGAGCGATAAAGAGATCCACCGCCAGTTTGCTGGGCCAGTCATGGAGCCCATCTCCCTGAGCAGACCATACGTCAGCTTTAAATTTGTATGATGTCACAGCACGTGAATCAAGCTTGCCAAGAAACAAACGAAAAATCATCACGACAGAAATGAGGTGTTTAAAGAGAATGCTAAATGAAGAGACCAAATAAGACACCATCAGGGCTGACATTGTAATGTTGGTGTAACACCTGTGTTACATTATATCCAGAACCAGCAAGTCAAATTGTTTGTCCATGTTACACGGTTACCACCAGGCAGTATATCGCAGACATTACCACTGAGATTTGTAGGTAACAGAGGAAGAGGCCGCCCATGCAGGAGATGGGACAGAGGAAATTACAAAACCATTAAATATCCCATTATATGAAGAAAATCGTCGAGCCCTATCAAGATGTCTATTTGTCCCATCAACACTGAAAGGTGTGAGACAAGACAAGCCGTATTTTGTTCTGCTTATTACAGGATTGAGTATTCTAAATGAAAATGTAAACTATATGATGAATATTGGTGTTAGATCTTAGAATTTGCTATTTATATACTTTGAGGTAAGAGCTGAAAATGTTGATTGTCCCACCCCCCCCCCCTTTTTTTTTTATTGTTTGTTCTTTCGGCATTTTTCCCTTGCCTTGCATTTATTACGTTAAACAAAATGTTTACCGTTTAAAAAAAAGCCTTGCTTATTCTGCTGATCATCTGTGGAATTCATTCCCATCTTACGTTATATATACAAATACATATGGTATCTTTTGACTCCAATTTCACTACACTACGGCAGGTAGATGTGCTTAGATATAACTACCATTACAATACTAGAAACAATACTGGGATACAGCACACTGACTTTTTTAACTCCTTGTATATTACTGTAAATTATTTTAAACTGGCTTCTTGATAAATATTCAAGACTGTGAGGGTAACTGTTGTTTATATGTAGTTATGTTATATACCAAGCGTGTGGATGAGTGAACATAATAGTTTAGTTACTTCCGTTTTAATTACGCTTGTTATACGCGTAATATTTTTTGTAGAGTTTTCAAAGAAGTGACTATGGAGGAAAAGCGGTTTTTTTTAAAAATTGGTCCAAGTGGTGAACACTGAGTAGCTACGAGATACAAGTTGCAGCAGCGGGTATTCATTGTCACGCAGTACATCCGCCCTGGCAGTAACGCTCGGACGCAAGAGGCCCGATAAAAGTTACGGTTGCTTCAAACATGAAACTGAGAATGTTTAAGGCATACCGAGAAGCGGTCAATCGAAGGTGTTAACAGGGGAGCAGATTAGTCGACGTGCGAGCTGAATATGTTGAGAGTCCCCCAAAAGTCCGTTCGACGCCTTTCAAGTCACCCGACGGAGGCCGTGCCAACATCGTGTTGCGTGGGTGCATGAAACTACCGCTACCAACTCCGTGCCGTCCAACAACTGCTGCCTGGATACCATAAATTTCGTCAGCGTATTGTCAGTGGTTTCGTGGAAACTAATTCCTCTCGTGGATGATTGGTATTAGTCTGACGAACCGTAGTTCATTCCCGATGTCTATGTCAGTGCCAGGAATTCAGGGTTACCTGAAATACTCGAAGAAATCGCCTACACAGCTCATCCGCCCACTATTCAGGAATTACAAGCGAACATTCAGAATTATGTGGACGGAATTCTACGGCAAGCATTCCAGTAACATTGATTAACCGCGTCCACTTAAGTGAACAACAGCACTTATCGTGAAATAGTTTCCCAAGAGGGTTGCGTCACTTTTTGAACACCCATTACTAGCAAGTGTATTGTATCAGAAATATGTGATACGGGCCTGCGTGTCCTTTGCAGATAAAGTTTGTTCATCCTTTCGTTCTCGGTGACACACAAAGCCCCCCACCACAAAAAAGCTCTACATATACAATGCTCGTCATGTATATGTATATATATATATATAGAGAGAGAAGCAACAAATACGATCAATCAAGCGGCATGGCGTAGGCGATCATTTCTTTCTACAATTTCCTGTCTTTAGACGATTATGAGATCCGCCAGTTACTTTCTTCCTAGCCACACTGACAGCCCATCCAGTAACTTCTCTCCCTGTCTTCCTCTGTCTTTTCTTCCTTCAATTTTTCCAGTTGCCACAGTGTGTTCCAATTTTCCTCTTCTCAGAAAATGTCCTACAAATCTCGCATGTCTGCCTCTTATCTTTGCTGTAATTTGCCTTTTAATTCCAGCCTCTCTTACGACTTCTTCGTTGGTTTTCTTAGCTGTCCATGGTACCTTAAACATCCTTCTTATGAACCACATTTCCACGGCCTCCATTTCTCGCTGTACTGGACCATGCTTCACATCCATAAAACAAAATTGGCTCGATGTAACATGTACTCGGGATCTTGATTCCATTGATATGGATCTGTTGCATAAGATGTTTCTCATTTTCTAGAATGCTGACTTGGCCTGAGCACGTCTGCTTTTTATTTCGTTGTGACATTTCCCATCAGCAGTTATAATTATCGTATAACAAATACAATGTTGCGATTTAAACTGAAGTTTGCTGATCAGACAAGGGCAAATTGCCTGAAACGTTCACTTGGTCATCAGCTTCACGTGCTGACCTGAATTGTACTCGGCAGAAAAGCGACACTAGTCAAAACAGCATTTTTAACAATAATTAATGACAGGTTCACGATAATCCCTTGAAACTTACTAAACACAAAACTCACTGACCATGTTATTGAATATAAAAGATTTAACGCTCATCGAATCAATTCATTTGAAAATTCAATGCGCAGGTATGAGTCATCTAACTACAGAACGATTCATCACCATTGGACGTTTACAGACTGGATAGTCACAAAGTGTAGTGGTCAGACAATTTAATATAGTTAGAAAATAATTAGAGACGCCTTTGCAGACGATTTCAAGAAACTTTCTCAGTTGCAGACCGGTCGCGCAGTGGAAGACCCATGGTCACAACTCTACTGAAGACCGCTTCATACGGTTTTGTCACCTCATGAGTCGATTTGCATCTGCGTTCTCAATAGTCCGGTCAACAACATCAGCTCGTCGAATTTCAGATAAAACTGTCAGGAACCGGCTGCACAACGCTGGTCTTTAGGCTAGAAGACTCTACAGAGGTCATGTTCTTACGAACCGGCATCGCCAGAACCGACTGCAGTGGGCGAACCAGTATCGTCAATGGACCGTTGCGAATGATTGGAGAATGATTTGGTTTAGTGATGACTCGTTCATTCTGCACGATAGACAGAGAAGAGTTTACCGCAGAGTCCATAACTGCGTGAATGAGGCTCATCGACATGGTGGTGAAGCTGTACCGGTGTGGGGGACGATTATCTTCATGAGAAGAAGGTGACCTAATGTAAAATGGAGGACTCCTGAATGTCCAACGATACGTCGCTGAAAGTGTTCGTCCTCACGTCCTTCCACTTCTGGCAGCACCAGTCGATTTTTCAGCAGGATAAAGCTCGACCTCATATAGCACAGCTCACCACCCAGTTCCTCGCTGACAACAACGCTCAAACCATTCCGTGCCCATCCATGTCATCAGACACGAACCCATTAGAACACTTATGGGATGAACTCAACAGACAAGTCCGCCAACCAATCCCAGACAGTTGTCTCTTGCACTGCGGGAAGAATGGGCAGCCATCCCACAACAACAGATCCAACGGCTAATCGGATCCATGTCAAGGAGATGTCGTTCTCTGATACAGGCCAGAGGAGGCCATACACCTTGCTGAAACAGAGGCCTCAGTCGCAAAGAATAAAAGTCCAAGCCAAATTTCGTGAACATCGTTTCCTCCATGCCAGGATTGAAACATTAATTCCGTAAAATAAAATTTGGACACAAGTTTGAAATTTGGTATTCATTACGATACGCACTCATAGAGACAGTCAGAGTGGAGGACTTAGCTACTCAGACTGAGAGAGCTGGGAATGCATATCGGCATGGCCAGGAACGAGAGCCATACTGGACATGCGAGACAACTGGTCAGCCAACACAGAACAGGCACCGTCAACCTGATAGATCCTGGAAATCACGCTCTGACATTTAGGGCTGTAGCAACGTGTAGTTGCAAGGTGCCAATTTCCAGAATTACTACACCTCTGCTCGTTTCAGTATTGGCCAAATGTCTTATAACTCGCGAATGCATCATCATGTTGTTTGAACACTTCAAATGACAATCTTGCTTACACATCTTGAAAATCACATTTTGCCACGTGTTTTGTTGAAGCTCTAATGTTGGTGTCACACCGTCTGGTGTTAGTTAACAAGAATCAATTTGCATACCTGAGTAGCTCAATGGACATTCTCCTTTCCCACAAAATTGGACGCAGTTGAAATTCATCTGCCCTTTATTTTAATTACCCTCTATTCTCTGTGTGCCCACTTGCCTCGTCACGATACTCGTCAGTACTACAGAAACTACGCGATAAAAGACCAGTTGAAACATCCTATCCGAAAGTCATATTTCAACAAGAAAGAAATAGTAAAGGGAAAACATGTACCATCACTGTATTTTTATTGATCGCAATTATAGCACGGAAACTGGAAAATAAAAGTAGCAGTTTATTTGTTCTTTCTTGTGATGGTTCATGTGTGCTTGTTATGAGTTATTTTTTCTGTGCGCGGCCGCACAGCTTAGAGGGAACAGTGCTGCTGGGTCTTGCTGGCACTTTTAAAAATGCCCTAACATTTTGTCTAGGACGATACTACTGCACGTGATTTTTACACTTCTTGTGATGAATAATTGGTGTTGTTTATGCCCCAGCTACATGGAGGACTGCCTGGGAATGCAATTTAATCAAGATTCTACAATAAATTTATGTACAATTTTAGTACGGCAATCAAAATAAACATGTGCTTGAAATTAATTACCGGCCTTTAACTTTTGTCCAGTAGTATATATATACACACTGTAAATGCCTGTACATTTAATAACAAGATAAACCTGCTGTACTTTTTTTTTTCACTTACTGGATTTAAAAAAAAACAAACAAACACGACGTCTGGTGTACCAAGATCAATTTGCATACCCGAGCAGCTCCATGGACATTCTCCTTTTCCCACGACGCAGTGGAAATTCATCTGCCATTTATTTTAATTACCCTCTATTCTCTGTGTGCCCACTTGCCTCGTCAAGATTCTGCTACAGTACTAGCGATACCACGCGTTAATAGACCAGTTGAAACACCCGATCCGAAAGTCACTTCTCAACGAGAAAGAAACAATAAAGGAAAAATATGTACCATGGAGAATAACAACAGAAAGGATGTTGAGCAATAGAGGGCAAGAAAAAAAAAAAAGGCGAAGGACAGGCATTTGTAGAAAACCCTTGTGGAAGCCCCATGTGCCCTGGGCACTTAAGGTTTAGAGAGAGAGAGAGAGAGATGTACCATTTTTGTATTTTTCTCGATCTCAATTATAGCACATCTGGAAAATGAAAGTAGCAGTTTCATTTCTCTTTTTGCGCGGCTCCAAATTTTGTGCGAGGTATGATTTTGTTCTCTGTGCACGGCCGCGCAGCTTAGAGGGAACAGTGACCGTGACTCGGATTTTTACGATTACATGACGAAACAAAAGAGTTTTACAATAACATGTCACGATATTTGGCAACACTGACTGCAAAAAGTGACCCGTTGCATGTAGTGAACAGTATATTTAAATGTTTAGATAATGTCTTTATCCTCAATTATTCACCATATTTTGTAGTGTCCCGGCCTACTGTAATTGCCTTTTATATGACCTAGTTTTAAGTAGGAAATTTTTGCTACAGAACATTATAATAATGTTAAAATCGCTGCTGAATCTAGGCCAAAGGGCAGCAGTAAGAAAAAATGGTGAAACAACAACTTGGTTTGACATAAAACAAGGGGTACATACTGTCGCCTTACTTATTTCACTTGTATAACTACTGAAAATATAATGAGGGATGTTGGAGAAGACATAGACAAAGAATATTACGACGCCATAATAATTGGAGGTTATGAATGACTGGAGATTAGATATGCTGATGACATAGTTTTACTATGTTGTGGACACAACACAAAAAAAAAAGAAGAATGGAGAAACTAATTATGTCAGTCCGTAAGAATCTTACATCCTTCCTGTGCCTCTAAACATTACATATGGCCCGCATGGTTGTTCGCCAAGATTTCCTGTTCTCAGCGGGGTTTTCAATCTCATCAAGGGATGTTATGCCTACTGAACTGGCCTCTCTTAACAATGTCATCTTTAGAGTTTCATGTGGTCGACCTCTTTTTTTCTTTCAGCCTGTTGTGTTCCACTTGATAGCTTGTTTGGGTGATTGTTTCTTGTCATCACATGACCGACATATGTCCATCTTCTTTTTCTGATCACCCATGAGACGGGTTGCTGTCTTATCGCTACACTATTCTTGAATTTATTCCACTTTATAATGAATATTTTCCTTAGCCATTTGTTTTCAAAAGAGTCTAATTTCTTTAGTTGTTTTCCAGCTTTCACATGCATAAATTAATAATCTTAACTTGGTTTTTTGTGCTTATAACTTTTGAATGCCATATGTTCTCAAGATTCTTGAAGGTCAATTCATCTTTTTTACATAGTGCATGATATATTGTAGCACATTCCTCTCCTCCTGCCTTAATGATTTTGGCTGTTATCTCATCACATCCTGGTGATTAATCATTTTTCAGACTCTTTATTGCCCATAAAACTTCTTCAGCTGTCAGTTCGGGTTCTTTCTTCTCCAATAATAATTCACACTGTTGATTTTCGCCTTCACACTCAGTTGTATCATACATTCCTCTGCAATATTCCTTCCATCTTTCTAGGATTTCCTCTGTCTCTTTCAGTGTCTTCCTGATCTTGTCACAAATTACATTTAACTTATGTGTGACACTTCTCGTCAATGTCTTCATTTCTTTAAGCATTTCACTGTCTCCTCCACATTTATGATGTCCTTATTCTTACACAACAATCTTGTATGTATTATCTTTTGTCTTTTCTTATGTTTCTTCTTATTTCTTTTTATATTTATATTCCTCTCTGTTGTTATTTGTCACTTTCCATTTAGTCTTCATTTCTCTACATTGTTTTATTAGTTCTAATGTGCCTGCTGTATTCCATTCATTCTTTTGTGTTTTCTTGACTGGAACCATAACTTTAGCTGCTGTTATTATCTGGTCAGTTCATCAGGTGTCATCTCCTCTTATCAGCATCTCAAAACTTCACTTCTATACTATATTGTTCTGGTATTTTTGTAAGATCAAAGTGGAGTGGTCTTGATCCCTTGTCTTTTTTTTATCTTTATCTTCATGTCTGCTATTAATAACTCATGGTCCATGTCACAGTTGGCACCTGGTAGAGTTTTTGCTGAAATTATACTTATTTCCACTTTCTTTGCACTAAAATGTAATCTATTTGATTCTTGGTTTTACCATTAGGTGATGTCCATGTGTAAAGTCTTGGATGTATAAAAAGTGTGTTAGCAACCATTATCTCATTTTCCACCTCATTTCTATGTCCTATACAAAATTTTCCCAAAACATATCCTTCGTCTATATCCATATTACAAGAATTTAATATTGAAAAAGGCTGGCTAGTAAAAACAATTAAACAGAGAAAACTTGAATATTTTGGACATATGAGAGTTTAGAGAAGATATTAGGGGTGATTGATAAATTCTCGCCATAAGGTACAACAGATTATTTGTGGGATTTTCAGTTATTTCTCAACATAGTCCAGTGATCCTGGAGCATACAGATCCCTTCTTTTTTAAAGTCAGCATCTTGTACCAATAGAAAATGGTCTACAAGCATGAATGTTATCATCCGAAGAAAATTTGTGACCACTGAGCTCCTTTTTGAGTCTGGTAAACAGGTAATAATCTGAAGGGGCCAAATGTGGGGAATAAGGAGGATGTTCAAGAAGCTGGAAGCTGTATTCATGAATGGCAGCCATTGCTAGCACCGACTTATGAACTGGAGCATTGTCTTGATGAAAGATGACTCCTTTCATCAATTTCCCTCCATGCTTTTCCTTGAATTTGACCTGCAGTTGCCTCACAAGATTAGTATAATAGGCTCTGGTGACCGTTCTGCCCTTATGAAGATAGTCACCACCTGAATCCCAAAAGATGGAAGCCATCACTTTGCCTGCAGACAGAACCACCCTTGCTTTCTTTGGAGGTGGGGATCCATAATGTTTCCACTGCTTTGACTGTTCTTTGCTTTCTGGTTGAAAATGACGGACCCAAGTCTCATCCATAGTCACAAATTGCTGAAGAAACTTTTCAGGATCTGCAGAAAAATGGCCAAGATTGTCTCTTGACATGTTGATACGCTGTCGTTTGTGATCAGCTCCAAGAAGTTTCAGGATCCAACGAGCAGAAACCTTTGTCATTTGAAGATCATTGAGAATAATGGCATGAACACGTTCCTGGGAGATGCCCAACTCAGTAGCAATGTACCACTCAGTCGTTGATCCTCCATTATCATGTTATGGATTCTGCCGGTGGTTACCTTTCTTGGTCTTCCTGGATGGGGATCATCTTCCAGACTCTCCCTTCCATGTTTGAATTGAGCAGGCCATTTCTTCACTGTGCTGTAAAGAAGGGGCACTCTCCCCTAGAGTCTCTACTATATTCTTATAGATCTCCTTTGATGCAGAGGTAGCGAATGACTGCTCGATGAGAAATTTTATCCATTTTCTCAATTTCTGCCACTTCATTTGCCTGTTAAAAAAATTGGTATTAAACTGATCTACAAATGCACCTAATATCAACTGCAGGTTTCAAGTATTTGTATCTTATGCAGAGAACTTATCAATCACCCCTCGTAGTCTTGGAAGGGGACATAATGGGAAAAAGAAAGAGAGGAAGGCCAAGGCGAAGATGGCTACAAGACATCGTTGATGATCTGCAGGACATCTTGCTTACAACCGAGGCCTACATGAGAAATGTTCAGGAGGCAAAGTTCCACAATGGACATGTGAATGACTCATTGACTAACTGAGCATTGTAAACACTAAAGTTTCACAATGATCGGAAAGTCATCAAAAGTATTCAGAGGAATGCAGGAAGTTAAAAGAAAAATTTCAGACTGTTTAAAATGGGTATTTTGTCTTATTGTAAAACTTTAGTAGTGTTTACAGCGTATGGACATCAGGAAAAAAGTGCGAGCTCTTTTGAATGTTTTTTTTTTTTAAATGAGAGTATTCTTACTCTGTATCACCATCTTTTTTATCACTCTCTAAGACGTCTTTTGTCTGCTGTAAACATGAGCATTTACAATGTATGACATTTGAATATTTTTGATGGCCTTTTGTCTCCTGTGCGTTAGACTTCAGTATATGACATCTGAATACTTTCACTGATATTTTATGACATCTGAATACTTTGAATGATCTTTTGTATGTTGTAAAAAATGAATGTTTACAGTGTAATGATATATGCATATTTTGATTATCTTTTATTTGCTAAAAGACCTCAATGTTTGTAATTTACTTTATTCATATATCATTTTCTCCAGCTCTTGGACAGAATATATTTTAACATAAAAACATTATAACCAATTTTCTCTTCAAGGAATGATTCAGTACATGCAAAAATAGTTTTGCATTTATGCAATCCAACAATTTGTGAGTAGCAAGTTATACAAATAACCTACCAAGCAATGTAAATGAAAGGAAACAACCTAAGTAACATCCAAAAAAAAAATGTGAACTGCTCATGCACTCAGCTCAGAAAGAACACTGATCGTAGCTGTCAGCATCAATTTTACCACATAAAAATATTTCACAGTAACTACAGTGAAGTACTTGAGGATGAGGAATTAAGTTCACTTTATCCAAAGAAGTCACTGTGGCATGTGCAGGCTGTTTTGAACTTTGCCCCAACAGAAGGATGAAAAAAAAAAACTGACCTTGCTGTGATTTGAACTCGTGCTGACTGAACAGCAGAACTTTATTTATTTAACAAAGGACATAAAAGATAAAGGATTGCAGTATTTTAGTGGTAAAGATGCCAGGGTCCCACCAAACAGTAATGATCTTTATTGGTGTTATAATCTTGCCCAATTTTCTAGGTAGTAGACTGAGTGCCTAGCTTCTGACAACAGAGAATATCTGCCTCTAAAGTGTACACAACATTAGATTTCACACACAAATGTCAGTGTGTAAACTGAAATGGTCCAATAATAATTCAACACTTTCCTTTTCATAACTGCATTCATTCATTAATTTATTTGCATGTCCCTTGCGGAACTTTGCTTCCCAAACAACACTCCTGTAGGCCTCTCGGTTGTGAGCAAGATGGCCTGCTGCTGCGGCATCCATTTGCAGATCGTCAACGATGTCTTGCAGCCATCTTTGTTTTGGTCTTCCTCTTTTTCTTTTTCCCCAATATGTATCCTTCCAATACGGTCTTCTCTAAATTATCATGTGTCCAAAATATTTAAGTTTTCTCTCTTTAATCCTATTTACTAGCCAGCCTTCTTCAATATTAAGTTCTTGTAATATAGATATATTTGTTCTTTTTTGTGTCCACGATATTTGGAGAACTCTTCTGTAGCATTTACATTCAAAGGCATTTATGTGTTTCTCAGCTGTTTTGTTAAGTGTCCAGGTCTCACAGGCATATGTTGTGATGGGAAAGATGCATGACCTTAAAAATCTTATTTTTGTAGTTCTGTTTGCTCCTCTCCACAGATTCTTTATTTGTTTTACTTTCTGAAGAGCGATAGATGTCCTCCTTTTAATTTCCCTCATTGTATCTCCATTAGTAGTGATCCAAGATATCCAAAACTCTCCACTTCTTCCAATTTTTCCTCACTGATATATATTTCAGCTGCCTTGTTTGTTTTGTCGGTTGTCATTAATTTAGTTTTCTTTGCATTAAGATAGAGGTTCTGCATACAGAAGCAAAAATGAAATACACAACCCAGATCTGTCATAAACAACATTTCTTACACAAACACCAACCATCTTAATTGGCTTTGAATCATTATCACCATTTCTACTAACCTAACTGGTCCTGAGGACAATTACCCCATAACTAAAATACAAAATGTGGACAAATCAACCACTCTTCTTCACAGAAATAATGAAATCATTGGATTTAATACAATTGTTTATTTCATTCCAACAATAAATGCAAGGAAATTCTCTTATTTTGAAAAATACAAGAAGGCTGAAAGAATAAAAAAAAGTGGGTGAAAAAAATGCAGAAGAGTGGTAACTAATAGGGAGAAAAACATGATGTTTGTTTTAAGAAACAAAAAGAAAATTCAATATTTTATATGATAATCATAATCATCAGGTGCCGTGCCGACTGGCGTTGGCTATTATGCTTCTCCAGAGTACACGATCCTTCATGCAGGCCATCAGCTCAGTTGATGATCTCCTCTCACACCATCCCGTCAGACTGTCCAGTATCATTTCTCTTGGTCTTCCTCTTGATCTTCTTCCTTCTATTTTTCCTGTTGTTATAATATTTTCAATGCCCCCTCTTCTCATTGCATGTCCTATGAAAGTACATTGTCTCTCTCTTATCTTTTTGACAAGGTTTTTTTTGTCTCTCCAGCTCTTCTCATACATTCTTCATTATCTCTCCAGCTCTTCTCACACATTCTTCATTAGTTATTTTTGCTGTTCAGGGGATTCGCAACATTCTTCTAATAAACCACATTTCTGCTGCTTCCAATGATTTTTCTGCAGACTTGCCTATTGTCCATGATTCACTTCTATATAACAAGATAGGTTCAATATAGCGTTTTAGGACTCGTTTTCTAACAATCATTGATAAGGATGTGTTGGTTAATATGTTTCTCATTCTATGAAATGCAGTCTTTGCTTGGCCTATTCTGTTCCTATTTCTGTTCTGCATTTCCCATCTGAAGTTATTACTGCTCCAAGGTATTTGAATTTCTGCACCTGCTTTAGAATAGTTCCATTTAATTTTATACTGCATGCTGGTGATAATAATACAAGAAAGAACATGATAAGACACGTAAAAGATAACATCAACATTAATTAAATAAATCAGTTATGAAGAATCAGTCTTATAAAGACACACTGTCCAACTTGCAATCAGTGACCCATAGCTGACATTCTAGTATCAAGGTGATGCTAGACCATAGCTGGCCAAGACCCCTGTCCCACTTCTTCATTGGCACCCCAGACTTAGCCTAACTAACAGGGCAGTGATCATCACAGTCCTCATGGCGGTGAAGTCTGTTTAAGAAGCATAGCATATCCCCTGCTTTTTAGCTCCGCTAACAGACTGAAAAACAGTTGCCATAACCTGCTCCCAAGTCGACATGATTTAATGCCTCAATACTCTTACTGAAAGAATGGTACATAAAAACTGAAATGATGCTAATCATGCAAAAGGAAGGCTATTCTTAGATAAAAATACTCACAAGCAACAGTAAAGTTTGTGTTGATGAAAAGAAATGTGAAAAATACAATAAATTTTCATAATTAAAAAAAAAAACATACAGAGATAGTAATAGATGCTTGGTATAGTCACTTTCACCAAGGCAATGCAAGCAAATGACAAGAAGTGATGAAATAAAGAGTAAGATTTACATTATATATTATTGTATCTTTTTCTTTTTCCTCTTCTTGCTCATATCTGACACCATGGTCTGAATATTTGCTTCTGTGTAGGCAAATGAAATAAAACTATCTGTCTGCAGCTTTCTTTTCACAGCTGTCTCATCAAGAGCAATGAAGTCATTTTCTGCCTTGATATCCTCCAACTGGGGCAGCTCTTCCACTCCCAGAACAAACTTATCTTCTTGATTGATTGGGGAAACTTTGGCTTCCTTCTGAGAACATGGTTTACTGATATTTCTCCAAGTGTGTGGATCTCCAGATCTGCATAAAGAAAACAATGGTGGCACAGATGACTGGTATTTTGATGAGCTGTTCACAATATTAGCCCCCATGTTACTGAAGATGCCAAGATTATGGCTATCAGCAGGGGCAGGAACTATTAAAGCAATGTGCTTGTCTTTCAAGTCTGCACTGCTTTCAACTTCAGCAGAATGTGACATGCTATGCTTTGGTTTGAAATGTACTGAACCACCAAGTTCAGTCACATCAATTTTCAACCTCTGTGAAGCATTTTGGTTCTGGGGTTTTTGTTGCTTTGAGTTTCCTGAAAGAGAAATAAAGTCTTCAGAAAATGCATCTTTAGCTGATATATTTGCTTTAGCACTCAACTCATCCCTCATCTGTGTCAGCTCTTCTGAATTCTTTTTCAGAATGTACATATGTGAGTATTCTTCCTCTGTACCACCATTTTTATCGCTGTCTGCGATGCCTTTGTTAATTCTGTCATCAATGGTGTCTTTATCAGTCTTTGTACTGTCTTCATCAGCCATCATGCTGGCTTTGTTATTCTTGCTGCTCCCATCTGCTGCAGCTGGCACTTTTGTCCCTTTAAGACTATCATGATCCATTTTAACTAAAGTGCTGTGTGTGTTCACCTCCTTACATTCTTGTGATAATTCTCCATTTGGTCTGGTGATGGCATGTATACATTTCTCAATTACCAGCTCAAAATTAGTATGGCCAGCTCCTCTACAGAAAGTCACTTTCTATTGAAGAAGAAAGAAGAAACTGTAGTATCAGATGTAAGCATGTAAATTTATGATAACCACCACATCACTGTAATCCTTCACTAAACTCAACAGAATGTTTTAGTCTAATGGCTTACATAGGAGGTCTGACACAAAAAAACACACAAAAAAGACTGATCCTATAACTTGGGAACCAAGAGCTGCACACGTTTTTGATGGCACAAATGAGTTTAAGAAGGCAGAGCAAGCATGAAAGATGATGACTGCCCAGGATTTTGCACCAAGACAATGCAGGCCATAGTGCTTTGTGAGAGTTTTTAGTAATCATCCTAAAAGAGTGCCCAAACCATGCAGACCCGAGACATGGCCAAAGGACACAAGCTTAGGGCAAAAAGCATGAAGATTACTGTGGGCTTTGCCATGTCGACAGGGATCAGGATCTGAACTGACCAACAACCCTGAACACAGAAGAAGAAGAATCACTGTGCTTGAGCACCCACCATATCTGTCAGACTGGGTCTCTATGACTTCTACCTATTCCCAAAAATCAAAGAACCCATTTTTTTCAGTAGATGTGGAAGCAAAAATGACAAAGGTCCTCAACTGTCTTTCAAAAACTGATCTGAAGAATTGTTTTGAGTGTTGGCAGCTTCATGTCAACTCAAATGGGAACTATTTTGAAGGAGATCGAATTTGATTTTTCAACTTGCTCAGTAAAATGAAATACAGGTACAGTAATTTTTGTGTGTGTGTGTGTGTGTTGGACCTCACATACATAGTTTAAATAAATGAATACTGATTAATACATGTAAAAATGTGGTCTGTAATTGGATTTATATTACAAAACATGTTTTATTGTGTGTAAAATGCAAAGGGTATGGTAAAAGGTAACGAGGCCACAGAGGCATCTAAGCATATGATGTTAGTGCCCATATTTTCTGAGAATTTTTGGCGCACTATATGTGATAAGCATCATGCCCAGCAATCTTCATTTCTCAGCTCCACAGAGAGTCACATATCTATTTCTACAGCAATTATTAACTTACATCGTCTTTTAACAATTTTTCTTTGTTCCTACTTTTTTCCTAGTTTATATTTTTATATTTCTACAGCTGACTGACTTGAGCATCTCCAGCCCACTAGTCATCACAATGGGGTGTGTGGATTTAATGTCACAGAGTAGTAACTGATGAGTTTTCCTAAAAAAAGCTCCAGTCAGTCTCTTACACTTTTTATTGTGTCCTCAGTGTTAGCCATCTCTTGCCATCCTAACTGTACCTAATACAAATGCTGACAATAAAAAGATTTGTAGTCACAATTAGTAATTTCTGTCTAGTGGACAAGTGAATGTGAAGCATGCCATGTTTTCAGGACAGAAAGAATGTGTTGAGCTACATGGATAAAACAAGCTGTGGCTTATGTGCCATATACTATTCACAACGTGCTAGAGATCATTTGGAAAAGTACAGTCAGTCAGTCAGTCACTTGCATGTCCCTTGTGGAACTTTGTCTCCCTAACAGCTCTCCTGTAGGCCTCTTTGGTTGTAAGCAAGATGCTCTGCTGCTGAATCATTTGTAGATTATCAATAATGTCTTGCAGCTATCTTCGCCTTAGTTTTCCTCTCTTTCTTTTTCCCATTATGTACCCTTCCAAGACTCTTCTTCAATATTAAGTTCTTGTAGTATATTATTATATATTATACGTGTTCTTTTCTGCATCCATGATATTTGAAGAAATCCTGCAGCATTTACATTCAAAGGCATTTATGTGTTTCTCAGCTGTTTTGTTAAGTGTCCAGGTCTCACAGCCATATGTTGCGATGGGAAAGATGCATGCCCTTAAAAATCTTATTTTTGTAGTTCTGTCTGCTCCTCTTCACAGCTTCTGCAGTACACAGTATGACTTAAAAAATTAATGTAATCAATGTCAAAAAGAAAATTTAAATTACTGAGATTCACTGAAAAGGATACAAAACCAATAAATACATAGAAGCATGTCAAATAGCAGTATTGGGCTCCAACAGGTCCCCACCCCTAAAATGTCATATTATTTTCAATGTAAACTAATCTAACAAAGGTAAAAAAAAAAAATCATGTCCAAGAATGTTGAAAACAAATGGGATGTTACAAGGGGTGTTCAGAAAGTAATGTACCACATTATTTTTCTCCGGAGCAAAAAATCATGTCCAAGAATGTTGAAAACAAATGGGATGTTACAAGGGGTGTTCAGAAAATAATGTACCACATTATTTTTTTCCGAAGCTGTTTATTAAAAAAGCATGAAATTTATACACAATATACATGGATATTTCATATAAACATCGGTATTATTCAACATAATCCCCATCAACTTATACAGCTTTACGCCAGCGTGAAACAAGTGCATGTATTCCTATCCCGTACTAGATTTTCTCTTTATGTAGCTATTTCTTCGCTGCATGAATCACTCCTTCATCATCTTCAAATTTTACCCCTCAGAGTGCATCTTTAAGTGGACCAAACAGATGGAAATCAGAAGGTGCCAAATTGGGACTATAGGGTGGATGGGGTAGTACAGTGCAACTCAATTTGGCGATTGCTTTCCGTGTTGCCAGACTAGTGTGAGGGCATGCACTGTTGTAAAGGAGAAGCAGGTCTGCTGGATTCTTGTGTGGCCGAACTTTGCGAAAATGTTGATCGAGTTTTTTCAATGTCTTAATCTAAGCTTGCGAACTGATTGTCTTTCCTCTTGGCATAGCATCCACAAGAATCACACCTTCAATGTCCCAAAAGACAGTGATCATGACCTTTCCAGCTGAAGGATTTGTCTTGAATTTCTTTCTTCATGGTGATTGTGATAATGGCACTCCACTGACTGTCTTTTTTGTCTCAGGTTCAAAATGATGTGCCCAGGTTTGTCAACTGTTCTTAGCCAAAAAGTTCTCTCCTTCAGCACTGAAAAGCTCCAACAAATCAGAAGAAATTGCTTTCCTTTGCAAATGATGGTCATTTGTGAGACTTTGAGGAACCCATCTTGTGCAAACCTTAGAAAATCTGAGAGCTTTTATAACTGCATTTGCACAACTATTGCTGACTGACAGCTTTAAGGCCAATTGTTGAGTAGTTATATGCCTATCAGTAAGAATAATACCCTCAGTGCATTTCAACAATTCTGCCTTGGTGGTTGTGGCAGGATGTCCACAGCGTGGCCGATCATGCAACTCCTTATCTCCACTTATTGATTCTTTGAACCCAGTGACTGACTGTACTCCTGTTGACTGCAAAACTTCCATACACATCACATAGACACTTGTGAACGTTCACAACAGTTTCCTTCTCTGCAACAAGGAATTCTATCACAATTCGCTGCTTATACCACAAGTTGCTAACACGCTCCATTTCAACAGTTAGGACAGCCATATTCTTTGGCTGGTTGCAGTACAATTTGGTTCACACAATTGGCACATGCCATATTTAAAGTGTGCAAAATTTCATGCTTCTATCTTCATTATTAGGTAAAAAAAAAAAAAAAAACCATGTGGTGCATTACTTTCTGAACGCCCCTTGTAATAGCGTGTAAGATCCCCTCCTGCTCTAATCTTACATCCTTCCCATACTGTTAAACGTCACATAGGGCTCGCATGGTAGTTTGCCAAGATTTCCTGTTTTTGGCGAGCTTTTCAACCTCATCAAGAGATGTTATTCCCACTAAACTGGCCTCTCTTAACAATGTCCTCTTTAGAGTTTCACGTGCTTCACCTCTTTTTGTTTTTTGTCATCTTACTCTGATGACATCCTGATAATGCCCCCTCATGCTTTCTGATGATGTTTCTCATACGCAGCTGTGAAATTCTTGCCCACACCTGTGGCATCTGCAAGCTCTTGAAGGGTATGAGGCTGGTAAGTTTTGCTCACACAATCAAGCATGTCCCAGGTGTGTTTGATTAAACTCTGGAGACTGAGCTGGCCAGTCCAGGCACTTGATACCTTCAGCTCCCAGGTACTGGTCTACTATCCTGTCACGATGAGGCCTCAACTTATCATCCATAATAATAAACTCAGAACCGATGACACCAGTGTGTGGTCTGACAGTAGGGTCGAGAATTTCATTGCGGTACAGGACTTCAGTGAGTGGGCCATTCTGGAAGACATGAAGGTTGGTTTTACCCTGTATACTGATTCCTCCCCACAGTAAGACTGAGCCACTTCCATAGCAGTCATGTTGGGGGCCACATTTAGGGCTGTAGCAATGTGTTGTTGTGAGGCGCCCATTTCCAGCATTGCTATGCCTCTACTCATTTCAATATTGGCCAAATGTCTTCTTATCACTTCCCAATGCATCATCATGTTGTGTGAATACTTCACGTGATCATCTTGCTTACACATTTTGAAAATCAGATTTTCCCACTCTTTGCTGAATTTTGATAGTAACAATACTCAAGTGTTTCGTGCACACAAATGTGGCCTGCTATGACCTAGATTTTTACGACTACATGATGAAGAGTTATGTGTGATGAAGATACAAAACAATTTACAATGATACCTCACAATTTTTGGCAACATGCATGATAAAAAGTGATCCCTAGCGTGTTGTGAGTAGTATATTTCTCAACTACCTCCAACTGTTGAGGTTCATAGTACAGCATAACAGATGCAGTTAGTTATCTACTAAACAGTTGTGTTGGAACGTTGTTAAAGCTCATACTAATTGAAAGTAGCATGATCAACAAATGAGCAAAATATTTCAAAAGGATTGAAAAGGCTAAAGCTTTACCTTGAAACCCAACACAGACACATTCCAAGCACAAACTGCTCTCATGGTGTCCAAAAGTCCAGGCATGACAATCACTGGACATCTTTTTAATGCTGCTATGGATAGCAAAGAATTAGAGAGATCTTCAAACAAGAGTACTGGCAAAATCTCTTCAGACACCAGGACAAGTTGGAGTTTCCCTTGTTTTAGTATCTCAGTGACTGTTCTCTTACCAATTTCAAATTGTGAACTGTAAGAATAATAAAACAGAATGTTTCCTAAACACAGAAATCATCTCAGTGGTTTTTTAAAAAAAAATCAAATTTACTCATTGTAAACTTCATTGTAGCCCCATATTCATTAGACTGATTTTTACATGAAAATCCATTTAATTTTAATGCACTGATAGTTTTAGAAGTATATAAAAATTATATATATAAACATAGTTCTAAGGACTGTAATACCCGGAGGTGGGGTGGAGGATAAGCTCTCCACTCCAATTAAATGCCTTCAAGGTGTGCGTCTCAAATATTCTCTGACAGTCCAAGTCCAGCTCCCGGACTTCTCATGGCAGGAGTGTTTAAACAGAAGGGACAAAAGGCAAGTATCTGGCGCCTGAAAACCAGACGCTTGAGGTAGATGAGACTCATTAGTCTTGGTTGGTAGTTCATCTAGGAGAAGGAAAACCTCTGATTTCAAATCCCCTGCTGCCTTGTAGGGTAGGCTCTGGCCAGAGTCAAAGGCTAGTGGAGTGAACCATAAACAAACCAGTGGAAGGCAAGGGGAAACCAACACTGTACATTCCCAAGAACAATCATGACAATCCACAATTCTTTGAATCATAACTACATTAATGGGGGTTCCAGTGGAATTGCCTCATCCGGTATGGACTATCACGTGCAACAGGTGATACCAGATAGTCATCCGACTACTGTAGGCAAAGAAAACACAAGTAACACCACAGTAATTGCAACATGGAACATTAGAACACTAACAGAACTTGGAAAACATCGAACAAGAAATGAAAAGAATCAAAATTAGCATCCTTGGTTTATGTGAAATGAGACGGACCGCGGAGCAGGAAGTAGAGATCATAAAGACTTCAAAATAATATATTCCAGTGTAGAAATGGAGTTGGCATAAATTGGATAACAATACAGCAAGAACCGTAAAAGGTTTCTGGTGCATACTGGACAGTGTTAATGGTTAAATTATAGGGCCACCCAATAGACACAAATCTCATCCAAGTATACACACCAACTTCAGAAAACTCTGATAATGAGATAAAAGAATTTTACAACAATCTAGACATGGCAATGAAACAGTGCAAACCATGGGATGTAAACTTTGTGCTGGGTGATTTAAACGTGAAAGTAGGGACTGAGCAAGACAATGAAGCTACTGGCAAGTATGGACTAGGTATCAGAAATACAAGAGAAGAGATGTTGATTGAGTGGGCAGAAAAGAATAAAATGATAATAGGAAATACTTGGTTTCAACAACACCCAAGGCGACTATGGACATGGAAAAGCCCAAATAATAACATGCATAACCAGATAGATTACATTATGATCAACAGAAGATTCAGGAACTCACTAATATCTGTGAAAACAAGACCAAGTGCAGACTGCAACAGTGACCACATCCCGGATGTAGGAAAAGTGAGAATCAGGCTAAAGAGCTTAAAGGTAGCAGCTAAAAACAAAGAAATAGATAGAGAGCTGTTATGGAAAGATAAGGCAATACAGGAACAATATAGGACCATAGTACATAATAGGTATAATGCTACAGAGAAGATTGAAACAACTGATGAACAATGGAATATGGTTAAAGACTCTATTCAGCAAACAGCTATCGAAATCCTACCTCCAAATAAATGATGCAATAAACAGGGGTGGATGACAGAAGAAATTTTGCAACTAATGGATCGGAGAAGAACTCTTAAGGAAGATAAAGATGAATATGACAAAATGTGCTTGTACACAAATGTAATAAAGCTAAAGAAGAGTGGCTAAATAAGAAATGTAATGAAACAGAGACACACCATCATGGAAATGCAAGAGATATGTACAAACAAATAAAGGAGTTAACAAACAAAAGGGCATACCACAAGACTAGTTGCCTGAAGTCAAAGGAGGGGCACACAATAAAGGACAGATGAAATAATGGCATGATGGTGCGAATACATTAGAGAACTCTATGAGAGCAATAGAAGTGAAATAGATATACGAAATAATAATGAAGGGCCTCTCATATTTAAAAGCAGAAGTGAAAGAAGCCATCAAACATATGAAGAACAACAAAGCACCAGGACCAGATAAAATCACCAACGAAGAATTGGAAGCATTAGGAGAGCTTGGCATAGAAATAATTACCAGATTGCTGAATGACATCTATTACAGTAACTATGTCCCATCAGATCTTTTGCAATCAGTTTTCACTGCCCTACCAAAGAAACAAGGTGCAGCTGAATGTGAAGACCATTGATCCATTAGTCTTATGAGCAACAAAGAAGCCTTCTTCGTTGCCAAGAGGCTGGTGTTAAAAGGCAAATTACAGCAAAGATCAGAGGCAGACAAGCGAGATTTGTAGAACATTTTCTGAGAAGAGGAAAATTGGAACACACTGTGGCAACTGGAAAAACTGAGAGAAGAAGAGAAAGACAGAGAGAGAGAGAAGTTACTGGATGGGCTGTCAGTGTGGCTAGGAAGAAAGTCACTGGCTGATCTCATAACCAAGTCTAAAGACAGGGAATTGTGGAGAGAAATGATCACCTATGCCACTCGGCACGGCACTTGATTGATTGATATATAAATATACAGAATTTTAAAATATAAATACATTTCGGGTGACGTAAAGCTCTTTAATATTCTTGCCAGTGTACTTTTGTATGAATATTTTGCATTGTCACATATCGTAAAACGGGAGTTAGGCATAAGGCTAACAACCTTATCCAGAGACCTGTGACTCTAGATGAGGAAAAAAGCAACTGTTAAGTAAACTCGCAATAAAATCAATCGAACACAGAAGAATGACAATCATACACTGCTATTCATCTACGAACGATGCAGATGATGGAAAAGATGAATTCTATCAACAACTACAACTCATTAACAATGTGCCTAAACACGCCATTTTAATTGTCATGGGAGACTTCAACGCTAAGGTTGGAAAAGCCAACACAGATGTCAGAAAAGTAATGGAGAAAGAAAGAACTGATATGGTAAATCATAATCTTATGTCTTACTTACATCCTTCCCATGCCGTTAAATGTCACATAGGGCTTGCATGGTAGTTGCCAAGATTTCCTGTTTTTTGGTGAATGTTATTCCCACTAAACTGGCCTCTTTTAACAGTGTCCTCTTTAGAGTTTCATGTGGTCAACCTCTGTTTCTTTGGCCTGTGGACATGCGCAGTTGCGCCTGATTTCACTGTCCCAATAATCACTCCATTTTTTTCATCTCAAGGGCAATCATCTCCAATTCAAGTCATTTCGCTCAACTTTGTAATTGTTTATTTTTGTAATTGTTAAATTATTAACAACCTTCGGTATGCAGACGACACAGTACTGATAGCTGAGAACCAACAAGACCTGTAAAATCTCTTGGATAAAGTCACTAAAGAAAGAACAGAAAGGCCTTACTTTGAACATCAAAAAGACAGAGACTATGGTTATATCTAAGACACAGAATTCACCAACGTGTGGTATAAAATTAAACAGAACTATTTTAAAGCAGGTGCAGAAATTCAAATATCATGAAGCAGTAATAACTTCAAATGGGAAATGCAGAACAATAAGAAGATATATGATAAGATCTTTTCGATTGCAACATATACCTGTGAGACCTGGACACTTAACAAAAATCAAAACAGCTGAGAAACACATAAATGCCTTTGAATGTAAATCTTATATCCTTCCCATGCCGTTAAACGTCACATAAGGCTCGCAAAGCAGTTCACCAATTTTTCCTGTCTTCGGCGAGTCTTTAACCCTCATCAAAGGATTTTATGCCTGTTAATTTGGCCTCTCTTAACAATGTCCTCTTCAGAGTTTCACGTGGTCTGCCTCTTTTTCTTTGGCCTGTTGTGTTCCACTTGATAGCTTGTTTTGGGATTCTCTGATCATTTCTTCTCATCACGTGACCAACATTTGTCCATCTCCTTTTCCTGATCACCCATGAGACTGGTTGTTGTTCAGTCATCTGTCTTATCTCTGCATTGTTCTTGAATTCGTTCCACTTGATGCCGAGTATTTTCCTTAGGCATTTGTTTTCAAAAGAGTCTAATTTCTTTTCTATTTCTTTAGTTGTTTTCCAGCTTTCACATGCATAAATGAGGGTGGATATTACATTTGAATTACTTAACTTCGTTTTTGTGCTTATAACTTTTTGAATTCCATATGTTCTCAAGATTCTTGAAGACTGATGCTGCTTTTGCAATTCTGATCCTAACTTCCTTTCTAGTGTCACCATCCTGGTCTATGTAGCTGCCAAGGTATGCAAATTGATTGACTTCTTCAATATCTGTCCCTTCTATGTGTATTTTTCAATTTTGATTGAGGGGAATTTTCATTATTTTTGTTTTGTCCTTGTTAATTTCAAGTCCTATTTTGCTAGCCAGTGAAGACAGGCTATCTGTTTTTCCTTGCATGGAATTCACATTATTACTGATAAGAGTTATGTCATCAGCAAAATCAAGATCTTCTAGTTGGGTCTCATGTATCCAGTCAATACCTGTGTTACATGTGCAGCATTTTTTCATTATGAAGTCTATTGTAATCCCAAAAAGTAAAGGAGACAGTATACATCCTTGTTTCACACCTGTTTCAATCTGGAACCATTCACTCATCCCTTCTTCTGTCTTGACTGCACAAGTATAAGTCCTTAATGATGTTGACAATTGTAGATGGTATTCCATATAGACATAAAATTCTCCATAATGAATCTCTGTGTATGCTATCAAATGCCTTTTTAAAATCTATGAAGTTCAGTATTAATGGTTTATGTTTTTCAATATGTTCTTCAAGTATTATTCTGAGAGTAAAGATCTGGTCGAGACAGCTTCTCCCTTTTCGAAATCCTGCTTGTTCTTCTCTCATTGCAGTATCCACTATCTTTAAGTCTGTTCAAAATGACCTTGCAAAATACTTTTGACACAACTAATATTAAGGTTACTCCTCTCCAGTTGTTAGTCACTAAGGTTGCCTTTTTTTGGTATTTTAACAATGATTCCTTTTTTCCAATTAGAAGGGACCTTTTCTTGAATATAAATGCTACAGAAGAATTCTTCAAGTATCTGGAAGCAGAAAAGAACAAATATATCCATACTACAAGAAGGGATGTGGTGGTTCCGTGCTGCCCAATACTCAACAGTGCACTGTGATGCCAGTCTCAGATAAGACATTAGAAGATCTGTCAGGATATAAACCACAATACAAGGAATATTCATACTGGGTCGGGCAGCAGGGAGGCAATGCAGCTCTTCGACAAGACCAGAGACAAGATCAACTTCCCACCAGCAAGTGCCAAAAGCATATGGGAAAACCTGGAAATAGTTTTATGCAAAGAATTGGACAAACAGCTGAGAGGGAAAAACTTTGAGCAAAAACTGGAAGCATTTGGTAACATCATATATCTTCACTGCCACAAAGAGTTAGGAAACAAACAGACAAAAAAAGTAACACCATGAAAGTCCAGAAGACAGAGAAAAATAGAAGCAATAAGACAGCAGAAGAACCATTCCCAGAAAATGTTCAAGAAGGCACATAAATCAGAAAAGGAAGGACTAAGACAGGTTTGGCAGCATCTAAAATCCCAGCACAATGTCCTTTGCAGAGCTGAAAGACTATGTAAAAGGAAGAGAGAAACCAGATATGCAAGACAGAATGTATAAAACAGGAAAAAAGTAGGAGCAGCTTTATTACTTAACGATTACAAAGTTGTGACGTTTCGGCGTGAGCCTTGATCATACAAAAACATACAGGATGAAGAAATGGAGAGAAGAGATAAAGTATAGATTCACATGAATACTATTAAAAGAGTACTTAGCTGTAAATTGCAAGGTGTGGCTTGTCCAGCAGTGTGTGTCAGGAATGGATCTAGTGGGATGTGGAGACTGTTTAAATAGAGACCTGTGGTCAGTGGGTTGTAACTGGGGGTGGTGGATAGGGAACCGGGGAGGGGAGAGAGAGTGACGCAATACTGACCTAGCTAGGAGAAATTGAAACAGATCATTGGGGAAGAGAGGTTGCAGAGAAGAGGGGTTGCAGAGAAAATAGTGGGGTTGCAAAGTGATGCTGTGAGGCAGTTTGAAAAGTAAGTAGGGTTGCAGAGTGATGCTGTGAGGAAGTTTGAAAAGTAAGAAGGGGTGGATTTAGTGGAGAGGTACTATAATGATTGAAGAAGATGATGTTACGTGTAACTAAACAGCGAGTTTAACCCATGTGGTTCCAACGTCCCATAATTTTGAATGCAGCGGTTCTCAAGTGCCAGGCGGCTTGTGTCATCTGCGTGACATTGTTTAACGGCTGTTACCAGAAAATCAGATTTGCTTATGTGGTTGGGGCCACTGAAATGATTTGGGACTGGTTTCGAAGCATGCTGGGCGATGTCGTACAGATGTTTTTGCATGCGGTCCCCTAATCTGAGGCCAGTCTCACCGATATATGTTATCCTGCATCTTTTGCAAACGATGACATATATCACATTATGGGACTCGCATGTGAATCCCTCATGAAGAGTGAGGATAGTTTTGGGAAAGGTGATTGTTTTTGTTTCCCAAACTATGGGGCAGGTAACACAGCGGGGGCGGTTACATTTTCTGGTGCCAACATATGTAAGGCTCTGCTTCAAGTGGCTGTGGACGAGGATGTCCTTAAGGTTTGGCTCACGTTTGTATGCCAATAGGGGTGGATCAGAGAAAATGTCACGAGTGTCGGAGTTGAGTTGGATTATCAGCAGATGATGATAAAGAATTTTCTTAACCATCTGACCGTGCGGGTGGAAAGGCAGTACTAACTTAACTCTGTCAGATGGAGTAACAGGCTTTTTCCTGAATATTTCTTTGCGGCTCACTAGTTGGATACGGTTGAAGGCTTTACAAAGGACCTTTTCTGGGTAGTGGCGATGACGGAAAAATTCTAATAACTTGTTGGACTGACCTATAAAGTCCAAATTATCCTGACATATGCGGCGAAGACGGAGGAGTTGGGAATATGGGATGGAGTTCTTACAGGCTTCAGGATGGGAAGAGGTGTAAAGCAAATAGGTGTGACTATCGGTGGGCTTGTAAAATACAGAGGTGACAAGCCTGTTTGTGGCAACAGAAATTTTAATGTCTAAAAAATTAACAGACTTGTCAGAGATTTCATAAGTGAATTTTATGTTGTTATTGAGTGTATTGGCGAATTCAATAAATTTTTTAAGGTCTTCATGTGGCATACTTGTAATTCCAATGCCATCATTGATGTACCTTTTATAGAATTCTGGAAATCTGCCAGTGTAGGTTTCCCATAATTTGACTTCCAGAAAGCCCATAAATAGACATGCATAACTGGGACCCAATTTCGTTCCCATGGCAACACCACTGATTTGCTCGAAGTATTAGGCGTTGAATTCGAAAGAATTTAGGTTTAGTACTAGCTGTGTAAGTCTGATTATGGTGTCAGTGTCAGTTGTGGGGTGAGGGTCTTTGTCAAGAAAGTAGCGGAGTGATAAAAGTCCATCCTCATGGGGGATAGAAGTGTATAGGGAGCAGACATCAAGGAGAAAGATGTGATAGGTGTGGTGCTGAGAGAGTGTGATCATATCAAAAGCTGTTAAGGCGTGGTTGGTATCTTTCAAAAAGGAGGGTAGTTTGTGTACTAGAGGCTGGAAGATGCTATCTAAAAAGTCAGAAATATGCTCAGTGGGGCATGAACAAGCTGATACAATGGGGCGTCCAGGGTTACCTGGTTTGTGGATTTTAGGAAGAAGATAGAAGGTGGGTGTGCCTAAACAGCTGTCCTTAACGTGAAGAGAAACAGCTTGGGGTGGGAGGCCACCTTCTGTGATTAGGTCTTTAATGGTTGCTTCCACTATGTCATTATCTGAACGGGTAGCATCGTTTTTCGCTGGGGCATAGAATTTTGTATTGCTGAATTGGGACATTCCTTCCGCGATATATAAATCTTTTTTCCAAACTACGAGATTGTTGGTTTTATCTGCTGGTTTGATCACGATATCGCTTCGACGCCTAAGTTTGGACAATGCCATGGACTCTCCCTTGTTTAGGTTAAAATGTCGAATTTTTGGTGGTTTGAGGTTAAGAATCTCACGCCACGTCGTATCAATATAAAGATCTAAAGCTTGGGAAGCACTGGGGGAAGGTGTCCAGCTATATTTATGGTGGTTGTAACGTGCAAATGGGTTATCGGGGTCTTGTGTGGGTTGGTTGGACTCTTTGTTGGCAAAAGTGATATTTAAGCTGCAGTCGGCGGTGGAACTGTTTAACATCGCGGAGTAAAAAATAGCAATCACACAGAGGGCGGATAGGGATAAATTTAAGACCCTTGGCGAGAACTAGTTTTTCATCATCAGAAAGGGGCAAGTCGGGGGGAATACAGACTACATTAGAGGCTGGAGGAGGATGAGAAGGAGATGGGGTATCATCTAAGGATGGGGGTGCGAGTACTTGAATATGCTGTGTAATCTGGGAATGTAGTTCAGGGGGTGTTACAAATGCCTGATGGTCAAGTGAGAAAAAAGTCTGTTGGTCAGGTGTAGCGGAAGGGGGGGGGGGGGGCTGAGTGGAAGGTGGTTCACCTCTAGAAGTAGAAGAGACCGGCTGTGGTAGAAGTTGGTTAAGTTTATGTTCTTTGCCAGAGACATAGAACTGGTAAAGCTGGCGATTTGTGACGTGTATAATGTGTGATAAGAAGAAGGAGAACACGGCTGTCTGATGTGTAGGAGTGAAGGCGGCGTTCAAGGTTATCTTTGACCCGATCGACGTTGGACAACAGGCATCTGTGATTCTGAATGATACAGCTCATTCTGAGCCACGAGCAATTTTTCTCGATCTTATCCAGAAGTCTTTGTTCAACTACGTGGAGTGTGCCAGCCGTGGGGTGAAAAGATGACGAGAAACCTTTAGGAATTATTTTGTGGCGCAGACAGTAGTTCAGAAAGTGCAGGTGGGAGGCGAATCTCGTCTTCTTGTAGATTGTGGAAGCTAGTTCTGTGGCTGTGCTAGATGTATGTGGCAGAAGAAGGCGGAAAGAAAAGCGAATGAAAGATTTGAGGGATTTAAGATATTCCTTAGCGGATGGCATGGTGAAGTGTGAAGACGGGAAGAAAGAAGACTACTGATTAAAAGGATTAGTAAGTTACAACTGGGATGCTAAGGATATGGTGAGGAGATGTGACTAATGTGCTGAGAGAGGTGTGTTTGTAAAGATCGAATGAGAGTATAGACATACAAAAATGTTTGTCGCAGTGAAAATAATTAGTAACACTTGACATTTTCTCTGATCCACCCCTATTGGCATACAAACGTGAGTCAAACCTTAAGGACATCCTCGTCCACAGCCACTTGAAGCAGAGCCTTACATATGTTGGCACCAGAAAATGTAACCGCCCCCGCTGTGTTACCTGCCCCATAGTTTGGGAAACAAAAACAGTCACCTTTCCCAAAACTATCCTCACTTTTCATGAAGGATTCACATGCGAGTCCCGTAATGTGATATATGTCATCATTTGCAAAAGATGCAGGATAACATATATCGGTGAGACTGGCCTCAGATTAGGGGACCGCATGCAAAAACATCTGTACGACATCGCCCAGCATGCTTCGAAACCAGTCCCAAATCATTTCAATGGCCCCAACCACAGAGGCAAATCTGATTTTCTGGTAACAGCCATTAAACAATGTCACGCAGATGACACAAGCCGCCTGGCACTTGAGAACCGCTGCATTCAAAATTATGGGACGCTGGAACCACATGGGTTAAACTCGCTGTTTAGTTACACGTAACATCATCTTCTTCAATCATTATAGTACCTCTCCACTAAATCCACCCTTTCTTACTTTTCAAACTTCCTCACAGCATCACTCTGCAACCCTGCTTACTTTTCAAACTTCCTCACAGTATCACTTTGCAACCCCGCTATTTTCTCTGCAACCCCTCTTCCCCAATCATCTGTTTCAATTTCTCCTAGCTAGGTCGGTATTGCGTCACTCTCTCTCCCCTCCCCGGTTCCCCATCCACCACCCCCAGTTACAACCCACTGACCACATGTCACAGGTCTCTATTTAAACAGTCTCCACATCCCACTAGATCCAATCCTGACACACACTGCTGGACAAGCCACACCTTGCAATTTACAGCTAAGTACTCTTTTAAAAAAATTTTTTTTTAAAAATAGTATTCATGTGAATCTATACTTTATCTCCTCTCTATATTTCTTCGTCCTGTATGTTTTTGTATGATTAAGGCTCATGCCGAAACATCACAACTTTGTAATCGTTAAGTAATAAAGCTGCTCCTACTTTTTTCCTGTTTTATACATTCTGGTATCACAGCTTTACTGCAGTGCTTCGTGTATAGTTGTATACTTATACACTAATTATTATGCAAGAGGGAAGTTCTACAGAGATCCCTTCGGGTTTGCCAATCAGCTATTTGAACAGCCAAAATCAGGTATGCTGAAAGCAGGTAAGGAGGTGCTCGAGGAACATCTGAGCAAGACATACTCTGATAAAAATCAGCACACTTCTCAGGCAGATGAAAGATCTAGTGTGGCCCTGTAAACCAGGCAGCAAATTCAAATGCAGCCCACTGACCTTACAAGAAGTAGAGAGCATCGTAGGAAAAGCTAAAGGAAAGTCAGCACCAGGGCCAAATGGTCCTTACATACTATTCAAAAGATGCCCCGAAGTACTAAAGAAGCTCCATAAACTCCTACAAACAGCATGGACCAAGGGACTCATAAGTAAAGAATGGAAAAAGACTAACGGAGAATACATCCCAAAGGAAAAATTCCACTGGAATCAACCAGTTCAGACTGATCTCACTTCTGAATGTGGAAGGAAAGATATTCTTCTCTGTGATGGCAAGGAGACTAAAAACATACCTCCTAGATAATGGTTCAATGATACATTCATGCAGAAGGGAGGAATTCCAGGTTCCCCAGGATGTCTCGAGCATGCTTCAATGATCTGGGAAGCTATTCAACAGGCAAGATCTGGAAAGCAAGATCTACAGGTCACGAAGATGCTGAAAATGTACTTCACAGGGTTCCTCATGAGATTTGGAACATCAAGATATATTACAAGATGGAGTGAGCTCCAGGTAGGAATTGCAATGGGTTGTACAATATCTCCTATACTATTTGTACTAGCCATCCAAGTAATCCTGAAAGCAGCAGAAGGAGCAGCAGAAGGCCCAAGGTTCAGAAATGGATGTCAGATGCCACCATTAAAAGCATTCATGGATGATACAACAGTAATGACAACCAATGAAGCAAAGGCACGAAAGATATTAGAGCGTTTGGATAGCCTTATCATATGGTGCCGCATGAGCTTCAAGCCAAAGAAGTCAAGAAGCCTGTCACTCATAAAGGGAAAAGTGACAGAAAGATCGTACACAGTGGCAAATCAAATAATCCCAACTGGAAGAGCCTTTGCATAGCATATGATGGTTCCATGAACTCAAATGCGGTGAAGCAGGTCATAGAAATGGCACAGAATGGACTGAACATTATAGACAAAAGCAAGCTACTGGGGAAGTTCAAAATATGGTGCCTCCTGTTCATGCTGATTCCAAAATTGATGTGGCCATTACTCATTTACGAAGTAAGTACCAGCACAAAGAAAGAAAGATAAATAAATCCATAAGAAAGTGGCTGGGTGTACCACCAGAATTAACTGATGTAGCACTGTACTGCAAGAAGAGCAAACCGCAGTTACCATTCAAATCTGTAGTCAAAGAATACAAGGTAGGAAAGACAAGGCTTTGCAATGATGCTACAAGAATCTACAGATCCAGCAGTATGAGAAGTGCAGTCAACACTTAAAACTGGATGAAAATGGAAAGTAAGTGAGGAAGCAACCGCAGCCAGAGAAACACAGGAGCTGAAAGAAGTAATAGGATACACCAACAGAAGGGGATTTGGTCATGGTGAAATCAAATGGTGGTCAAAGGCCTCCTGTAAGGAAAGAAGGGATATGACCATCAGTAAAGTAAGGAATTCAGAGGATGATAAGTGGGTCCAGAAGGCAGTCCAACAGGCACAGCAAGGTCAGTGGACAACATGGGAGGAAGCCCTGCAGAGATCACTAACATGGAATGACATTTGGAAAATGGCACCCTTGAGACTCAGCTTCATTATCAGAGCTACTTGTGACCTTCTGCCTACAGGCTCCAACCTATACAAATGGGGTTTATCAGAAGACACAAAGTGCCCTCTCTGCAACGAAATTGGAACATGTGCTGTCAGCATGCAGAGTATCATTAGGTCAAGGATGCTACACCTGCAGAGTGCTGCAGGAACTAGTACCCATTGTAGACAGGACAAAAGATAAAGCAAATAACAGCAAAAGAGTTGAGGTCCTACCTAAATACTTCATAGGCGCTGGTATGACATCGAATATTGAAATCAAGGATATTCTCTTACCTTCACTGCTAGATAGTGGAAATGACTAGGATGTGATAGCGGACCTACCAGGAAGAAGAGAATACCCGACTGCTGTCAAGAACACAGGAATGTGACCAGATATTGTAGTGTACTCCACAGAAAAACAATAACTAATAATGATCGAGCTTACGGTTCCGTATGAAACAAGAATAGAGGAGCAACATCTATTCAAATGTGAGAAGTACAATGACTTGGTCAAGCAACTGAGGCAGGGGGCAGGAGTCAGGGCAAAAATGATAGCTGTAGAAGTGGGAGTGAGAGGATTCGTAGCAACATCAGCATACGATCTATGTAAGCAACTGGGCATAAAAGGACAAGCAAGAGCAAGGGCTTTGAAAAGCCTTTCAGAAACAGCAGAAAAGGCTTCATGCTGGCTGTGGAGTATGCGAAACAAGCATTGAGAACATAAATGTTGTTTGCCACAACTCACTAAAGACATACTTCAAAATGCAGTGGCAATTCAATCCCGGGATGCAAAAAAGCAACAACTCACAAGACCTCTGGGAGTCATGTCAGAGGGGCCCACCCCCCATCAGAGTGTCAGGAGTTTAATAGTGCCAAAACACTTGTCTGGGGGGGGGGGGTACTTCCTCTGATGATCTGAAGGAGTTGTGTTGTTGTTGTTCCACTCTCTACAGTAGAGAGTTTCCTGCATATAGGAACTTAATATTGAAGAACACTGGCTAGTAAAGAGGATTAAACAAAGAAAACTTAAAATATTTTGGACACATTAAATGTCATGATAATCTAAAGAAGACCATCTTAGAAGGGTACATAATGGGAAAAAGAAAGAGAGGAAGACCAAGGTGAAGATGGCTGCAAGACATTGTTGATAATCTGCAAATGGATGCATCAGCAGCAGGCCATCTTGCTCACAACCAAGAGGCCTACAGGAGTGCTGTTAGGGAGGCAAAGTTCTGCAAGGGATATGCACATGAATGAATGAACTATCTCCTTAACATTTTGGTGGATAGAATCTCTTAACATTGCCCATTGTTCATCTATATTATTTATCTTTGTTATTGCATTGTATCTATTTGTTATAATAACTCTGTATTGTTCTCGCAGTTCTTGGTCATTTTTAAGGAGTTCTGCATTCAGTTTGATGTTTCTCACTTTTCTGCATGCTTTCTTTAGTTTTATTCTAATTTTTCCACACATCGGGTCATGGTCATTATTGCAGTAAGTTCCTGGCATGGTTTTTGTTGTCAGTAATACATTCCAGAATTGTTTGTTGATTAATACAGTCCGTCTTGTTAAAAGTCTTTTTGTCTGGGCTGCATCATGTTGCCAGTCTTCGAGAATGTTGCTTAAACCAGGTGTTTAATATACTATGTATTTTTGCCCATTCAATTAATTTACTGCCTCTATCATTCTTCTCCCCCAGTCTGTAATCACCAACAATGTCTGAAGTTCTTCCTTTACCAACTTTGGCATTAAAACCTCCCATTACTATAGTAACTTCATGTTACTCTGTGTGTTTCAGGGCTGTCTCTATGTCATTATAAAATAGCTGTACATCTTCTTCAGAACTATCAGCTGTTGGAACATACACTTGTATAATATTTATGTTTATTGGTCATCCTTTCAGTTGGATTAGTAGGACTTGGTCCGAGATGTCCAAATATCCCACAACTGTCCTTGCTGTTTGCTCATCAAATACTATACCTACTCCTTGTTCATGTTTCTCATCTCCTGAATAGTCTATAAATAGTCTATAATTTAAAAAACAGTCTATATTAAATTCTCTCTGCATTTCTCTATTATTAATCTTATACTGAATATATGATCTCTTGATCCTCTTCCTCTTACCTAAAACCAGCTTGGATCATATTTTCTTCTGTTTTCTTACAAAGTCTACCCATTATGATTTTTAACAGAATTTTACTGGCATGACTAATCAGGGTAACAGTTCTGTAGTTTTTGCATAGTTTCAAGTTACTCTTTTTTGGCAGTGATATGAATATAGTTCTTTTCCATTCTTTTGGCCAAATACCTGAATGCCATATCTTTTTACATAGTGCATGATAGATTGTTGCACATTCCTTTCCTCCTGCTTTAATAAGTTCAGATGTTATCTCATCACATTTGTCCATAAAACTTTCGCGTGGCGTAGGCGATCACTTCTCTCTACAATTCCCTGTCTTTACACTTGATTATGAGATTCGCCTGTGACTTTATTCCTAGCCACACTGATAGCCCAATCAGTAACTTCTATCTCTCTGTCTTCCTCTGTCTCTTCTTCCCTCATTTTTTCCAGTTGCCACAGTGTGTTCCAGTTTTCCTCTTCTCAGAAAATGTCCTACAAATCTCGCTTGTCTAACTCTGATCTTTGCTGTAACTTGCCTTTTAACTCCAGCCTCTCTTAAGACTTCTTCATTGGTTTTCTTGGCTGTCCATGAACCACATTTCCATTGCCTCCATTTCTTGCTGTACTCTTATTCATGAACCATGCTTCACATCCATAAAACAAAATTGGCTCGATGTAACATTTAAGTACTCAGAATCTTGTTTCCATTGATGTGGATCTGTTGCACAAGATGTTTCTCATTTTCTGGAATGCTGATTTGGCCTGAGCACATCTGCTTTTTATTTCATTGTGACATTTCCCATCAGCTGTTATAAATGTTCCTAAGTACTTGAATCTATCAATTTGTTTTTAGTTCTGTGCTATTGATGGTAATGCTATATTTTAGTGGTATTCTTTTCTTTGAGATGACCATCACTTCGGTCTTCTTTTTATTCAGGCTGAGACCTTTATTTTTACTTTCATGAACCAATGTCCAGAAGAGCCTGTAGTTCCCCTTCATTTTTCATTTTAGCAATCAGAACCACACCCAAAAGAATTGTTAAACCTTGAAACTGACTTGCCAGCCCCACAACTAAATGTCAATCTAGATGAAATTGAATTGCATGAAATTGAAACAGCAGTGAATTTAATGGCTAACAACAAAGCTGCAGGTGAAGATGAAATAACAGCCGAGATGCTAAAAGCTATCAATAGTGACAACATGAGACAACTACAGAGAATGTTTAACAAGATTTGGAAAGAAGAAAAGGTCCCTTCTAATTGGAAGAAGGGAATCATTGTGAAAATACCAAAAAAAGGGCAACCTTAGTGACTGTAACAACTGGAGAGGAGTAACCTTAATATCAGTTGTGTCAAAAGTATTTTGCAAGGTCATTTTGAATAGACTCAAAGATATAGTGGATACTGCAATGAGAGAAGAACAAGCAGGATTTCGAAAAGGGAGAAGCTGTCTCGACCAGATCTTTACTCTCAGAATAATACTTGAAGAACATATTGAAAAGCAGAAACCATTAATACTGAATTTCATAGATTTTAAGAAGGCATTTGATAGCATACACAGAGATTCATTATGGAGAATTTTATGTCTATATGGAATACCATCTAAAATTGTCAACATCATTAAGGACTTATACAATGGATATGGTTGTGCAGTCAAGACAGAAGAAGGGATGAGTGAATGGTTCCAGATTGAAACAGGCGTGAAACAAGGATGTATACTGTCTCCTTTACTTTTTGGGATTACAATAGACTTCATAATGAAAAAATGCTGCACAGGTAACACAGGTATTGACTGGGTACATGGGACCCAACTAGAAGATCTTGATTTTGCTGATGACATAACTCTTATCAGTAATAATGTGAATTCCATGCAAGAAAAAACAGATAGCCTATCTTCACTGGCTAGCAAAATAGGACTTGAAATTAACAAGGACAAAACAAAAATAATGAAAATTCCCATCAATCAAAATGGAAAAATACACATAGAAGGGACAGATATTGAAGAAGTCAATCAATTTGCATACCTTGGCAGCTACATAGACCAGGATGGTGACACTAGAAAGGAAGTTAGGATCAGAATTGCAAAAGCAGCATCAATCTTCAAGAATCTTGAGAACATATGGAATTCAAAAGTTATAAGCACAAAAACCAAGTTAAGACTATTCAATTCAAATGTAATATCCACCCTCATTTATGCATGCGAAAGCTGGAAAACAACTAAAGAAATAGAAAAGAAATTAGACTCTTTTGAAAACAAATGCCTAAGGAAAATACTCGGCATCAAGTGGAATGAATTCAAGAACAATGCAGAGATAAGACAGATGACTGAACAACAACCAGTCTCATGGGTGATCAGGAAAAGGAGATGGACATATGTTGGCCACTTGATGAGAAGAAATGAGCAGAGAATCCCAAAACAAGCTATCAAGTGGAACACAACAGGCCGAAGAAAAAGGGGCAGACCGCGTGAAACTCTGAAGAGAACATTATTAAGAGAGGCCAAGTTAACAGGCATAAAATCCTTTGATGAGGTTGAAAGACTCGCCGAAGACAGGAAAAATTGGTGAACTACTTTGCGAGCCCTATGTGACGTCCAACGGCACGGGAAGGATATAAGATATATATAAGAATCAGAACAGTGTTGTCTGCATATCTTAAGTTGTTAAGCTTGTACCTGCCAATTGATATTCCTGGCAAGCTCTCTATGTTTCTTATTATGTTTTCGCTGTACAAGGAGAGGAGGTCAGGAGATAGAACACATCCTTGTCTCACTCCCAATTTTATGTCTTGGAATGCTCCTATTTGGTTCTCAACCTTTATTGCTGCTGAATGCTGCGAGTATATGTTTTTGATGAGTTTCAGATCTTTCCCATCTATGCTGATGTCTTCCAGCATTCTTATAATTTCTGTGTCTCACTTTATTGAATCTTTACTTCTACTGATCTTTCCATCAATGTTCTCAATATATATATGGCATTACTTGTGCCTTTTCCTTCGACAAAGCTACACTGTGTTTTATTTTGCCCCTGACCTCTCATGACAATACTAAGCAGGATTTTGGTAACATGGCTCATAAGACTAATGGTTCAATTGTCTTCACATTCAACTGCACCTTGTTTCTTTGGTAGGGCAATGAAAACTGATTGCAAAAGGTCTGATGGGACATAGTTACTGTTATAGATGTCATTCAGCAATCTGGTAATTATTTCTATGCCAAGCTCTCCTAATGCTTCCAATTCTTCATTGGTGATTTTATCTGGTCCTGGTGCTTTCTTGTTCTTCATGTGTTTCATTTCTGCTTTTAATATGGGAGGCCCTTCATTATTATTTTGTATATCTACTGTCTCATAGAGTTCTCTAATGTATTCACACCATCGTGCCATTATTTCATCTCTGTCCATTATTGTATGCCTCTCCTTTGACTTCAGGCAACTAGTCTTGTGGTATGCCCTTGTGTTTGTTAGCTCCTTTATTTGTTTGTACATATCTCTTGCATTTCCATGATGGTGTGTCTCTATTTCATTACGTTTCTTATTTAGCCTAATTCTCCACCACAGTGTATAAAGATATAATTATTCTCGCTCTTGAAGTGTCCTGATCCTTTCTATCGATGTTCACAACTTCCCAAATTGTGTATCCCTGTTCTTTTCATCTTGTCACTTTTTATTTGATACTTTTCCTCATACATACTTCTCACATTCCATGTTCCTACTATTATTTTTCTTTTTAGTTTGATGCAGGGCTATTCTTTAGTAACACCGTCAGGATTTTGTCCGTCATTACAATTACTAGCACTATACAATAATTAGTATATAAGTATACAACTATACACGAAGCACTGTAGTAAAGCTGTGATACCAAAATGTATAAACTAAGAAAAAAGTAAGAAAAGCTTTACTACTTTATGACTACAAAGTTGTGATGTTTCGGCATGAGCCTTAATCATACAAGCACACACAGGATGAAGAATTAGAGAGAGGAGATAAAGTACAGATTCACATGAATCCCATGTTAAAATAAATAAATAAATAAATAAAATGAATAGAGCACTCAGCTATAACTTGAATATGTAGCTTTTCCAACGTTCATTCAGAAATGTGCCCATTCAAAATGTGTTCGTTCAGAAATGTACAGAAATGCGTATGGTTGAGTGCATAGAATGTTTAAACAGAGACACAAAGAAATACATAAAACAACATGGATATCTCCAGACAATAGAACCAGAAACCAGATAGATCATTTTTTTGTATTAGAAAACAATTCAGAACATCTCTGATAGATGTAAGAGCATAGAAGGGTGCTGATGTCAACAACTGAAAAGCCAACACAAGAAAGCAGTACTCAGAAAGATAAACAGTTGTAGCCTACAATAAGAAAATACCAACAGTAATTTCAATCTGGAACTTACCAATCATTTTGCAGAACTCAGCAAGGTAAATGAGACAGATATAGACGAATTATGATTCATACAGCACAGCCATAATCACAGCAGCAAAAGCAAGTGCTGGCCTGCAATCAACAAATAGAAAAGCATGGATATCAGATAACACATGGAAATACATACATGAAAGACAAGCTGCCAAATTAGCCATGATGAATGTAAAGACAGATCTTGGAAAAGTTTTCGCAAAAGCAACATACAAAGAACTAGATAATAAAGTAACAAGTTCAGCTAGAGGAGACAAAAGAGAATATATGGACAATATGGTGAAAGAAGCAGAAAATGCAGCCAAAAAAACAGGAGACAGCAAAACTCTATTTGTATGTAACATACAGAAGAAGCAAACAGGTGCTATACCTCCAGAGAAAGACCAGTCTTTAGAAAAACAGGCGTTTTTGATAAAAACATCAAGTAAAGACCAAAAGCAAACATGGGCCGAACACTTCCAAGAAATACTTATTCGACCACACCCAAATGAATTAATAAATCTTGAAACCGATTTCCCAGTTCCACAACTCAATGTCAGCTTAGATGAAGTTACACTGAATGAAACTGAAACAGCAGTGAATCTAAGGGCTAACAACAAAGCTGCAGGTGAAGATGAAATAACAGTCAAAATGTTAAAAGCTATTAATAGTGACAACATGTGCCAACTACAGAGAATGTTTAATAAAATCTGAAAACAAGAAAAGATCCCTTCTAAATGTAAACAAGGAATCACTGCTAAAATACCCCAAAAAAGGCAATCTCAGTGACTGCAATAACCTCACAATCAGTTGTGTCAAAGGTAAAGTGATTCTGAACAGAAATAAAGATGTTGTTGATACTGCTATGAGAGAAGAACAGGCAGGATTTTGAAAAGGGAGAAGATGTCTCAAAACCAGATCTTTACTCTACGAATAATACTTGAAGAACATATTGAAAAGCAAAAACCATTAATACTGAACTTTATAGACTTTAAAAAGGCATTTGATAGCATACACAGAGATTCATTGTGGAGAATTTTAAGACTATATGGAATACCATCTAAAATTGTCAACATCATTAAGGATCTCTATAACGGATATGTCTGTGCAATCAAGACATAAGAAGGGATGAGTGAATGGTTTCAGATTGAAACAGGCATGAAACAAGGATGTATATTATCTCTATTGCTTTTTGGAATTGCTGTAGACTTATAATGAAAAGATGCTGCACTGATAAAACAGGCAGTGACTGGGTACATGGGACCTAAATAGAAGATCTTGATTTTGCATAACTCTTATCAATGACAATGTGAAATCGATGCAGAAAAAAACAAATTCCCTGTCCTCCTTGTAGCAATATAGGTCTTGAAATTAACACGGAAAAAAATAAAAATTATGAAATTTCTCATTAATCAAGAAGACAAACTATACGAAGAAGGAACAGCTGATGATGAAGTAAACATCATCTTTTAAGCAGCACCTTTTCATTATATGTCTACAGCAATTCTAAAATGCAACAGAGATAATATACATCCTTGTTTCATGCCTGTTTCAATCTGAAACCTTGGCAGTTACATAGACCAGGATGGTGACACCAGGAAGGAAAGTAGAATTGCAAAGCAGCATTGTCCTTTAAAAATCTTGAGAACATATGGCATTCAGAAATTATAAGCACAAAAACCAAGTTAAGATTATTCAATTCAAATGTGATATCCACCCTCATTTATGCATGCGAAAGCTGGAAATCAACTAAAGAAACAGACAAGAAATCAGACTCTTTTGAAAACAAATGCCTAAGGAAAATACTTGGTATAAAATTTGTTAATCAACTAAAGAAACAGACAAGAAATTAGACTCTTTTGAAAAAAATGCCTAAGGAAAATACTTGGTATAAAGTGGAACGAATTTAAGAACACAGAGATAAGACAGATGAGCAAACAACCTGTCTCATGGGTGATCCAAAAAAGAAGATGGACATAAGTAGGCCATGTGATGAGAAGAAACAATCAGAGAATATCATGATAATCTAAAGAAGACCGTCTTAGAAGGGTACATAATGGGAAAAAGAAAGAGAGGAAGACCAAGGCGAAGTTGGCTGCAAGACATTGTTGATAATCTGCAAATGGATGCATCAGCAGCAGGGCATCTTGCTTACAATTGAGAGGCCTACAGGAGAGCTGTTAGGGTGGCAAAGTTCCGCAAGGGACTTGCAACTGACTGAATGAATGATATGTTTTTGTAATTAAGGCATAAACAGAAATGTTACAACTGTATGCTAGTTAATTATTAATTTAAAAAGTTGTTCCTACTTTTGTTTTAAATAATCTTAATATTAATGTGCTGAAAGCAATATGTATGATTTACCTTGATGTACCTTGGCTTCATCATCCTCATCATCATCAGATATGATGCCGACTGGCGTTGGCTGTTATGCATCTCCAGAGCACCTGATCCGTCATGCAGGCCATCAATTCAGTTGGTGATCTCCTCTTTACACCATCTCGTCAGACTGTCCAGTATCATTTCTCTCTGTCTTCCCCAACTCTTCTTCCCTCTATTTTTCCTGTTACAATATTTTCAATGCCCCTGTTCTCACTGCATGTCCTATGAAAGTATATTGTCTCTCATATTCTTTTGACAAGATTTTTTTTCTTCAGCTCTTCTCATACATTCTTCATTAGTTATCTTTGCTATTCAGGGAATTCACAACATTCCTACTGCTTCCGGTGATTTCTGTGCAGACCTATTGTCCATGATTCATTTCCATATAATAAGATAGATTTGATACAGCACTTTAGGACTCATTTTCTAATATTCATTGCCCTAGAGGCAAATATTTGCTGATTTTGGAGGCAGTTATCTCATAACATGTGTGCTTGGTACAATTTTTTTACAGCTGAGATTACTGTAGCATGATGTATTTTGCTTCAGAGAAAATAGTTTATTATCAGTTGTATTAATCCTGTATCTGATCACTTGTATTAATCCTGCATTTTTCTCTGTTTTAATTCTTTCACTGAAAAAACAGTTATTACTTCCCCAGCTTCAAGAAGAGCTATTTCTATAGTTGGAAAATTGAAATACGGACCTTGTGCTTTAACTACTACTCTATTCAGGCAGCCACTATGAAGGTAATGATGCTTATCCATTTATTATTATATTATGATAAGCAATACTTCCTATTTATTTACAATGTTTCTGAGCTACTGATTCATACTTTTTTTTCTTTCAAAGAAGTAATTGTCCATTCGAGCATAAAATTTTCCTTAAAAATCTCTAACAACATGACCAGAAAACTGCAGTGATCATATTCTGACATTCTACATTTCATGTTAAGATTCTGGCTACCAAACTGATGCAAGAAATGATGTATTTCAAAGAATACACCTTGTATGAGCAATGTCTGAAAATGGAACAGACTGGTTTCTCTTTCTTTTGTGTTTAGTGTCATATGCCCAGCCATCCAGATAAGGTGACAGTTGACTTCAATAAATCCCACTGTCACCAAGAGTTCCTTATGTGCTCCATACATTGGTTCACTCTTCTCCTGTAGTTTGACTTGGGTTTGAGAGTGGACACAATCCTCTACAGAATTTTCTCATTTATGAACATAGAACATACTTACTGGTATGATTTATCAAAGGAACTCTTCAAGTTCTTCTTTCTTTGTTTCTTTTTTGTCTTTACATCCTTTTCTCTATCTGCACCAACTGCAAGCATCTTGGTAAATACTCTGAAAAGTGACGAAATGTTAATGTATGAGTATTTCACAACTAAATAACAAGTGACAAGATGATTGTGCTAGAGATAATCCTGTCATCAAAGTCTGCAAACCAAAGATGGTCAAGACCCAATCATCAAGGTATCTATGAAAACTTTAGTTCAAAGTCACAAGATCCCCTATCATCTTTTTTATTGTATAGACTGGACTGATTTGTACTTGAATATTCTATTTTCCTCAGTACACTTAACAGAAATACGACATTCTGCTTTGGTGTTCCTTGATGCATATCTGGATTTAGGCCATTCCACTAAATCAGGACATATGCTTATGGGAGGGGAGGTTGCTCTATGCTGAAGAAATGGGTGTACAGTCACACTGTGAAAGATCTGATCATATCTGAAAGTACAGTCAAACTGTTAATTTTTAAAATTGTTTCTGAATGTCAAACATGTGAAGAATCTCATTCAGATTAAAAAAATGCATTCAGGACAGAGAGCTTTAGCCAAGTTCTGGATACAGTCAGAGTATGTCTAGATGAATGATTCATTCAGCTAAGGAACTATTTCAATATTTTTGCTTTTGTGGGAAATTTTCTAAAATCTGAGAAGCAGACAATAGGAACAAAAAAACATGCTTTAAACTTGGAAATCACTTTGACACAAGTCAAACACACTATAAACTTGGAAATCACTTTGACACAAGTCAAACTCACTAAGGAAGATGAAACCGTGCATTCAATTACATTAACAGATCTTGATAGTAAAATATTAATTTTGGAAATGGTGGCAAAGGAGAATTTTCCCATGTTGTATCACAGCCATAATCAAAGCAGCAAAAGCAAGTGCTGGACTGAAAAAACCAAATAGAAAAGCATAGGAATGAGATAAAACATGGAAGTATACACATGAAAGACGAGCAGTCAAATTAGACATGTTGAATGCAAAAACAGATCTTGGAAAAGATCTGGCAAAAGCAACATACAAAGAAATAGACAAGAAAGTAAAAAGTCCAGCTAGAAAGGATAAAAGAGAATACATAGACAATATGGCCAAAGAGGCAGAAAAAGCAGCAAAAACAGGAGACAACAAAACTTTATATAACATACAAAAGAGGCTAACAGGTACTATTACATCTAAAGAAAGACCAATCTTTAGCAAAACTGGAACCCTATTAACATCAAATAAAGACCAAAAGCAAAGATGGGCTGAACACTTCCAAGAAATACTTAATCGACCACACTCAAAAGAATTGTCAAACTTTGAAACTGACTTACCAGCCCCACAATTAAATGTCAACCTAGATGAAATTAAATTGCATGAAATTGAAGCAGCAGTGAATTTAATGGCTAACAACAAAGTTGCAGGTGAAGATGAAATAACACCTGAAATGCTAAAAGCTATCAATAGTGACAACATGAGACAACTACAGAAAATGTTTAACAAGATTTGGAAAGAAGACAAGGTCCCTTCTAATTGGAAAAAAGGAATCATTATTAAAATACCAAAAAAAGGCAACCTTAGTGACTGTAACAACTGGAGAGGAGTAACTGTAATATCAGTTGTGTCAAAAGTATTTTGCAAGGTCATTTTGAACAGACTTAAAGATATAGTGGATACTGCAATGAGAGAAGAACAAGCAGGATTTCGAAAAGGAAGAAGCTGTCTCGACCAGATCTTTACTCTACGAATAATACTTGAAGAACATATTGAAAACCAGAAACCATTAATACAGAACTTCATAGATTTTAAAAAGGCATTTGATAGCATACACAGAGATTCATTATGGAGAATTTTAAGTCTATATGGAATACCATCTAAAATTGTCAACATCATTAAGGACCTCTACAATGGACATGTTTGTGCAGTCAAAACAGAAGAGGGGATGAGTGAATGGTTCCAGATTGAAACAGGTGTGAAACAAGGATGTATGCTGTCTCCTTTACTTTTTGGGATTACAATGGACTTCATAATGAAAAAATGCTGCACATGCAACACAAGTATTGACTAGGTACATGGGACCCAACTAGAAGATCTTGATTTTCCTGATAACTCTTATCAGTAACAATGTGAATTCCGTGCAAAAAAAAACAGATAGCCTGTCTTCACTGGCTAGCAAAATAGGACTTGAAATTAACAAAGACAAAACAAAAATAATGAAAATTCCCATCAATCAAAATGGAAAAATACACATAGAAGGGACATACATTGAAGAAGTCAATCAATTTGCATACCTTGGCAGCTACATAGACCAGGATGGTGACACTAGAAAGGAAGTTAGGATCAGAATTGCAAAAGCAGCATCAATCTTCAAGAATCTTGAGAGCATATGGAATTCAAAAAGTTATAAGCACAAAAACCAAGTTAAGTAATTCAAATGTAATATCCACCCTCATTTATGCATGCGAAAGCTGGAAAACAACTAAAGAAATTAGACTCTTTTGAAAACAAATGTCTAAAAATAAAAATAAAATATTAGGCGTCAAGTGGAACGAATTCAAGAACAATGCAGAGATAAGACAGATGACTGAACAACAACCAGTCATGGGTGATCAGGAAAAGGAGATGGACATATGTTGGCCACTCGATGAGAAGAAATGATCAGAGAATCCCAAAACAAGCTATCAAGTGGAACACAACAGGCCAAAGAAAAAGAGGCAGACCGCGTGAAACTCTGAAGAGGACACTGTTAAGAAAGGCCAAATTAACAGACATAAAATCCTTTGATGAGGTTGAAAGACACGCCGAAGACAGGAAAAATTGGCGAACTACTTTGCGAGCCCTATGTGACGTTTAATGGCACGGGAAGGATATAAGATATAAGATCATGGAGAACTAAGAATAATATTTGAATTTCTCAATACAAATGGTACAGCAGCTGTATTTCCCAATACAGATTTTGTTCTTGGTAGATCATCATCTGCAGTTACTGCATGTGCCATGCCGAACAGGACTGGTAATCATACTTCTCCATCTTGTGTGACTAGTGTTTCTGATCAATTCAAATGCTTTTCTTTTTTAATGCCACTTGGTCAGTCCAATGAGATATTTTTGTTCTTGACTTTCCTCTCTTTTTCTATTAAATTTTCCAGTTATTGAGTTCTCTAACTTCTGTATTATCATGACATGTTCAAAAAATCTGTCTTTTTCTTATAATTTTAACTAGCTTCCATTGTTCTGAAACTTTTTTGAGGACCTCTTTCATCTGTCTGTTTAGGACATTTGTTGCATCTTTCTTCACATCTCTGTTGCTTCCAATTTCTTTGTCATCTCTCTGTTAATCATCCAAGTTTTACAACCATATAGTAATATTAATACTATTCATTCATGTAATATGTCTTTTTCAGAATGTTGTCCCTCTCACAGCCTCCCTGAATGCAATGTGGTCCTGCGCAAGCTGACTAGCATCTTGCAATGACATATTCAGACCTGTGATGTCCTTAGTTCACCTGCAGCAAGGTTGTCCCTTTTCTTGTTTGCCAGGCTCTATGCCTTCTACTATTTTGTCTCTTGCTAATGTGTCTCTTGATGTGGCTGAAGTATCTCAGCTTTCTAAATTTATGGTGTTAATGAGCCAGTTTTCTCCAACACCCAAATCCCATTACTATCTCTTTATTTGATTTTTGTTCTGTCCATGGTATTCTAAGCGCCCTTCTGTAACATTTCATAATCAAATGCTGTTATTCTCTTTTCTAGTGATTTGTTAAGTGTTCATGTTTCACATATGTATGTTGCTGCTTGGAATATGTAAGCTCTTAGTAAGCACTGGTACCCTGCCACATACTCTTCATTTGTGCTATTATTATTCTTACATCCTTCCTATGCAACTAAATGTCACATAGGGCCTGCATGGTAGTTCACCAAGATTTCCTGTCTTCAGCGAGTTTTTCAGTATCATCAAGGGATGTTATGCCCACTGAACTAGCCTCTCTTAACAATGTGCTCTTTAGAGTTTCAAGTGGTCGATCTCTTTTTCTTTGGCCTGCTGTGTTTCACTTGATCCTCTGATTGTTTCTTCTCATCACATGACTGACATATGTCCATCTTCTTTTTCTGATCACTCATGAGATAGGCTGTTGTTTGCCTATCTGTCTTATCTCTGCGTTATTCTTTAATTCATTCCACTTTATACTGAGTATTTTCCTTAGGTATTTCTTCTCAAAACAGTCTAATTCTTGTCTATTTCTTTAGTTGTTTTCCAGCTTTCACATGCATAAATGAGGGTGGATATTACATTTGAATTGAATAATCTTAACTTGGTTTTTGCACTTATAACTTTTGTTCTCAAGATTCTTGAAGGTCAATGCTGCTTTTGCAAATTCAAATTCCTTTCTGGTGTCACCATCCTGGGATATGTAACTGCTGAGATACGCAAACTGGTTGACAGCTGTTCCATCTACGTATATTTGTCCTTCATGGTTAATGAGAACTTTGATTATTTTTGTTTTATCCTCTATTATTATTAATAATATTAATTATATTATTATTAGTCAGTACTAAATGGCACAGTAATACTCTTTTCCCACTTCAATCATTCATTAGCATGTACCTTGTGGACAGCTCTCTAGAAGGCCTCTTGGCTGTAAACAAGATACACTTCTGCTTGCAAATCATCAACAATTTCTTGTTGCAATCTTCATGTTGGTTTTCCTCTCTTACTTTTTCCCAAATATGTACCCTTCCAATATTGTCTTCTCCAGAGTCCCATGATGTTTAATAGCTCCAAAATACTTAATTTTTCTGTTTAATTTTATTTACTGACCAACCTTCTTCAATATTAAATTCTTGTAGTATGGATATGTTTGGTCTTTTTTTTTCGTCCATGATATTTTTGAAGGACTCTTCTATAGCATTTAGATTCAAAGGCTCTTATATTCCCCAAATTTAGGGACATCTTATTTGTTAGTGTCTTCTTTGCATCATGAAAAGCTGCTATTTCTATTTGTGATTTTATTTCATTTATGCACTTGTCATCAGCTGTTGTTGTTCTGAGGTAACCAAATTTATTTACGTGTGTCAGTGTCTATAAAAGGATGTTGCTCCTAAGGAGACATGCCCATCCATCTACTAGGTGCGTCCGTCAGGTGACATATGGTGGAATGGCCTCTACATATAGGAATCAGATGTAAAAATCTGCATACAGTCACAAACCAAAATAAGTACCTGCTGCCTTGCTGGTTAGTCTCTTTGACAAAGGCTAATGGATAAAACCATATGCAAACTGAGTGGAAAGAAAAGGGAAACACTACCATACCTTCATTCCTTTGTCACATCATGCTTAATAAATTACTGTAAAGCAGGATTGAAATATCAATTTAAAATAATTAACATTAACTATACTATCGATATAATAATGACTCTGATTCATTCATTCACTTGCATGTCCTTGTGGAACTTTGCCTCCCTAACAGCACTCCTATAGGCCTCTTGGTTGTGAGCAAGATGGCCTGCTGCTGATGCATCCATTTGCAGATCATCAACAATGTCTTGCAGGCATCTTCACCTTGGTCTTCCTCTCTTTTTTTTTCCCATTAAGCACCCTGCTAAGACAGTTTTCTCTAGATTATCATGACGTTTAATGTGTCCAAAATATTTAAGTTTTCTCTTTTTAATCTTTGTTACTATCCAGTCTTCTTCAATATTAAGTTCTTGTAGTATGGATATATTTGTTCTTTTCTGTGTCCATGGTATTTGAAGGACTCTTCTGTAGCATTTACATTCAAAGGAATTTATGTGTTTCTCAGCTGTTTTGTTAAGTGTCCAGGTCTCATAGGAATATGTTGTGATGGGAAAGATGCATGCCCTTAATAATCTTATTTTTGTACTTCTGTCTGTTCCTTTCCACAGATTCTTTGTTTTACTTTCTGAAGAGTGACAGATGTTCTCCTTTTAATTTCCCTCATTGTATCTCCATTATTAGTTAGCAGTGATCCAAAATATTCAAAACTCTCCACTTCTTCCAGTTTTTCCTCACTGATACATATTTCAGCTGCCTTGTTTGTTTTGTCAGTTGTCATCAATTTAGTTTTCTTCACATTAAGATAGAGGTTTTGCTCTTCACTTTTCTTACGAACTGATATAATTAGTTTTTCCATTTCTTTTTGTGTCATGGACAGTAATACTGTGTCATCAGCATATCTAATCTCTGGTATTTCATAACCTCCAATTGTTATGGCATCGTAATATTCTATGTATACATTTTCTCTAACATTCCTCATTATATTTTCAGTACACAAGTTAAATAAGTAAGGCGACAATATGCACCCCTGATGGACCCCTTGTTTTATGTCAAACCAAGTTGTTGTTTCACCATTTATTCTTACTGTTGCTTGTTGGTCTAGATACAACAGTGATGTTAATTGTATCAAATGTATTGGAAATCCCATTTTTTCCATTATTTCACAAAGTTTCTGGTGTTGTACATAGTCAAATGCCTTTGAGTAGTCTATAAAGGATAAATATAGATTCACATTAAACTCTCTGCATTTCTCTATTAATTAATCTTATACTGAATATATGATCTCTTGATTTCCTTGCCTGAAACCAGCTTGGACTATATTGACTTCTTCTTCTATTTTCTTACAAAGTCTACCCATTATGATTTTTAACAAAATTTTACTGGCATGACTAATCAGGGCAACAGTTCTGTAGTTTGTGCATAATTTCAGGCTACCCTTTCTTGGCAGTGGTATGAATACAGTTTTTCCATTCTTTTGGCCAAGCAGCAGAAGATGACCCTGATTATCACACAGAAATATGCTAACATGAAAATAGGAAAGGGCCCTGCAATTTTATCTTGAACTGGGTGTCACACTTGCTAAGACCGTTCATACCTTTTTCTCTTTATTCAGATAACGGCTTTCAATTTCACTAACCATAAATCAAGGGATGACCATAGAGAAAGTCCTGCATTTGATGGGTTTCTTCTTTTTCTTCTTCATTCACTTCCACCACCAAGACTGCCCCGTGGTACTACTGAATTTACTCCTGTGGTCCTTGATAGGTCCAGTGGTCCCCGAAAGCAGCACATGAAATCTCCAAGAGGGCCACAAGAACTTCAGAGTATCGCAGGGCTTGAGCCTGTAATCTCAGTGGGTCTCAGAAGCGGGATTGCATGACACTCGACGTGTTTTGGATATCAGTATATCCCCGCTGGGTGAGAGGTGGTTGCCTATCCAGCCTAGAGTTGGACTTTCTCACTGGAAAACCTTGACATGTTTTGGGATACCCGTGTATCCCAGCTGGGTGAGAGGTGGTTGCCCATCCAGTCCAGCGTTGGACTTTCTCACTAGAAAACCTAAGTGTGATTAGGATACGCATACATCCTCGCCGAGTGAGAGGTGGTTGCCTATCTAGACTGCACGTGGCTGGCCTCTAGAGCAGAGGTGCCATGGTATGAGTAGCTCTCGCCGCAAGACTACTGGACATACCGATTAAGCTTCACTTTATCCTTTCATTCACCTTTTCACACTGGCGCCACACAGCAACCCTAATTGCTTTTTTGCATTTTCTTCATTGGCCGGGAGGAGTCTCATTCCACGTGTGGCATCCAAAGAATCTTGTCAGCAGTGTCTTAACCCCTGAGTTAAGCCGGTTCAGGCAATTTGCCTGGTATGAGTGCACATAGCACGTGGCCAACCTCCAGAGCAGAGGTGCCGTGATTTGAGCAGTCCTGACTGAGACTACTGATTACTTCACTTAATCCTTTCTTTCACCTTTTCTACAGAGGTGCCACACAGCAACCCCATTCGCACCTTTCTTCACTGGCTGGGAGGAGCCCCACTCCACGCATGGCCGCTGAAGAATCTCGCCAGCAGCGGAAGATGAGCTACCAAACATGAGTCTCATCTACCTAAAGTGCCTGGTTTTCATGCGCCAGATATTCGCCTTCACCCCTTCGCTGGACTTGACTGTCAGAGGCTATTTGAGATGCATGCCTTGGAGACACTTCATTGGAGTGGAGAGCGTATCCTCCACCTCACCTCCTTAGAACCATTTGATGGGTTTGAACCCACAGTCCTTTGCTTAGTAAAAAAAAAAATATGCAGTCACTGAGCTACCCATACCTGAGATACCTGTACTCCTAAAATATTTTCATATTTTAAGTTCACTGATAAACAAAATATAAAATATGAAATTGAATTTACCTTTTCAAGTCTCCAAGGATTTTTTTTCCCACAGTCATATCAATTCGTAGCAACAGGCTAAAGAGATAAATTTGCAACAAATGCTCATGGTTCATAATACACAGGGTTCTTATCAAAGCTGTTTCATTAACATTTACTTACTCATCCTAGAAATTTCAGATCTTTGACAAAATAGAAATGAAGAAATCAGGTCAGTACAAAATGAGAAAAGAATAATTGAAAACAAAAGTATTAAAATCCAGAAGAAAAAAAAAACAAAATAAATTTAAAATATTTTCTTAAATATAATTACACGAGTTGTCATCGCAAGTGTTTTTGTACGAGAAACAGATTTAATTTTTACAAAACAAAAAGCATCAGGTGGCAAGACAAAGCAACCAACTTCATGGTTTTGCAATGTCCTAAGCTTCCATCCATGATGACAACACTCAGTAGAATGAAGATTCAGATGACTGGGCATGCAGCAAGAATGGATGACAGCCATGTTCCCAAGCAAATACTATGAGTTAACTTGTGAAGGAAAGTAGACCAAAACTGAGAAACAAGGATATTTGTAAGTTATTCATGAAAGATTTTCTTCTGTCAGCTACAAATACCGAGAAGAAATACTTAAAGAGCACACAACAAGGAGAGTGACTTTGAAAGGAAGTTGCTTAATATGAAGAGGAAATGAGAGTCAAAAGTGAAGACAAAAGATGCAAGCATAAGGAGACTAGATCTTGCAACAAAACATTGCTTACATTTACTGTGATCAATTATCCAAATCCAGTATCATTATAAAAGGGGGTGCTGAAAAGTTATTGGCTCAACCTATGTCCCACAATCTCAGTATAATTTTGTCCCTGTTGCTGGAAAGAGTTATTTTATGATGTAAAATGCCAATAAGCAGGATCCTAGTGCTAATTTTCTACTTTTTTCAGATCAATGACAGAACCATGTCAAAGAAAGGTTTAGAATTTCAAGTATGAGTACTTCTCCTTTTCTTCTTTACTGTCAGTCCTCTGATTTTAAAGGTAACATCTTTGGTTAGGTGCGTATGCAGCATATACTTACCTACTCTGCAAACAGTGCTTTCTCTAGTTCCACAATTTTGCTATAGCCAGCCTTCTTCAATATTTTCTTATAGTATGGATATATTTGTTCTTTTTTGTGTCCATGATATTTGAAGAACTCTTCTGCAGCATTTACATTCAAAGGCATTTATGTGTTTCTCAGCTGTTTTGTTAAGTGTCCAGGTCTCACAGGAACATGTTGTGATGGGAAAGATACATGCCCTTAAAAATCTTATTTTTGTAGTTCTGTCTGTTCCTCTCCACAGATTTTTTTACTTTCTGAAGAGTGATAGATGTAATCCTTTTAAATTTCCTCATTTGACCTCCATTATTAGTTAGTAGTGATCCAATATATTCAAAACTCTCCACTTCTTCCAAATTTTCCTCATTGATACATATTTCAGCTGCCTTGTTTGTTTTGTCAGTTGTCATCAATTTAGTTTTCTTCGCATTAAGATAGAGGTTTTGCTCTTCACTGTTCTTACAGACTGATATAATTAGTTTTTCCATTCCTTTTTGTGTTGTAGACAGTAATACTGTGTCATCAGCATATCTAATCTCTGGTATTTCATAACCTCTAATTGTTATGACATCATAATATTCTTTGTCTACATCTTCTCTAACATTCCTCATTATATTTTCAGTATACAAGTTAAATAAGTAAGGTGACAATATGCACACCTTTGCATATTGTGACAAATATAAAAAAAAAGGTAAAGGTAATCCTGTCGTGCCTTAGAGGCACTGTGACATAGTTAAGAATAACATCAGTGATTGTCAAATGGGAGTGTACATGGAAGGAGTCAAATACCAGATGATATATCTAAAAACCAGTAATACAGACTTCCACCTCCTTAACTATTACTGTCTTAATAACCACCCACTTGCTCTAGAAACAATCCCACATAAAGAGAGAATGATGGTCTGTGGAGATTTTAGCAGCCATTCCCAGAGCTGGACAAGAGAGGAGGGGAAATTGAAAGCTGGCAGGATGATAATGACTTCTCTGGATCAACCAGCCAATGGATCCTCCAACATTTTACTCAAGGGCTTGGCATATAACCTCAACACCAGATCTGGCATATGAAGTGGAACATTACATGCAAAATTGGAAAACAACTTGTAGGTAGTGACCATCGACCAGTCTTCTTGACAACAGAAAATGAACACATTAAAACCAGTAGCCCTATCCCCAGATGGAACTATAAAAAAGCAAACTGGACAATGTACAGACATTGTACATGTATCCTGGTGGGACAGCTGTCCATAGATGGCAAGGATATTTACAGCATAGTGAAGGAACTGAATGCTTGTATCCTTCAGGCTGCCCATGAAACCATTCCTAGAGGAGCTTGTAGGGACTATAAACCATACTGGTCTAGTGAGCTGGGGAAACTGCACAATGACATGGACACAGCTCAAAAGCAAGGAGAAAATAGACCATGCCAAGAAACCACAATAATTACTAACATGCTAAGGCTAAATTTCAGACAGCCAAGCTGCAAGCCAGACAGGAAAGTTGGAGAGAGAAAACAAAGTCCTTAAACTTTGAAAAGGATGGAAGGAGACTGGAAACAAATCAAACAGTTAAATGATGAGAGCACTGGAAGAACTACAAAGATTACACTAACAGAGGATGGGAAAACCCTTACAGGTTAGCAGGTAGCAGATCACTTTGCTCACATGTCTGCACAAGACTGCAACACTGATATCCATTGAAAGAACATACACTTCGCACTGACCTACAGAAAGAAGAGGAACAAGGCGGAAAAGTGGAGGTCATGGATGCACCAATCACACACAGTGAGTTAGACCTAGCAGTCAGTAAACTGAAACCAAGGAAATCACCATGACCAGATGGAGTGTCCAATGAAATGATCAAGAACCTGGGAATGGCAGCAATGGGAAAGCTGTTGGATATTTTCAATATGTGCTGGAGCACAAGTAAATTACCTCAAATCAGGAAGGAAGCAAGCATAATGCCACTGCTAAAGCCAGGGAAAAACAGTGATACAGCCTCCAGCTACAGCCCAATTAGTCTCACTAGCTGCCTCTGCCAAATGAAACTCATCACTGTCCTGAGGCTAAAACGGTACCTAGAAAGTGAAAACCTTGCTCCACAATTTGTTTTAGGCGGTATTACAGTACTGAAGATCAAGTGACCTATCTCTCTCAAGAGATCAGGGATGCATTCCAAGATAAAAACCTTGTACTTGCAGCTTGGATGGACCTGAGAAAAGCCTTTGATAAAGTATGGAATAAAGGTCTGCTATGGAAACTAAGAAATCACAAAGTGAGTGGAAAACTGGATAAAGTCCTGTTTACACAACAGAAGAACAAGAGTTGTAATGGATGGACACAAAAGTCAGAAAGTTCTGCTGCTACATGGTGAAGGATTCCTTTCACCTACACTATTCCTTGTATTCATTAATGACCTAGTGAAGACGCTTCCCTATGGTATCAAAGCCATCTGTATGCAGCTGATCTGGTCATGGGGTGTACAGACAAACATGCGACAAGAGCAGCAGTTATCTTGACATTATGAACAAACAAATGGTGTGTAATGGATATTTAACATATCAACACCAAGAAATCAAATACCACTATGATCACTCTCTCATCTAAACAGAAAGCAGGTAAGATCTTTGTAAACCAACTCACTCTTGACTCAAAACTGACCTGGAAGCAACACATCAGCAATGCAGAAGCAAAAGCCAGAAGAAAGCTAGCCATATTAAGAACACTGAGTGGAACCACATGAGGTGCCAGTGAAAGCATCCTCAAGAAATTTATCAGCAAAGTACTCTACCACATTTAGAATATGGCTCAACAGTTGGTACACAGCATCAAACACTATGCTACATAATCTAAAAGTACAAAATCAATCACTACAGATTACCACAGGTGCCGTGAGATCCACACCAGTAACAGAAATGCAGAAAATGGTGTTCAAGTGCTAAAAGAATGTAGAGACACAAAGGTCATGACTTTGAGAGAGAAATTCCTCAGCTCTGTAAGCCATCCCCTGAAGGAGAGATTCAATAACTTGGCACTAAGATGGCTTAAAAGAAGCAGCTTCATTCATCAGGCCAAGTGTCTGCGTAAGCTGATACCTGACCTTCCAAATATAGTTGCTCCAATATCACTTGTACCAGAGATTGCACCATGGAAAGAAGCAGACTGTACATAAATAACTATTCAAACTGAAGTAAAAGGTGTGTAGAATGGTGAGATGCAAAGCAGTCCTGTAAGAACAACAGCCACACTTTGTGTGCTAGATGGCAAATATCCATGTGACATCTGGATATATGGGTATACAAATGGATCTGCCATAAAGAATTGAGGGGCAGGAGCACATACTGAATATCCAAACAACACCACTGACAAGATTTCCATATACACTGAAAAATACTGCAACAACAATGATGCAGAAGTTAGAGAAATTATTGCTGCAGTTGAAAAACTATCGAACTTCAGAACTGATACATGCCCCATAGTAATTCTCACGGACAACAACATCGGTACTGGAAGCTCTTTGGTGCAACAAAATACCAGACCTTAATGATGCCTTGTTAAAGACTGGCTCAAAACACACAGTCACAATGCAGTGGATTCCATCTCACTGTGGTATATCAGGCTATAGGAAAGCTGACTGTCTGGCCAAAGAGGGCACTGAAATGGAGCAGCTAGACATCACCTATAATCATAAGAAAAGCATGATAAAAACCTACAGGAAACCACAATCACCACTACATGATGACTACGACATACTAAACAGAAAGTAACAATTCACCATTTTTCGTCTCTGAACAGTACACAACCTACTCCAAAGTCATATGTATATAAAATTTAAAGTTGGTACAACTACTCTATGTACATGTGCCCAGGCACCCCAAACTGTGGAACATATCCTCCAAAAATGCAGCAACTAGGAGACACTGATAAGCAACTACTGGCCCAGTGAAACTAACAAAGAAGATAAGTTCTATGATTCCATAAAAGAAGTACAAAAAAACAGTGAAATTTATCCAAGTGACAGGACTGCAGATATAGACAGAAAATGTGTACAAAGAAGAAGAAGACTACACTAGAAGAAACTAAATGTTAATACACTGTATTAGGTTTAATGACAAAGAATAAAGAGAGCCAACTCACAAACTCATTTCAACAGACTTGAAGGTGAAATTTAGAAATGATATGGAACTATGAAGACAGCAGTCACGCATGAGGTTAGTTTCATGTTATTAACTGTGAACACTACTGTGAGGATACTGCTCACGTAAAATAGGCTGTGAAAGGAATGAATGACAGACATGAAGTTGATAATAATAAACAATGTGAAGGTGGAATAAGTGAGATGGAAAAACTGTTAATACTACTCTTTTGCACAGAATTGTATGTCTGGTGTATTACTGATTTAAGTATCTGTGATACATTGTTGTTGAGGGGAGATGGGGGTAAATCTGATGTCAGTCAGTCATTTGCATGTCCCTTGTGGAACTTTACCTCCCTAACAGCACTACTGTAGGCCTCTCGGTTGTGAGCAAGCTGGTCTGCTGCCTATGCGTCCATTTGCAGGTCATCAAAGATGTCTTGCAGCCATCTTCACTTTGGTCTTCCTCTCTTCCTTTTTCCCATTTTATACCCTTCCAAGATAGTCTTCTCTAGATTATCATGACGTTTAATGTGTCCAAAATATTTAAGTTTTTTCTGCTTAATCCTCTTTACTAGCCAGCCTTCTTCAATATTAAGTTCGTGTAGTATGGATATATTTGTTCTTTTTTGTGTCCTCGATATTTGAAGAAACCTTCTGTAGCATTTAAATTCAAAGGCATTTAAGTGTTTCTCAGCTGTTTTGTTAAGTGTCCAGGTCTCATGGGCATATGTTGCGATGGTAAAGATAAAGTCAGACTTTAAAATCTGATGTATGTTTTAAAAACTGACATATAAGGGTTGTGGAACACAATCAATTGTTAAGTCAGAAACAATCTGTGTCAATGTTACATATTTGGGGCTTCAATACATTAAGACATTTGTCATTTTTGTGGACAGCTCATGTAACTTACCCATTCTTGCTTGTTCTGGATACATCTTCTTTGGGGACTAAATGCTGGTTGGTGCTCGAAGATGCAAGATGGGATGCATGAATTGTCACACTTTCAACAACAAGGGAGACAATTTCCTCAAAATCTGACTGTGAATCATTGTCCATTTTCTAAGGCAGAAGACAATATCTTGAGATGGAAATGTGCCCTGGCACAAATGTTTACAAATTCAGTGATGGAGAATGTGAGCAATTCTGCATACAAAAGAGGCTAAATACTATTATTGGTGATTACACAATCTGGATGCAGAAGACTTGTTTTGTCTTGCCTACTTTCTAATGCACCTTTCAGTGTTGAATGGGCAAAAACATTTCTTGATAAGGTTCCATGGTTTGTTTTTTGTGAGGGGATATTTAAGATTCATAAGATGATAAAATAAAAATGTCAAACTAAAAGCACAGTTGCTATTTAATTATGATCAGGAAACTAGCAGTCTTAACGATCAATGCCAAATGACTCTTGACATTATGTATAATTCAAAACCATTCTGAAATTTGTACCCCTAGTCTTCTGAGTTGAAATCATAGGTTATTACCATCTGGTGCATTGAACCTGACTGAATATCTCCATCTTTAGGGGTATTGCTATGTCCTCAACATATTCCATAGCAAGAAGAGACTATTCTTTGATCATCTCTTACAACATGACTACAAAGAAAAAGTGATTTTATTTTTTATACCTGGATCAAAGTTAAGACATCAAGCACCACAGCATGGCACCACAAGGAAAAACCAGTAAAACAAAGTGTGCATAATAAAAATCAACCATAAAAATCACATTAATGAGGGGGAAAAAATTTTTCAAACATACCATAGATATACTTTCAACAAATTTTTACCTTGAAACCAATTGCAAGAGGAAGCCATTTTGATTCTGTAACTCTGGCAATAGTGGGAGCCAGCTGATCAAGACAGAGCACTGGACAGCCTCGCTCACGCCCCAGGGATATGATATGATTGACAGATACAGCAGGTGTAGCTTGGCCAGAGACCAGAATGCATGCCAATATATCTTGTTCTAGGGCACGGAAAACACTTGATACACCTATTTTAAGCTGTGACCTGTTGAAAGAAGAGTATGACCTCAGATTCAGATGACTGTAAAGTAACAAGTTTAATTCTTATAAGGATATACCTATCTCAAGCTATGACCCGATGAAAGAAATAACTAATGGAAGAGCATGAGCTCTGATTCAAATGATTTAATGTTACAAGTTTAGTTCTTGTAATGTGACATGTTTATTTCCTGTAAAATAATGTAACTTTTCTCAGTCACAAAATAACAAGTGACACTTTTAAAAAACAAGTAAATGTACTGGTTGATCTCCAAAGAGGCTGTTGAAGACTACAGTTTTCTTCAAAGCACAGAACAGAAAGTAATAATGTTCAGAAATTAACTTTAAACAATAACACTGGGAAAACAGAAACTGTGATTTAAGAAAGTATAACTATTTTCTGATCAAAATTCAAAATATGAAACAAAAGTTCTGTTATTCATAAATAACACACTGCTACATTTACAAATCACAATAATCATAGTGAAAAGAGAGAGAGACAGACAGTGAGAGACACGCACCCAGTGAGAGAGAGGCACACACACACAGCAACAATGTGATACATATTGAATCTTCCTAATCTACAAACCTGCCACAAATATGCTCTAGTAAAGGAATACCTCAAAAAATCACCTTCACATGATCAAAGGATTAAGCATAAAAAAGAGGCAAATCCTGGATAGCTAAAGCAGATTGCTCAATAAGCATAGTTACTGATCCACAACATATCTCAACTTAACCTGAATGAACTAACTGCACCAAGACCCACCAAAATCTCACTAAAGTACACATAAACCTTACAAGAAAATGTCAAAATTGGGTGGAGGGTAAACCACAAGAGGAAATAAATGAACTCATTAACAAACATACAACTACTGAAGACATAATCATTTATACTGACGGATCAGTGAGCAGGAGAAGTGGTTGGGGTTTTGCAGCATGCCAAGGAGGTAAAATACTCAAACTCACGGATGGGGCTTATACAAACACCTGGTCAAGTATGTGCAAGGAAAAAGAGGCCATCATACAAAGCATTAATATGGGTAGTGACACAGAAAACACACCACATAACCATCATTACCGACTCCCAAAATCTATTAAGGAAAGAAGAACAAAAAGCCATCAGAAGTGAATATTAAGAAATAATTCATAAATCCCACATCAAAAACATCACATGGATGTACTGTCCTGGCCATGCTAGAGTTGATAGTAAAAACGAAGCGGACCAGCTAGCTGTAAGGACCAAACCAGAGGGTCTCATCAAAATGGAGAAATCAGACCTATGCAAAATCTTTACGGACAAATGCAAAACAACTTCCTCCAAAGTAACTGTCACATATGACTCAATGCATTACATGTAGCCAAAGGCAGTGGTTGCAAATCCCAACTGAATCCTAGATCACAGCCAACACACAATCAGTGTAACATTATCTCCCTAAAAACACTCAAGGAAATCCTCACGTTAAAGGGCGAACATGTATGGGAATACTCCGAGTGTAACGAAGCTGCTCCCCGGGACCAGCAACAGAGCTAGGTCCCTACTTTACAGTTACAGTAATATATATGAGAAGAACAAGCAAGGTTTCAAAAAGGGAGAAAACTGTCTTGACCAGATCTTTACTCAAAGAATAATACCTGAAGAACATTAAAAAGCAAAACCATTAATCCTGAACTTAATTGTGACTTTCAAAAGACATTTGATAGAACACAGAGATTCATTATGGAGAATTTTAAGAATATATGGAATACCATCTAAAATTGTCAACATCATTAGGAATCTCTACAATGGATATGTCTGTGCAGTCAACACATGAGAAAGAATGAGTGGATGGTTCCAGATTGAAATGGATGTGAAACAAGGATGTATACTATCTCCTTTGTGAAATGGTTTGAAAAAATGCTGCACAGGTAAAACAGGCATTGATTGGGTACACGGGACTCAACTAGAAGATCTTGATTTTGCCAGTGAAGACAGGGTATCTGTTTTTTCTTGCATCAAATTCACATTGTCACTGATAAGAATTATGTCATCAACAAAATCAAGATCTAGGTGGGTCCCATGTATCCAATCAATGCCCGTTTTACCTGTGCAACATTTTTTCATTATGAAGTCTATGGCAATTCCAAAAAGCAAGGGAGATAATATATATCCTTGTTTTACACCTATTCCTCTCCACTCCAATGGCGTGCTTCTCAAATAGCCTTTGACAGTCAAGTCCAGCTCCTGGCCTTCTCATGGCAGAACTGTTTAAACTGACAGGAGAAGGGGCAAAGGCGAAAATCTGGCGCCCAAAAACCAGATGCTTCAGGTGGATGAGAGTCATGTTTGGTAGCTCATTTACTGCTGCTAACGAGATTCTTCAGCTGCCATGCATGGAGTGGGGCTCCTCCCGGCCAGTGAAGAAAGATGCAAATGGGGTTGCCGCGCAGCACCACTATGGAAAAAGTGAAAGAAAGAAATAAGCGAAGTAAACAGTAGGCAAATCAGGGCACCTCTGGTCTGGAGGTCAGCCATGTCCTAAGTGCACTCATATCGGGCGAAATGCCTGAACCAGCTTAACCCAAAGGTTAAGACACTGCTGGCAAGATTCTTCAGATGCCGTGCATGGAGTGAAACTCCTCCCGCCCAAGGAAGGAAATGTGGAAAAGCAATTAGGGTTGCTGTGCAGCGCCAACGTGAAAAGATGATGGAAAGGATAAAGTGAAGCTTAATCAGTAAGTCCAGTAGTATCACGGCGAAAGCTACTCATACCATGGCACCTCTGCCCTAGAGGCCGGCCACGTCTGAAATACACCCATAGTGGTGAAATATGCCTAAACTGGCTTACTGTAACAGAATAGCAATTCTGTTCAGAGATTATTTGTGTAGTGCTAATAATTGTGTTGCGTAGACTACGTCATTAGGAAGGCCCTTGTGCAAAATGTCGTTAGAAGTGTTCGTGTGCAAAAAAGCCGGTCGTGAGGGAGTCTTTGTGTGAACGTTGAACTGGATGGACGTGTTTGGGCGAACGAGAATGGGGTAGAGCGAGTCTTGTCATTGTTAGAATTAGTTTAGTTTGTTTTTTCTGTGTGGCTGCAGTCCTTGGTAAGCTTGTAAGTATGGTTTTTGGTATGAATAAATCATTGTAAGGTTTTCCTTGCCCATGTGGCGTAGACATTTCACGCCGGGCATTTGTTACTGTGAATTTCTGTTCAGCCTGATGGCTACATTCCCATCATCATGATTTCATCCCTCATTCTGGTCCATTAATAAATGTGTGTTGTCTGATGGTAAACTACACCAATTGGCTTTGTGGAAATTCTCATTGTTGACCAGTTTGTTTTGGTCGGAAGACTGCCAAGTTATGTTTAAGTTGTTGTATTCGTACTATTGTGTGGAGTGGAAAGCCTGGGTGTCTTGTTGTATTTTCTTAGTGTATAATATAGAAAATTAGGTGATGGTTAGAACACCAGCAACAAGAAGAAACTTATAAGTTGAAACTGTACTCCACAAGAAGATTCAATCAATCCAGTAGTCATACATATCTGTATAGTGGGCTGCTAAGTCATAGGCACACACCATTCTGTTTCATTACACCAGGGGTGAAACTTGATGGCCACACATGTCATGGTACCTCCTCTCTGAAGGTCGGTCACGTCCTAAACACGCCCATACTGGGATAATATGCCTAAACCAGCTCAACCCAGGGGCGGAAGTCATTAGTGGCGATGATGATGATTCGTCCTCCTGGACAAAAGCTCCGTCCTGGTCACAACTAGGAAGGGTAGCAGCCATGATCACAAAATGCTGAAGTCGGAGACACTGGACCAGGGCAGTCTAGATAGGTAACCACCTCTCACCTGTTGGGGATGTATGTGTATCCCACCTCTCACTTGGTGGTGATACACGGGTATCTCAAAACACGTCGAGGTTTTCCGGTGAAAAAGTCCAACTCTAGCCTGGATGGGCTACCAGCTCTCACCCAGCGAGGATATACTGATATCCAAAACACGCAGATGTTTTACGGTGAGAAAGTCAAACTCTAGATTAAACTGGTGCAATGAAAACCATGGTGTCACGCAATCCTGCTTCTGATACCCACCAAGAATACAGGCTCAAGCCCTGCGATACTCTGAACCTCTTGTGGTCCTCTCGGGGATCTCATGTGGTCATTTTGGGGACCATGTAGTCTTAAAATTTTCCACAATGAATCTCTGTGTATGCTATCATATGCCTTTTTCAAATCTATGAAGTTCAGGATTAATGGTTTTTGCTTTTCAATATGTTCTTCAAGAGTACCAATTGAGGAGGTAGAGTATTTCACATATTTAGGCAGCACAGTGAATAAATATGGGAGAATGGAAAAGGATGTTACAGCTAGAATAATGAAGGCCAGGACAGCATTTATCCAACTTAACAAAATATGGCCATCTACGAACATCAAAACAAGAACCAAACTTAGGCTTTTCAATACACATGTAAAGACTGTCCTACTATATGGTTCAGTGACTTGAGTTATGACCAAGACAGTACAACAGAGGACACAAACATTCATGAACTACTGCTTGAGGAGGATTTTAAACATTAAATGGCAGGACAAGACCAGGAACAAGAGGTCTGGGAAAGGGCAGGACAAGAACCTATGAACCTACAAGTCATGTCTAAGAAATGGAGGTGGATTGGCCACACTCTCAGGAAAACTGACACAAGCATAGCAGACTGACATGGAATTCTCAAGGAAATAGAAAACAAGGAAGATCAAAGACTTATTTGGAGAAGAGACATTATGACAGTGCTCAGAGACAAGGGATGTACATGGAAGGAAGCAGAAAATAACTCCAAGAACAGGGATGACTGGAGAGCCTTTATCTGTGGCCTATACTCTCATGGGGGTGAATGATGATGATGATGATATATACACACATATGTACATATATGTATATACATATATATACACACATATATATACACATATATACATGTATTCATTCATTCATACATTTGCATGTCCCTTGCAGATCTTTGTCTCCCTAACAGCATTACTGCAGGCCTCTCAGTTGTGAGCAAAATGGCATGTTGCTAATGCATCCATTTGCAGATCAACGATGTCTTGCAGCCATCATCGCCTTGGTCTTACTCTCTTTCTTTTTCCCATTATGTACCCTTCCAAGATGGTCTTCTCTAGATTATCATGATGTTTAATGTGTCCAAAATATTTACGTTTTCTTTGTTTAATCCTCTTTACTAGCCAGCCTTCTTCAATAATAAATTACTGTAGTATGGATATATTTGTTCTTTTTTGTGTCCATGATATTTGAAGAACTCTTCTGTAGCATTTACATTCAAAGGCATTTATATGTTTCTCAGCTGTTTTATTAAGTGTCCAGGTCTCACAGGCATATGTCATGATGGGAAAGATGCATGCCCTTAATAATCTTATTTTTGTAGTTCTGTCTGTTCCTCTCCACAGCTTCTTTAGTTGTTTTACTTTTTGAAAAGCGATAGATGTCCTCCTTTTAATTTCCTCAATGTATCTCCATTATTATTTAGTAGTGATCCAAGATATTCAAAACTCTCCACTTCTTTCATCTGCCTTTATATATATATATATACACACACACACATATATACATGTGTGTGTGCGCATGCATGCATGTGTATGTGTGTGTGTGTGTAAAAATACAGTCAAACCTGCTTAATATCACATAATCTGGACTGTCAAAATTTGGTGGCATTAAGCGGTGCTGACATTAAGCAGAGTCCATTACGAAACATGACAAACTGCTAAGGTTATCATTATTGGACACAAAATGTATTAATCACAAAATACAGTAAATCTTAGTTATTAAATTACAGTAAATGTAACACTAAAATCAAGCAGCATCTGACAGAAGCAGCAAAAAAAAAAAATGCATGATTTTGTGTTGTGTAATGGTAACTTATTATAAGATTTATTATAAGATATACAGTCTTATTATATATATATATATAAAATAAGACTGTAATACTGTAAGATTATTCAATTCAAATGTGATATCCACCCTCATTTATGCATGTGAAAGCTGGCAATCACCTAAAGAAATAGACAAGAAACTGGACTCTTTTGAAAACAAATACCTAAGAAAAATACTTGGTATAAAGTGGAACGAATTCAAGAACAATGCAGAGATAAGACAGATGAGCAAACAACAACCTGTCTCATGGGCGATTAGAAAAAGAAGATGGACATATGTAGCCATGTGATGAGAAGAAACAATCAGATAGTACCAAAACAAGCTATCAAGTGGAGCACAATAGGCCAAAGAAAAAGAAGTCGACCACGTAAAACTCTAAAGAGGACATTGTTAAGAGAACCCTTGATGAGGTTGAAAGACTCGCCAAGAATAAGAAAACTTGGCAAACAACCATGCGAGCCCTATTTGACGTTTAATGGCATGGGAAGGATATAAGATATAAGAATGGTAACTGGTCTATTAACCAAAAAGTCATTTACGTAACACTAAAGCATTAAAAATGTCCTGCATTACGTCAGGTTTCAATACAGCCGAAACATCAATTTCAAATGTATCCACAATATCTTTCTCGTAGCCATTATCTATCACAACAAGAACCAGAGAGAAGTTCCCGACTATACAATTCACAGTACACACTACTCGAGAATGACCAACTATCAACTCACATTGCCAACGCGATGTTAACACTGCCCACATCTTGATAAAGAAGACAAACAATGACTCAAATAAGCCAGTTTTTAATCACGTTCTTTTGAAAGGATGGCCGGGAACTGCTCATTGTGATAGATACCAAACACAAGCATGTTGATCTGGATTTAAGCTCTAAAATGGATATTCTGGAGCAAGTTGATGAAAAAGTTATGAGAAAGGACATAACGGATAAATTTGAAATTGACGTTTTAACAGTATCGAAACTTGTTAAAATCTGAGGTGAGACTTTCACTCATCTTTAGTTAAAACTCAACTGTAAGCGAAGGTGTGCGAGTTTTTATATGAATGTTGAGTGTACTCTGCAGAAATGGTTCAAGCAGACACGTTCTGCACAGTTGCCTGTGTGCGATCCTATGCTAGCAATAAGACAGAAATTGCAGAACATTTTGCGAAAGAAATGAATATGCTCGATTGGAAGTGTTCGAATGACTTTCTTGAGCGCTTTAAGAAATGTCACAACATAACATTTAAGGTCGCTTCAGGTGAAGTGGGCCAAGTTAACACCAATGCTGTTAATGACCGGATTTCACGTTTGCCAAAAATATTGGATGCATACAGACAGATGACATTTTTAACATGGATGAAACAGGCGAGCTTTATAAACTGCTGCCGAACAGAAGTTTCTGCTTTCGTGACGAGAAGTGCCACAGTGGCAAAGAAGCTACAGATATCTTAACAGCTGTTGTGCGCTGTAATATGTCTGGCACTGAGAAGACTCTCCTCTTTGTTATCAGAAAGTCACGAAATCCACAGTGCTTCAAGAACGTACAGAGCCTGCCCATCACTTACAAGATCAAACAGCATGCATGGATGACAAGTGAAGTGAAGACTGGGTCATTTCTTTTGACAACAAAATGAACCGAAAGAACAGAAATGTTTTGTTGTTTGTTGATAACTGTCCAACCCACACTCACATCGCAAACTGATGGTACAAAGCTTGTTTTCCTGTCACCTAACACAACCAGCATGCTACAGTCGTGCGACCAAGGTATCATTTACGCCTTCAAGCAACAGTACAGCAAACGAATAGTGTATCATGTGCTTCATGCTGTGGAACAAAAGCATGTAGCCAAGATCGTCATCATGATAGCAATTCATTTTACGCATGCTGCATGGAACAGTGTCAGTCAGTCAATGATTAAAGTTGCTTTATCCCAATTAACGCTCTTGTAATGGACCCCGCTCAATGTCACCATATTTTTACGGTCCCAACAATAACAACAACAACAAATTAAGTGGGTTTGACTCTGTGTGTGTGTGCGCGCGCACAAATCAAAGGAAAATGACCCACTGAGAGAGCACAAAATAAGAAATGAGGGAAACATATAAAACGCATAAAAACATTATTGAAAAAAACTATTTCCTTTCTTTTTAAAAAAAAAACTCTTGTCTCATCTCCTTCTTCATATACCTTTCAGTGTTGAGGTGACAGACATCTTGATAGGGCTTGGTAACCTGCTTCATAATGGGATAATAACGTCAGTGCCATGCCAACAGGCATAGGTGGTCATCTCTCTCCATCTTGCTTGATCTACCATGTCTCAAATCAATTTAATTATTTTCACCACATATGCAGTCAGGCCATCTAAGTTTGTCTACTTCTACACCTCCTCCGTCTTTTGCTATTTACCTTTCCAGTCATGGCCAATATTTTGAGACATTCATGTTTACTGATGTGTCCAAGAAACTTTTATAGTCTTTTTCTTACATATGACACCAGTTTGGGATATTCTTTAGCCTACTGTAATATTTCTTCATTTGTTTTTCTGGGTGGCCATGGTATGCAAAGCATCCTTCTTAGGAACTGTACTTCAGCAGTCTTTATTCTATGTTCCAGTTTAAAAAAAAAAAAAAAATTCATGGTCTATGTTTTACTCGCATAAAGCAGAATAGGTTCTATATAGCATCTTAGAACTATTTTTCTTACTTCCAATGACAGTTTTTAATTTGTTAAAATGTTTTTCATTTCTCTAAAATTTGTTTTTGATATCACTATCCTGGTTCTGATTTATTCGGTGCACCTGCCATCAGATACTATCTTATCTTGTATCTTATATCCTTCTCGTGCAGTTAAACATCACATATGGCTCGCAAGGTAGTTCGCCAATTTGTCCTGCTTTCAGCGAGCATTTTAACCTCATTCATTCATTCATTTGCATGCCCCTTGTGAAACTTTGACTCCCTAAAAGCACTACTGTAGGACTCTCGGTTGTGAGCAAGATGGCCTGCTGCTGATGCATCCATTTGCAGATTCTCAATGATGGCTTGCAGCCATCTTCGCCTTGGTCTTCCTCTCGTGTCCACGATATTTGAATAGCTTTTCTGTAGCATTTACAATCAAAGGCATTTATATGTTTCTCAGCTGTTTTGTTAAGTGTCCAGGTCTCACAGGCATATGCTGCGATGGGAAAGATGCATGCCCTTTAAAATCTTATTTTTGTAGTTCTGTCTGTTCCTCTCCACAGATTCTTTAGTTGTTTTACTTTCTGAAGAGCGATAGATGTCCTCCTTTTAATTTCCCTCATTGTATCTCCATTATTAGTTAGTAGTGATTCAAGATATTCAAAACTCTCCACTTCTTCCAATTTTTCCTCATTGATACATATTTCAGCTGCCTTGTTTGTTTTGTCAGTTGTCATCAATTTAGTTTTCTTTGCATTAAGATAGAGGTTTTCTAAGGAAAATACCTGGTATAAAATGAAACGAATTCAAGAACAATGAGGGATAAGACAGATGAGCAAACAACAACCTGTCTCATGGGTGATCAGAAAAAAGAAGATGGACATATGTAGGCCATGTGATAAGAAGAAATAATCAGAGAATACCAAAACAAGCTATCAAGTGGAGAACAACAGGCTGAAGAAAAAGAGGTTGACTACGTGAAACTTTAAAGAAGAAATAAGAGAAGTCAGTTTAGTGGGCATAACATCCCTTGATGAGGTTGAAAGACTCACCGAGAACAGGAAAACTTGGTAAACAACTATGCAAGCCCTATGGGACATTTAACGGCACAGGAAGGATGTAAGATGATACACAGATTGTGATCACTGTTGACATCTGTACCCCTATATGCCCTTACATGTATCAGAGATGTTCTATATTGCTTTCTAATACAAAAATGATCTATCTGGTCTCTAGTTCTATCATCTGGAGATATCCATGTTGCTTTATGCATCTCGTTGTGTGGAAATATTGTGCCTCCAATGACCATGCCCTCTGTTAGACATATTTCAATGAATCTTTCTACGTTCCGATTTACTGTGTCAATTCCTTCTTTCCCCATTACTTTTTCAACATTGGTGTTATCTTTCCCTACCTTGGCACTGAAGTCTCCCACAGATATTATAATTGTACCTAAATATTTATATATACTGATCTGTCTTAATATCTTGCATTGACTATAATTCTTCTGGTATTTTCTTCTGTATGGATATCACCATTACTTTTGTTCTACTGGTGTTTAACCCGTTTTTTTTTGCACTTTCTTCTGTGACTTTGTCTAGGAGTTTTTGTAAGGCTTTCCTACTCTCTGCTATCAGTCCTATGTCATCTGCATATCTGATGTTTACTTTCTTTCCTCCAATCTTTACTCCACCTATTTCCTTGATTTCTCTCATTACTATTTCACTGTTCTGTCCTGAGGCATAACACATCCTTGTCTCACACCTCTTTTTATTTGTTGAAACTCACTGATGGTGATGTCCACTCTTCCTGCTGCCATTTGTTGCCAGTATATGTTCTTTACTATCTGTAGGTTTCTTCCATCAATTCCCAGCTTCTCAAGCATCTTAACAATTTCTATGTCTTACTCTATCAAATGCTTTAGTGTAATCTATGAAGCACACATAAAGATCTCTGTTCACTTCTAGTGATTGTTCTATTAACATCCTTCATATGAAAATTGTGTTTGTTATTCCTTTTCCTTTTACAAATTCACACTGTTCTGATATTTCTGGTTTAATCTTGTTTCTCATCCTGATCATTATAATTCTTAGAAGTATCTTTGTGATGTGGCTCATAAGACTGATCATACAGTGTGATCACATTGAACAGCTCCTGCCTTCTTTGAAAATGTAATGAAGATTAACTTAGTTAAGTCTGTTGGTACTTCTCCTGGATAATAAAGATTTCTGTAATGTCCTCCCTTCACCTCTTGTGTGGGCAGCCTCTTCTTGTGTCTCCTACAATTCTTAGCCTGATATTCTTTGTGGTATACTGTTTAACACTAGCCAAGCAACACAGCCAGACTATCTGACTTTCTAGATTTAGTATAATAGGCATATTACTCCACCCTGATTGTATCATTTCTTATTTGGTCTCTACTCCTAAACAAATAATAATTTAGCATTCTCCTAAACAAATCATAAGGAAAATACTCTGCATCAAGTGGAAGGAATTCAAGAACAATGCAGAGATAAGACAGATAAGCAAACAACAACCTGTCTCATGGGTGATCAGGAAAAGGAGATGGACATATGTTGGTCACGTGATGAGAAGAAACTATCAGAGAATCCCAGGACAAGCTATCAGGTGGAACACAACAGGTCGAAGAAAAACAGGCAGACTACGTGAAACTCTTAAACAGGTCATTGTTAAGGGAGGCCAAATTAATAGGAATAAAATCCTTTGATGAGGTTGAAAAGCTCACCGAAAACAGGAAAAACTAGCAAACTACCTTGCACAAACTATGTGACGTTTATCAACAGGGGTCAGATATAAAATAAGATATATATATATATATTCAACAGGTGGATGGGGGGGGGGGGCATAAGAAGAAGTATGTAGCATGAGTCAGAAGTGAATGTAGCAGTGAAATTGAAAGTCAGAACACAGTGTTAAGAAAACATTTCTGTAGGTTACCACTCTGTCTCACCTTTGGAGATTCTTCATATCCAGATATGGCAATCAATTGTCAGTAAACACCTCAGAAAAGAAAACACCTCTGGGCTACTGGGGTTACAAAATGGTTATAATAACAGTGTTGCCTTGGAGGGGAATGGCCAGTCTGTTATTATACATAATTTTTTAGCTGTCCACATTATGGAGACAGTGCTAAGAAATATTTGCATTGGAGGTTCAAACCTGAGATGAATAAAGAACATTTGTGACATTTTATATTTCAGATATCTTTACTTCTATCTTTACCTTTCTGTTATGGAAGGGAAAAGGAAACAGTGAATGCTGTCTGTTTAATGAAGAAATGAGCAAAAACTACTTCTCTGTGCAAACAGATTCAAATCTGAGATGAATAAAGAACATCTGTGACATTTTATATTTTAGATGAATTGGTACTAAATACTTTGTTAAAGAAAGAAAACTTCATTAGGAAGATATTAAAAAAAAACATGAAAACTTTTTCCTCTCATTTAAAAAAAATCTAACCTCATTTATCAATTTAGTTTCTATCTTTACCTTTCTGTTATGGAAGGGAAAACAGAAAAGGAAAAGAAAAGTAAACAGTGAATGCTATCTGTTTAATGAAGAAATGAGCAAAAACTACTTTTCTGTGCTAGCAGATGTCACGTGCAACAAAGCTGTTGCCATTCTGAAGGAGTACAAAGTACTTCGACACTGTGAAACCAACCACAGGCCAAATTATACCCAATTCATGGGAATACAGTGTAAAGAAAAATTTGAATCAATGCAGCAGTTTGCTTTCCCAAAAACCTCTTTATGAAAAAAAAAACCCACTGAAAATGAAGCTTTAACCAAGGCCAGTTACAAAGTAGCTTATGTTCTGGCTAAAAGAGGAAAGCCATTCGCCAATGGAGACCTCATCAAAGAGTGCATAAGTACATCAGTAATGGGGGAATTGTGATCAGAAAACCCAGATCTATTCAACATTATCAGTCTTGTGCCAAATGCTACTGCTCATAGAACTGAGTAGAAATGAGCATACAGAAAGAAATATAACTGTGGAAGAAGCAATATAACTTTGGAAAAAGCAAGAAGTTTCCAATGGTAGTCTTTCGCACTTGATGAATCAACTGATGTGTGTGATGCATCACAATTCCTAGTATTCACCGGTGGCACTGACATGTCACCCAGGAATTTGAATCGGTACATACCATGCACAATACAGTAACTGGAGAAGACTTCAAAGAAATGTAAAAGACTGTGTCTGAACACAACCTGGAATGGAATAAAATGCAATGTATGACAAATGATGGAGGCAAAAACATGTCTGGGGTGAAAATAGATGTGGCTGGGCACATCACAAAAGTTTGTGAGATTAATGTATTTTCAAAATCTATGTTTGCAACAAACACCACATCTTCTACAGATGGAAGGATCTGGATAGACAGGAGAAGCTCTATGGAGATACTGAAGACCTGAGAAGAAATGCTACCTTTATGAGAGAGATTGGTGTTAGCTTCTTCTGTATGTTATATAGAGTTTTGCTGTCTATTGTTTTTTCTGCATTTTCTGCTTTTTTTTGCCATATTGTCCATATATTCTCTTTTTTCTAGCTGAACTTTTTACTTTTTTACTTTATATCCATACAACAAGAACTTAATATGGAAGAAGGCTGGCTGGTAAAGAGAATTAAATAGAGAAAACTGAAATATTTTTGACACATTAAACGTCATGAGAATTTACAGATGACTGTCTTGGAAGGATGCATAATGGGAAAAAGATAGAGAGGATGACCAAGGTGAAGATGGCTGCAAGAAATCGTTGATAATCTGCATCAGCAGCAAGGAATCTTGCTTACAACTGAGAAGCCTACAGGAAAGCTGTTAGGGAGGCAAAGTTCTGCAAGGGACATGCAAATGATTGACTGATCTGGTTTATTCATTTGTTATTTGTTTTGTAATAAGGTAATAAATTAAATTTCTTTGAAAATGCTAAAAATACGTTGTTAACTGCATGAGAGTCCAGCATTAAGAATACAGCTGTGCAGTGACAGAACTTTGTGTTACCAAGTATGCCAGTTTTAAAAACTTTAGGAACCACTGTACTAGAGCCTGGTTGCCTGAGTGGTTAGACACCCTGTCTACTAATTCAGTGGTTCAAAGTTCAAAATTCAGACTCCAACTTCACCGCAATCAGAACAACCCCATACATGCTCCGCTGTATGTTGCAGCATCCCTCCAAAAGTAATTATTCCCATCAAGTGTTGGTTCTATTTATGGTGCGTTTTCTGTCACACAGTTTGAATTTCCTGCCAGCACCTTTAATTTGTCCTAGCTCCAGCAGTCTCTTCACATCAACATTGTTCTTCCATTCCCACTCATTTTCCTGCAGTCTGTCCAATGCAGCTTTAGCAACGTCTCCCGTGTCCATTCTCAGCCTGCCACTTATAGCCTGTCCAGCAAGTCTTATCTGCCACATCATTGCCATGTACTCCCGCATGCCCTTGACAGTAAAGCCACATCAGGCTTGTCACAGCTGACTGATTTAACAGATGAACACATTCTTTTCTAACCAATTTCTTCTCAATCTTACAAAGCATACTCTGTGAATCCATCACAATGACACCATTAACCACATCATGCCGACACAGCCTCTGTTTCTATTCGCATGCTTGGATGTGGTGACTTCAAAGGTTCCTGAACCCTGTGCCACTACTCTTCCATTTCGTTAGACAACAAAACCCCAACCACTTCTGCTGTTCTGAGTCACTGAGCCATCTGTATATATTACTATGTTGGAAGAACCACAGTGATGCTGAAAGAGACCTTGAACCCAAAGTTCAACTGCCCTCTGTGTCCAATCTTGTCCAACTGTATGATAACCTTTGTTAGCTGAGGTTGGTCCTGTACCCATAACCAATCATCACCTTTAGACACCTCATCAAGACTGCAAACTGACTTTATTGTATCCTCGGTCTCAGCCATCTGGAATCTGCTTCATTTGATGTGCCTTCTCTTTATCAAACCTAGTTCTGTATGGAGAGGATGATCATTCATGCTTGCAACCCTAATGTATGCCTTACCTGAGCATACTTATGTTTAGACCTCACACTCAGCATATCATGCAGACAGAGCATGGTGCCACCAGAGGATCCCTGGTGCATCCCAAGACCACTTTTACTGCCTCGTTATGTACAAGCTCTAGTCTGTTCAGCTGTGCATTCGACAGGGTGAGTAGGCAAGACTATACTCCAATGGTATAGCAAGAAAAGAGTGCACTGTGGAAAGCCTGTTGTGGCCATTAATTTAACTGCTCCCAGTGGCTTCTTGGTTTTTTTGTATTGCACTGTCCACATGGTATGCAAAGGACAATGAACAGTCCTCTTCTTCTTCTTTGTATGCAACTTATGTCTATATCTGCAGTCTTGTCTCTTGGATAAATTTCACTGTTTTTTTGTAATTCATGTATGGAACATAGAGCTTATCTTCTCTGGTGGTTTCAATGGGCCAGTAATTGCTTCTCAGTGTCTCAAAGTTGGTGCAGTTTTGGAGGATATGTTTCACAGTTAGGGTTGCCTGGACACATATACAAAGATTAGTAGTACCAACTTTAACCTTTGCATACATATGACTTCGGAGCCGGCTGTGTCCTGTTCTGAGATGGAAAATGGTGACTTGTTTTCGCATCATGTTTGCGGTTTCTTGTAGATTTTTACTATGTTTTTCTTCTGATTATAGATGATCGGTATGACTGATTGCTCCATTTCAGTGCCCTCTTTGGCCAGACGGTCAGCTTTCTCACTGCCCAAAATCCCATGGTGGAATGGAATCCACTGTAAAGTGACTGTTGTGAGTCAATTTTTTAAAAGAAATCCTTAAGGTCTGATTGTTGCACTAAAGAGCTTCCAATATCGACCTTGCATATGTGAGAAATACTATAGGGCACATATCAATTCTGGAGTTTGACAGTTTTTCAACTGCAGCAATAATTGCTCTAACTTCTGCATCATTGTTGTTGCAGTATTTTTCAGTGGATATGGAAATCTCGTCAGTGGTGTTGTTTGGATATTAAAAATGTGCTCCTGCCCCTCTATTCTTTATGGCACTATGTGCAGATCCATCTGTATACACATGTATCCAGGTGTCACATGGATATTTGTCATCTAGCACACAAAGTGTTGTTGATCTTGCAGGACTGCTTTGCATCTCACCATTCTGCACACCTTTTAGTTTGAATAGTTATTTGTGTACACGCTATTTCTTTCCTTGGTGTAATCTCTGGTACAGATGATAAAGGAGAAAATACAGTTGGAAGGTCAGGTATATACTTACACAGATGCTTGGTCTAATGAATGAAGCTGCTTCTTTTAAGCCGCCTTCATGCCAAATCAGTTAATCTCTTCTTCACGGAGTGGCTTACAGAGCTGAGGGATTTCTCTCCCAAGGTCATGACAATTGTGTCTCTATGTTCTTTTAGCACTTGAACACCAACTATTTTTTGTATTTCTATTACTAGTGTGGACCTTATGACACCTGTGATAATTTGCAGTGACTGATTTTGTACCTTGTCTAGATTATGCAGTCTTGTGCATGGAATGTTAGAACTGCTGGAAAATTAGAAAATGTAAAAAGGGAAATGGAAAGGATGACATATTAGGAATGAGTGAAGTTAGATGGACAGGTGCAGAGAAGATAAACTCTGATAAATATACAATAATATATTCAGGAAGTGAGAAACATGAATGAGGAGTAGGAATAATATTTGACGAACAAACAGCAAGGACAACTGTAGGATATTTGAACATCTCGGACCGAGTCCTGCTAGCCCAACTGAAAGGACGACCAATAAACATAAATATTATACAAGTGTACGCTCCAACATCTGAAAGTTCTGAAGAAGATGTACAGTTATTTTATAATGACATAGAGACAGCCCTAAAACACACAAAGTCACATGAAGTTACTATAGTGATGGGAGATTTTAATGCCAAAGTTGGTAAAGGAAGAACTTCAGACATCGTTGGTGACTATGGACTGGGGGAGAGGAATGACAGAGGTAGTAAATTAATTGAATGGGCAAGAATACACAGCATGGTTGTAGGAAACACCTGGTTTAAATAACATCCTCAAAGACTGGCAATGCGGTCCTTAAAAATGACCAAGAACTGCGAGAACAATACAGAGAACAATACAAAGTTATTATAATAAATAGATACAATGCAATAGAATAGATAAATAGTATAGATGAACAATGGGCAATGTTAAGAGATTCTATCCACCAAACTGTTAAGGAGATAATACCACCAAAAAAAGAAGCCTCTAAAAATAAATGGATGACAAACAACATCTTAGGACTGATGGACATGAGGAGGAGGAGTAAAAATAACAAGGAAAAATATAGCAAGATAAATAAAGAAATAAGACGCAAATTCAGAGAAGCAAAGGAAATATGTTTAAATGAACAGTGCAGACAGATAGAGGACTCTCATAATAAAGACAGCGAAAACATGCACAGAGGAATTAGTGAACTCACAGGCAGGAAAACAAAATATACCACAGGATGCCTGAAATCGAAAGAAGGTAAAATGTTAATGGGAAAAGAAGACATTGTGGACAGATTGACAAAGTACATCGGTGAGCTATATGGAGGAGAAAGACCACAATTAACACTAGATACTAAAAACTGTGATGGACCACCATTCCTAGAAGATGAAATCATAGATGCCATCAAACACATGAAGAAATGAAAAGCGACTGGGCCTGATAATATAACAATAGAAGAAATAGAGGCACTAGAGGAGACAGGAATAAAAATAATAACCAAGTTACTGAATGACATTTACAACAGTAGTTATATGCCCAGTGACCTGATTAAATCCATGTTTATACCACTACCAAAGAAACCAGGTGCAAAGAAATGTGATGACCACAGGACTTTATTATCATGTCACATAATAAAACTACTTCTGAGAATAATTATGAGAAGAACAAGGAAAAAGATACAAATGGAAATAGCAGATGAACAGTTTGGATTTGTTGAAGGAAAGGGAACACACAATGCCATTTATGGTTTATGAACACTAACAGAAAGAGCTTTAGAAGTACAGAAAGATCTCTACTTATTGCTTCATTGATTACACCAAGGCATTCGACAAAGTGAAACATAATGAAATTATTAAATCCTTGAAGACATCAATATAGATGGCAAAGACTTGAGGATTGTAAAACATCTATACTGGCAGCAAGAAGCAGCAATTCGAGTTGAAAACAGAACTGGAAAATATCAACCTATAAAACAAGGGGTGCGACAAGGATGTGTACTATCTCCAGACCTTTTTTCTCCATACAGCTAGAATATTCTAAGAATGATCATCACAGAACTAGGCATAAAAATTGGAGGATACAATATTAACAACCTTTGGTATGCTGACAACACAGTAGTGATAGTTGAGAACCAACAAGACCTGCAAAATCTCTTGGATAAAGTCGCCAAAGAAAGTGAACAGAAAGGCCTTACTTTGAACATAAAAAAGTCAGAGATTATGGTTATATCTAAGAAACAGAATCCACCAACATGTAGTATAAAATTAAACAGAACTATTCTAAAGCAGGTGCAGAAATTCAAATACCTTGAAGAAGTAATAACTTCAGATGGGAAATGCAGAACGGAAATTAGGAACAGAATAGGCCAAGCAAAGACTGCATTTCAGAGAATGAGAAACATATTATCCAACACATCTTTATCAATGAATGTTAGAAAACAAGTCCTAAAACACTATATTGAACCTATCTTGTTATATGGAAGTGAATCATGGACAATAGGCAGGTCTGCACAAAAATCATTGGAAGCAGCAGAAATGTGGTTTATTAGAAGAATGTTGCAAATCCCCTGGACAGCAAAAATAACTAATGAAGAATGTATGAGAAGAGCTGGAGAGACAAAAAAAACCTTGTCAAAAAGAGACAATGTACTTTCATAGGATATGCAATGAGAAGAGGGGGCATAGAAAAAATTATAACGGGAAAAATAGAAGAAAGAAGATCAAGAGGAAGACCAAGAGAAATGATACTGGACAGTCTGACGGGATGGTGTGAGAGGAGATCACCATTTGAGCTGATGGCCTGCATGAAGGATTGTGTGCTCTGGAGAAACATAACAGCCAACACCAGTCGGCATGGCACCTGCTGATGATGATGATGTGCGCCAAGCTGTTAAGCCATATTCTATATGTGGTAAATTCAATCATTCATTCATATGCATATCCTTTGAAGAACTTTGCCTCCCTAACAGCACTCCTGTAGGCCTCTCGGTTCTAAGCAAGATACCCTGCTGCTGATGCATCCATTTGCAGATCATCAACAATGTCTTGCAGCCATCTTTGTCTTGGTCTTACTCTCTTTCTTTTTCCCATTATGTACCCTTCCAAGGCGGTCTTCTCTAGGTTATCATGACATTTAATGTGTCCAAAATATTTAAGTTTTCTTTTTTTAATCCTCTTTACTACCCAGCCTTCTTCAATATTAAGTTCTTGTAGTACGGATATATTTGTTCTTTTTTGTGTCCATGTTATTTGGAGAACTCTTCTGTAGCATTTACATCTAAAGACATTTATGTGCCAGCCCGACTGCAGACCTCTGGAGCCTAAACACAAGATGCAAATAGGCAGCTGGAATGTAAGAACACTTAATCAGACTGGAAAACTAGCACAAACCATCAAGGAAATGCACAGATACAAACTAGACATACTAGGAATACAAGAAGCAAGATGGACAGGACAAGGCAGAAGGAAATTAACAACACAGTGCACAGAAGATACAATAATATGGTCAGGCAAAGAATATCATCATAAAGGAGGATCAGCATTGATTATAACAAAAGAAGCATCAAGAGCACTGCGGAAATGGACCCATATAAATGAATGATTATTATATGCACGCTTCAACTCAAGATTCACGAAGCTGTCTATTATGCTGTTTGTTATGCACCAACAGAAGCAGCTGAAGAGGAATTAAAAGAAGATTTTTACAACAGCCTCCAAGCCACAGTAGAAACAATACCCAAGCATGATATGCTACTCATCTTCGGTGATTTCAATGCAAAAGTAGGTGAGGGAAATAAAGATAGAAGAAGAATCATGTGAAGAGAAGGAATCAGAGAAATAAATGAAAATGGAGAAAGACTGCAGTTTCTGTGATGAAAATATGATGACCATCGAAGGGACAATTTTCCAATATAAAAATATCCATAAACTGAATTTGAGGTCCCCAGATAAAACCACAGAAAACCAAATTGATCACATACTAATAAACAAGTGGAAACGGTCACTACAAGACGTGAGAGCAAGGAAAGGAGCAGATGTAGGAAGTGATCATAACCTTCTGGTAACAAAAATAAATCTAAAATTAAGGAAAGCCAAAATTGGAGAACACAGAAAGACACATTTTGATACAACAAAACTGAAAGACCAGCAAACAAGGAATGAATTCTCAATAGCACTTAAGAACCGCTTCAGTGTCCTACAAGACGAAGCAGAAATGTCCATACTAGAATTCAATAAAACACTACAGGAAACAGCAAAAGAGGTGCTGGGATATTGGAAATGGTGAAAAAAGGAATGGATAAGCAAGACCACAAGGGAAAAGATAGAGCAAAGAAAGGAAATCAAGAAAAAGTTACTGAACACCATATCACAAAGGCTAAAAGAACAAGTTTTAAGTAATTATGCACAAAAAGACAAAGAAGTGAAGGAATCATGCCATCAAGATAAACGTCAATACTATGACAACTTAGCAGAAGCAGCAGAGAAAGCAGTATATGCAATGACACGAAAACTATATACAAAATCACAAAGCAGATGACAGGTAACTTCGGCACAAGATGTGAGAGTGCAGTAAGGACGCATAAGGGACAACTAGTCAGTGGAGAAAGAGAAAAAATTGAAAGATGGAGGGAACACTTTAACACCCTACTAAACAGAACACAAGCAGCACAAACAACAGACATACCAGAAGCAAAAACGGAACTAAACATCAATACAGGACCAATAAGTGGAGTAAAGGAGGCAATAAAGAAGCTAAAATTAGACAGGGCACCAGGTGAAGATGAAGTGACTGCTGAGATGTTGAAAGCAGAAGAAACAGAAACACCAAAACAACTTTGTTGGATACTACAACAAATTTGGGAGCTAGAAAAAGCTCCATAGAAGTGGAAAACTGGCCTTATAGTAAAACTACCAGAGAAGGGTGACCTCAGAGTTTGCAGGAACTGGAGAGGCATTACCCTACTGCCACTCACCAGTTAAGTATTTTGCAGAATAATCATCAACAGAACTGTACCAGCACTTGAAGGAAAACTTTGGAAAGAGCAGGCAGGATTTAGGAAAGGAAGATCATGCATAGACCACATATTTGTACTTAGACAAATATTAGAACAGGCAAATGAGTGGCATAGTACAACATATGCATTGTTTATAGATTTTGAGAGCCTTTGACAGTGTCAACAGAGGTGCACTGTGAAAAATCCTAAGATGGCATGGCCTCCCCCATAAGATAGTAAATGTAATCAATGCCCTATACAAGGGTTTTCAGTGCAAAGTGATTTGTGGAGAACATACCTCCAGCAGCTTTAGGGTACAAACAGGAGTGAAGCAGGGATGTGGACTAAACCCAACATTATTTATCTTGGCAGTAGACTAGTTAATGAAGGGGGCAACATCAGACAAACGCAGAGGATTACAATGGACCCTTGACACAGTGCTGGAGGACCTTGACTTTGCGGACGACATTTGTCTGCTATCAAGCAGCCACAAAGATATGCAAGATAAAATAAACAAGCTAACTCAGAATGCAAACAACATGAGACTAAAGATCAACATAGGAAAGACAAAGTTAATGAAGCAAAATATGAACAACAGAAATGTACTGAGTAGATAGCAAGTTAGTGGAGGAGGTCAACGAATTTGTATATTTTGGCAGTAGAGTAGTAGAAAATGGGGACAGCACAGAGGACATCAACAGCAGACTCACTAGAGCAAACCAGGCTTTTGCAATGCTGCAGACTATATGGAAATCTAAAAAAACTAAGCATGAATACGAAAATCAGGATATTTAAGAGTAATGTTCTAAGTGTACTACTCTATGGAAGTGAATGATGGAAAATCACCAAAACCATAGAAAACAAGTTTAATTCTTTCCAGACTAAATGTTTATGAAGAATTAGAAAAATATTTTCGCCAAACACCATAAGAAATAACATCTTGTTGGCAGAAATGCAGATGAAGCCACTGACAGCAATTATTGAGGAAAGACGATGGCGATAGTTGGGACATGTGCTCCGAATGACTGACAACTCACTACCAAAAATAGCACTAATATGGACACCACAGGGGAAAAGAAGTAAGGGCAGACCAAAAGAGACATAGAGAAGAACAAGAGAGAGGATGCTGAGCAATAGAGGGCTCACCTGGGCAAGAGCAGAAAAAAAGGCAAAAGACAGATATTTGTGGAAAACCCTTGCAGAAGCCCCATGTGCCCTAGGCACTTAAGGTTCAGAGAGATGTGTTTCTCAGCTGTTAAGTGTCCAGGTCTCACAGGCATATGTTGCGATGGGAAAGATGCATGCCCTTAAAAATCTTATTTTTGTAGTTCTGTCTGTTCCTCTCCACAGCTTATTTAGTTGTTTTACTTTCTGAAGAGCGACAGATGTCCTCTTTTTAATTTTCCTAAATTTATCTCCATTATTAGTTAGTAGTGATCCAAGATATTCAAAACTCTCCACTTCTTCCAGTTTTTCCTCATTGATATATATTTCAGCTGTCTTATTTGTTTTGTCGGTTGTCATCAATTTAGTTTTCTTTGTGTTAAGATAGAGGTTTTGCTCTTCACTGTTCTTATGGACTGACATAATTAGTTTTTCAATTCCTTTTTGTGTTGTGGGCAATAATACAGTGTCATTAGCATATTTAATCTCTGGTATTTCATAACCTCCAATTGTTATGGCATCGTAATATTCTTTGTCTACAAATTCTGGTAGAATACTTTGCTAATATACTTTCTTGAGGATTCTTTCACTGGCTCCTCATGTGGTTCTACTCAATTTTCTTAATATGGCTAGCTTTCTTCTGGCTTTTGCTTCTGCACTGTTGATGTATTGCTTCCAGGTCAATTTTGAGTCAAGAGTCACTCCTAAGTAAGTTGATTGGTTGTACATCCTTAAGGATATTTCATTTACAAAGATATTAACTGCTTTCCGTTTAGATGTGAGAGTGAACAGAGTGGTATTTGATCTCTCTGTGTTGATACTTACACACCATTTATTTGTCCATAATGTCAAGATGTCTGCTGCTCTTTGGAATCTCTGTGTAGCAAATGTCATTTGTTCATCTGTAAACTACATGACCATCGCATACAGTGGCACTTTGATTCTACAGGGAAGTTCTTGACCAGGTCATTAACGAATCTGAGAAATAGTGTAGGTGAAAGGACTCCTCCTTGTGGCATGCCATGTCACAGCAGTACTTTCTGGCTTTTGTGTCAGTCCATTACTACACTTGCTTGCTCTTTCATTGTGTAGATAGGTCTTTATTCAGTCATACAGTCATCCACTCACATTGCAGTTTCCACAGTAGACTTTTTTTTTCATACTTTATTAAATGCTTTCTTCAGGTCTATCCATGCTGCTAGAACAAGGTTTTTATCTTGAAATGCATCCTCAGTCTATTAAGAGAGATAGGTCACTTGAACGTCTGTACTGTAGTACTGCCTAAAACCTGCTTGCTGTGGAGTGACAAGGTTTTCGCTTTCTAGGTACCATCCTTTCTGTTGTTCTTCTCCAAGTAAGGGTAGACCAAAAGAGACATGGAGAAGAACAACAGAAAGGATGTTGAGCAATAGAGGGCTCACCTGGGCAAGAGCAGAAAAAAAGGCGAAGGACAGGCATTTGTGGAAAACCCTTGCGGAAGCCCCATGTGCCCTGGGCACTTAAGGTTCAGAGAGAGAGAGGTACCATTTTAGCCTCTGGTCAATGATGTGTTCCTTTGTTTTGCAGAGGCAGTGAGTGAGACTTATTGGCCTGTAACTGGAGCCGTATCGCTGATTTTCCCTCACTTTAACAGTGGTACCATGCTTGGTTTCTTCCAGATTTGAGGTAACCTACCTGTGCGCCAACACACTGAAAATATCTAACAGCTTTCCCACTGATGCCACTCTCAGGTTCTTGATCATTTCATTGGACACTCCTTCTGGTCATGGTGATTTCTTTGGTTTCATTTTACTGATTGCTAGGTCTAACTCACTGTGTGTGGTTGATGCATCCATGACTTCCATTTTTCTGCCTTGTTCCTCTTTTTTCTGTGGGTCAATGTGCACTGTACGCTGTTTCTCTGGATGGATATCAATGTTGCAGTCTTCTGCAAACACGTGAACAAGGTGATCTGCTACCTGTCAACTTTCTTGTCTGGCTTGTAGCCTGGCTTTCTGAATTTGGCCTTAGCATGTTGGTAATTATTGTGATGTTCTTGGCACAGTCTACTTTCTGCTTCCTTTCTGTCATTGTACAACTTTCTCAGCTCACTAGACCAGTATGGTTTATAGCCCCTATGAGTTCCTCTGTGAATGTTTCATGGGCAGCCTGAAGGATACAAGCATTGAATTCTTTCACTATGCTGTTAATATCCCTATCTTCCATGGACAGCTGTCCTACCAGGATACAAGTCTGCACAGACATTGTCCAGTTTGCTTTTTTATAGTTCCATCTGGGGAGGGGGCTACTGGTATTAATGAGTTCAATTTCTACGGTCAGGAAGACTGGTCGATGGTCACTACCTCTCCAAGTTGTTTTCCAACTTTGCATGTAATGTTCCACTTCAGGTCCAGAGAGTGGAATGCCACATCTGGTGTTGAGGTAATATGCCAAGCCCTTGAGTAAAATGTTGGGGGATTGATTGGCTGGTTGATACAGAGAAGTCCATTATCATTCTGCCAGGTCTCATTTTCCTCTCCTCTCATGTCTGTGTGGTCATAGCCCCAGCTCTGGGAATGGCTGTTAAAATCTCCACATATCATAATGAAATGTCCGCTTATGAATGATCAAATGTGATCCCTAAATACTTCATGAAATGTGTTCTCTTAGCATTTTGGCCTTGATACTTCACAATCAGAAATTCAAATCCTACAATTCTGTTATTTCATGAGCACCACAGGATGCCATTTTTTTCTGGGTTTATCAATGCATTGTTATCCTCACACTAGCTTATCTGATCCACCCTGCTCTGTACCCTTGAGGCTAATTCCTTCTAAACATCACATGCTCATATGTTATTTTATCATCAGCATAAGACAGCATCTGGCCCACGCAGTTCCCAAATAATAGTGCATGCCAGTAGAATACGCACAGGAGACAAGGGAGACCCCTGAGGCAGCCCCATAGCAATGGATCTGGGCTCTGTGATCCATGTTCTGTATCTTAAGGCAACCAATCACCTCAACAGTATTGAAGCCATCCATCGAACCAACCTTGCATCTACCCCAAACTCCATCAAATGTGTCAACAGCATTGTCACCCTGTTGTATGCATCCTCAGGATCAAGTGTCACAATTACAGTTTTGTCCTTTCTCTGAAATCCCTCATGTATATCATACACCAGGATCGCTGTATTATTAGTTGTATCTCTTCCTGGACAATAACTTCCTAAAGTATTCGGCAGTAGCCTGCTGGTCTATAGAAAGGCTTATAGTCATCCGGCCATAATCTTTACAGTTACCTTGCCATATATGTTTTGTAATGTAATAATTCAATATCCACTCAGTTTTCTATTGCCTTTTCCTATTTTTGCAACGAAATCAACTATGCAGCCATTCATCAGGTACTACACCAGTCTCCAAGCTCCAGTTGTAATCTTTTGATTTCTGTTTGAAACTTGATATTGTGTTTCTCATCCTTACATACTATGGTGGTACTAGGAGCAAGTTCCAGTAGTGGGGATTTTTTTTCTTCACACCAGAAAGGGCATGCAGTCCACTTTGCCATTTTTAAATGGGTACCAGAAAAATCTGGGAAGGTAAATGTGGCTATATGTGATACTGACCACATCACACTTTCATGTGCCAAATGTCTTGGAAATATGGATCTAACACATGCCTTAATGGCATGGAAATAGGGATTTTACCTTTTTTTTCCTAGAGTCCTGTCTGTTTCTAAGCCTGAATCTGATACTGTAGTGTGATCATGCTTTTAGCTGAACCCCACCCATTGTCTTTTTTATAGCACGGCGGCTATAAACAGGGTAGGCTACATTATATTGTATAAATAATATAAAGAGATTTATATATACATATAACACTATAACTATATATATATATATATCATTGTCCCATGGCCAAAAACATCAGTGTGTTGAGTACGCAAAGGATATCATCAACAAGTGTCGCAGAAATAAACATTTCTTAAATCTGATTGTTGCAGAGGATGAAACATGGATTTTCCGCTATGATCCCACAACTAAACGCTAAAGTGCTCAGTGGAAGTCATCATCATCACCAAAGAGCAAAAAATTTTGTCTTCAAAAGTCGAAAGTGAAGACAATGGTGGTGTGCTTCTACGACAGCAAAGGAGTTATTCACAAAGAATTTATTCCAGAGGGACAGACTGTTACTGCCAAAGTTCATTTAAGCATTTTGAAACGCCTATTGAAAAGGATTCTCAGAGTCCGACCCGAGTATTCAACATCTGGCAGTTTTTTCCTTCTTCATGATAATGCATTGGCTCACTAGGCAGTAGCTGTACAGGAATTTTTGGCCCAAAAACAAGTGTGTGTTCTCAACTACCCACCCTATTCTGCAGATTTGTCTCCCTGCGATTATTTTCTGTTCCCAAAATTAAAGTTACCATTGAAAGGACGCTTCTTTGACAATACCAATGACTTCCAAAGGGTTGTAACATCGAGTTTAAGGGCCATACCAACAGAAGAACTGCAGAGGTCATTCCAGTGTTTGTTAGATCGTGCCACTTGCTGTATCAAGGCACAAGGGGCTTACTTTGAATAAAGGTCTTCAACTGTTGTTTATTTTTAATGGAATTAGTCTCATTACTTAATTGTCGGATCTTGTATATGTATTAATGCTTCAATAATGCCATTGCACGATGTGCTGCCTGAGCATTCTTAATTTGAATGTACAGTCTGCTATGTTTTGCCAAGTGCATATTTAATCATTATCAAATAATCTGTTCATTGCAGACAGAATAAAGGCAAGAAAAGTTTATACAGCTCATGTTTCAGCAAACTGAAGAATTTATGTTATCAGACTATGCCCTTATTATCACATGCCCTGCTATTGTAGTAACAACTGGACAAACTACTTAATTGTTCAAACTAGTGCTGGGTTCAAGATGGCAGCACACACATGCATTATTTGTTGACTGCCACTACTTTGGTGAGGAGGGTGGTTAATTCATCTCAGTTCACACAATTAACTCTGCCTGAATGTAGATTTTTTTTAGATCATTTTTGTATTAGAAAGCAATTCAGAACATCTCTGATAGATGTAAAAGCATATAGGTGTGCAGACATCAACAGTGATCACAACCTGTGTTTAGGGAAAATAAGACTAAAACTGAAAAGCCAATACAAGAAAGCAATACTTAGATAAACAGTCATAGTCTACATGATGAAAATACTAAGAGTAATTTTAATCTGGAACTTACCAAACAGTTCGCTGCATTCAGTGAGGTAGAGGAGACAGATATAGATGAATTATGGCATTCTTATAGCGCAGCAATAATTACAGAAGCTAAAACAAGTGCTGGACTGCAAAATAACAAGTAGAAAAGCTTGGATATCAGATAACACATAGAAATCCATACATGAAAGATGAGCAGCCAAATTAGTCATGCTGAATGTAAAGACAGATCTTTGAAGAAATTTGGCAAAAGCAACATACAAAGAACTAGACAATAAAGTACAAAATTCAGATAGAAGGGATAAAAAAGAATACATGGACAATATGGCGAAAGAAATAGCATACAAGAGAGGCAAACAGGTACTACTGCATCCAAAGAAAGACCACTCCTTAACAAAACTGGCACACTATTAACATCAAGTAAAGACCAAAAGCAAAGATGGGTCAAACACTTCCAACAAATACTTACTCGACCACGCAAAAAAGAATTGACAGACCTTGAAACTGATTTACCACTTCCACAACTAAATGTCAACCTAGATGAAATTACATTGCATGAAACTGAAACAGCAGTGAATCTAATGGCTAACAACAAAACTGCAGGTGAAGATGAAATAACACCTGAAATGCTAAAAGCTACTAACAGTGACAACATGAAGCAACTACAGAGAATTTTTAATAAAGTTTGGACAGAAAAAGTCCCTTCTAAATGGAAAAAAGGAATCATTGTTAAAATACCAAAAAAAAAGGCAACCTTAGCAACTGCAACAATTGAAGAGCAGTAACCTTAATATCACTTATGTCAAAAGTATTTTGCAAGGTCATTTTGAATAGACTTAAAGATACATTGGATACTGCAATGAGAGAAGAACAAGCAGGATTTCGAAAAGGGAGATGTCTCCACCAGATCTTTACTCTAAGAATAACACTTGAAGAACATACTGAAAACCAGAAACCATTAATATAGAACTTCATAGACTTTAAAAAGGCATTTGATAGCATACACAGAGATTCACTGTGGAGTATTTTAGATGGTATTCCATATAGACTTAAAATATTAAGTCTATATGGAATACCATCTAAAATTGTCAACATCATTAAGGACTTATACAACGGATATGTCTGTGCAGTCAAAACAGAAGAAGGGATGAGTGAATGGTTTGAGACTGAAGCAGGTGTGAAATAAGGATGTATACTATCTCATTTGCTTTTGGAAATTGCCATAGACTTCATAATGAAAAAAATGATACACAGGTAACACAGGTATTGATTGGGTACATGGGACCCAACTAGAAGATCTTGATTCTGCTGATGATATAACTCTTATCAGTAATAATGTGAATTCCAAGCAAGAAAAAAAAACAGATATCCTGTCTTCACTGGCTAGCAAAATAGGACTTGAAATTAACAAGGACAAAAAAAAATAATGAAACTTTTCATTAATCAAAATGGACAAATACACACAGAAGGGACAGATGTTGAAGAAGTCAATCAATTTGCATACCTTGGCAGCCAATTTGCATACCTTGGCAGCAACACAGGCCAGGATGGAGACACTAGAAAGGAAGTTAGAATTGCAAGAACAGCATCGATCTTCAAGAATCTTGAGAACATATGGTATTCAAAAGCTATAAGCACAAAAACTAAGTTAAGATTATTCAATTCAAATATAATATCCATCCTCATTTATGCATGTGAAACCTGGAAAACAACTAAAGAAATAGACAAGAAATTAGACTCTTTTGAAAACAAATGCCTAAGGAAAATACTTGGCATCAAGTGGAACGAATTCAAGAACAATGCAGAGATAAGACAGATGAGCAAACAACAACCTGTCTCATGGGTGACCAGAAAAAGAAGATGGACGTATGTCGGTCATGTGATGAGAAGAAACAATCAGAGAATCCCCAAACAAGCTATCAAGTGGAACACAACAGGCCGAAGAAAAAGAGGTCGACCACGTGAAACTCTAAAGAGGACACTGTTAAGAGAAGACAGTTCAGTGGGCATAACATGCCTTGATGAGACTGAAAAACTCGCAGAAGACAGGAAATCTTGGTGAACTACCTATGTGACATTTAGCGGAATGAGAAGGATTTAAGAATGTAGACTCGCTATCTCAGGATCTTCACCTGTGCCACAGAGATTATGCATCTGTGCTGAAACCATCTAACATGTGGCAGAAGGTGGTTGTGTATCTATCATATGTGTTGCAATGGTAGACTAAAGTGTGAGCAAAGTCTGGAAAGTTAAGACACACAGCGCTTGGTGAGGACAATGAAAGGGAAAGTGCACCGGGAGCAGAAGAACATGGTTAAAACAAGTCCCAGTAGGCTTAACAATGTTCAGTTTTTATACTGGAATTGTGCAGGTGTCAAACAACGAGGACCCATTCTTGAAATCAGACCCCTCCAGAAGACACTACTGGGCAATGGCGTGTTATGTGAAATGAAATACTAACAAAACTGGAAGAAAGAAAACATACAAAAAACTCCACTTTACGACAATATAGACAAAGAAATACACAAGAGATGCCCCAAAGAAAAGAAAACATGGCTAGATATAAGCTTTCCCATGCCGTTAAACGTCACATTGGGCTCGCAAAGTAGTTCGCCAATTTTTCCTGTCTTCGGCGAGTCTTTCAACCTCATCAAAGGATTTTATGCCTGTTAATTTGGCCTCTCTTAATAATGTCCTCTTCAGAGTTTCACGCGGTCTGCCTCTTTTTCTTCGGCCTGTTGTGTTCCACTTGATAGCTTGTTTTGGGATTCTCTGATCATTTCTTCTCATCAAGTGGCCAACATATGTCCATCTCCTTTTCCTGATCACCCATGAGACTGGTTGTTGTTCAGTCATCTGTCTTATCTCTGCATTGTTCTTGAATTCATTCCACTTGATGCCGAGTATTTTCCTTAGGCATTTGTTTTCAAAAGAGTCTAATTTCTTTTCTATTTCTTTAGTTGTTTTCCAGCTTTCGCATGCATAAATAAGGGTGGATATTACATTTGAATTGAATAGTCTTAACTTGGTTTTTGTGCTTATACTTTTGAATTCCATATGTTCTCAAGATTCTTGAAGATTGATGCTGCTTTTGCAATTCTAACTTCCTTTCTAATGTCACCATCCTGGTCTATGTAGCTGCCAAGGTATGCAAATTGATTGACTTCTTCAACATCTGTCCCTTCTATGTGTATTTTTCCATTTTGATTGAGAGGAATTTTCATTATTTTTGTTTTGTCCTTGTTAATTTCAAGTCCTATTTTGCTAGCCAGTGAAGACAGGCTATCTGTTTTTTTTTTGCACGGAATTCACATTATTACTGATAAGAGTTATGTCATCAGCAAAATCAAGATCTTCTAGTTGGGTCCCATGTACCCAGTCAATACCTGTGTTACCTGTGCAGCATTTTTTCATTATGAAGTCTATTGCAATCCCAAAAAGTAAAGGAGATAGTATACATCCTTGTTTCACACCTGTTTCAATCTGGAACCATTCACTCATCCCTTCTTCTGTCTTGACTGCACAAACATATCCATTGTATAAGTCCTTAATGATGTTGACAATTTTAGATGGTATTCCATATAGACTTAAAATTCTCCATAATGAATCTCTGTGTATGCTATCAAATGCCTTTTTAAAATCTATGAAGTTCTGTATTAATGGTTTCTGGTTTTCAGTATGTTCTTCAAGTATTATTCTGAGAGTAAAGATCTGGTTGAGACAGCTTCTCCCTTTTCGAAATCCTGCTTGTTCTTCTCTCATTGCAGTATCCACTATATCTTTGAGTCTATTCAAAATGACCTTGCAAAATACTTTTGACATAAGTGATATTAAGGTTACTCCTCTCTAGTTGTTACAGTCACTAACGTCGCCCTTTTTTGGTATTTTAACAATGATTCCTTTCTTCCAATTAGAAGGGACCTTTTCTTCTTTCCAAATCTTGTTAAACATTCTTTGTAGTTGTCTCATGTTGTCACTATTGATAGCTTTTAGCATTTCGGCCGTTATTTCATCTTCACCTGCAGCTTTGTTGTTAGCCATTAAATGGCTAGATAACACCTGCAAAAAAAAAACAGATGAGATAGAGAAACATCAGAAGACAAGAGAGATGTTTGAAAAAAATCAGAAACTAAGCCATGAATCATAAAGTGAATCAGGGAGGCTGCATTAAAAGCAAACAGGGACAACCCTTGATGGAATCCTCAGACACAAATAAACAGTGGAAAGAATACATCAGTGAGCTTTGCTAAGATAGTAGAAATAAAAGCCCATACACAGCCAATGAAGCGGCCCATACACAGCCAATGAAGCAGCCCCACCAATCCTAAAATCAGAAGTAGAAAAGGCCATGAGAACAATGAAACATGGGAAAGTTATGGTTTGGACAACATCAGCATAGAAATGTTAGAAACCCTAAAAGAATTTGAAACAGAGAAGATCACAGATTTGTGTACAACAGAGGATACTTTCCACAGAATCTGAAAACAGAAAACACTACCAAAAAGAACAAAACACATTCAGTAGAATACACTGAATTTAGAACCATCAGCTTAATGAAGCCATGTGACAATGATAATATGTAAAATCATTCTAGAGAGAATCAGAAACAAATGTGGAAATCAGTGATCAGGAGTTTGGATTTAGACAAAATAGTGGAACAAGAGAAGCAATATTCAACATTAAGATGATAACTGAGAAGTATATGGAAGTAAAAAAAAAAAAGAACATTTATGCTTGTTTTATAGATTACACAAAGGTCTTCGACAGAATCAGGCACGAACAGCTAATGGAATGTCTGAAAGAGATTAATGTAGATGGCAAAGACATCACAATAATAAGTAAGCTATAATGGAAACAGACAGCAGCTGTGTGGCCCAACACGAACTACTCAACACCATTAGATATACTGTAAAAGAGGGGTCAAACAAGGATGTGTCCCCTCTCCATGTCTGTTTAAAAGAGAAGGTATTCAAAAAATTAATGAGATGCCTGGACATTAATGGAATAATAATCAATGACCTAAGATATGAAGATGACACTGTGCTTATGACAGAGAACCAAAAAGACCACAGAATTTAGTGACACAAATAAACGCCAAAAGTCAAAAGTATAGACTGAAAATAAATATCAGAAAGACAAATATTATGGTAATCAACAGAGAAGAAATACTGCCAGTCATAAATATAAAAATAAATGGAGAATTACTTCAACACGTGAAAAGCTTCAGGTATTTAGGACATGTGATATCAGACGATGGAAAATGTTAAACTGTAATGAACTGGAATAGCAAAAAACACCAGCAGAACGTGAGCAAGATCCTTACAACAAAACAAATATCACAGCAATTGAGATTACGCATCGCAAAATGCTACATATATTCAATATTCCTTTATGGTGTAGTAGCTTGGACCTTGAATAAGGCAACAGAAAAGAATATCAAAGCCTTTGAAATGTGGATATATACTCATAGAAGAATAGAGTGTATCCTATGGACAGAAAAGAAAACAAGAAGGGCTAAATCAGCTAGAAGTGTAAAGAGAAATACTGAAAATCATAAAAACAAGACAACTTTGAGCATGTCAAGATGCATAATACTATACTGAAGATCCTTCTCAAAAGCAAGATCAAAGGGAAGAGAACAAGAAGATGACAGCAACATAGACTGGTGGACAAAATCAAGAGATGGACAGGAAGCAGTTTGGGTGAGTGAACTATGAAGACAAGAAACAGAGTAGAGTGGAGATTCATTGCAGCCAACCCTCCATGGGAAGACAGCAAGAGATGATGAGATGATGTGCTACGCATGGCCAGCTTCATTCAGAACAGCTTTGTAGTGTAAGAGATTAACATTTCCTGCTGGGAAAGTGATGAAATGTCATTATGGTCCAGTCTGAGCACCTTTATGTGTTGGTCAATATTTACACCTGCAATGTGAATGTGAATTCCCAGAGATGGTAGTGCCTGAGTGAAATTACACTGGTAGAGAGGAATGTTGTTTTCTGTGGTGTTTTCAATGAAAATGGCAGATTCTGGGAAAACAATCAAAGGGGGGAGATTGAAGTTGCACTTGAAACCACTGCTCTTATGTATATCAATCATTGCAGTGCCACCAGAATGGCCAGCAGATCAGGGGAGGAAGATAGTATTAATGACGTAGCACATATTTCCCCTACTCTCATTTCTGTGTGCAAGTGGGGTGTTCTAGGACACCATGACATTGATCATCAGCCTCCCTAACAGGGCCCCTGTAGGCCTCTCGGTTGTAAGCAAGATGGCCTGCTGCTGATGCATCCATTCGCAGATTATCAACGATGTCTTGCAGCCATCTTCGCCTTGGTCTTCCTCTCTTTCTTTTTCCCATTTTGCATACTTCAAAGATGGTCTTCTCTAGATTATCATGACATTTAATGTGTCCAAAACACAGTTTAAACTCTGTTTAATCCTCTTTACTAGCCAACCTTCTTCAATAATAAATTACTGTTGTATGGATATATATATGTTCTTTTTTGTGTCCATGATGTTTGAAGAACTCTTCTGTAGCATTTACATTCAAAGGCATTTATATGTTTTCCTGCTGTTTTGTTAAGTGTCCAGGCCTCACAGGCATATGTTGTGATGGGAAAGATGCATCTTATTTTTGTACTTCTGTCTGTTCCTCTCCACAGTTTCTTTAGTTCATTTACTTTTTGAAGAGCAATAGATGTGCTCCTTTTAATTTCCCTCATTGTATCTCCATTATTAGTTAGTGATGATCCAAGATATTCAAAACTCTCCACCTTTTCCAATTTTTCCTCACTGATATATAAATTTCAGCTACCTTATTTTTTTGTTTTGTCAGCTGCCATCAATTTAGTTTTCTTTGCATTAAGACAGGGTTTTGCTCTTTACTAATCTTGCAGACTGACATAAATAGTTTTTCCATTCCTTTTTTGTGTTGTGGACAGTAATACTGTGTCATCAGCATATCTAATCTCTGGTATTTCGAAACCTTTAATAGTTATGGCATTGTAATATTCTTTGTCTACATCTTCTCTAACATTCCTCATTATATTTTCAGTATACAAGAAAATTCAAAATCTCTACTACTGTATTCTCTTCACTGCAGTCTAGACATTTTTAAATTAAATTTTGAGCTTTGAATGCAGAAATATGCTGCTCTGGATGAAATAAACTACCACTGAAAGACATATTTGTTGATAAACAAAAACCTAGCGATGATAAACTCGTTAAATTAACACACAACCACTCTGAATTCAGCTGAAACATGTGCCTCGTGTCAACAAATGGATTCCGGAAGGAAGTCCAATTGCTGGTTTTAAGTATACTTTGATTATCTTCAAAATTAAATAGCTACAAACTATCATCACACTGAGTGGTGAATGGCCTTCTGAGGGGTACAAAAACCACACAGGATGCGTCACAAAAGATACATTTCACTAGCTCTTCCATACTTCTGATGTCCTTCTATTCTATCACAACAATCTTGTATGTACTGTTTTTTTGTCTTTTATGTTTCCTCTTACTTCTTTTGTAACAAATTTAAGAGTGGTGATTGATAAGCTCTCGGCATAAGGTACAAATACTTGAAACACATATCTGATATTAGGTGCATTTGTAGATCAGGTTAATGACACCAAGTTTCAAGAAATTAACTGCAACCAATTTTTTTTTAACAGGCTACTGAAGTGGAAAGGGGTGGCAGAAATTGAGGGTGTGCTATATTGGTAGACTTCAAAAGGGCAGAATGGTCACCGGGGCCTACTGCGCTAATCTTATGAAGCAAATGCTGGTCAAATTGAAGGAAAAGCGTCGAGGGAAATTGATGAGAGGAGTCATCTTTTACCAAGACAATGCTCCAGTTCACAAGTCGGCGGTGGCAATGGCTGCCATTCATGAATGTGGCTTCCACCTTCTTGAACATACTCCTTATTTCCCAGATTTGGCCCTTTTGGATTATTACCTGTTTACCAAACTCAAAAAGGAGCTCAGTGGTTGCATATTTGCTTCAGATGTCATTCATTCTGTGGACCACTTTCTACTGGCACAAGATGCTGACTTTTACAAAGAAGGGATCCGTATGCTTCAGGATTGCTGGACTAAGTGCATACACTTGCAAGTGGACTATTTTGAGAAATAACCCAAAAAAGTTGTCCATAAATAATCTGTTGTACCTTATACCGAGAACTTATCAATCACCCTTCGTATATTCCTCTTTGTTGCTCTTTGTCACTTTCCATTTCATCCTCATTTCTAAGTAGTTTTATTAGTTCTAGTGTGCCTGTTGTAATCCATCCATTCTTTTGTGTTTTTTTTTTACTGGACCATGTCTTTAGCTGTTGTTATTAGGATATCTCTATCCTGCATAGCCAATCCATCTGGTGTCATATCCTCCTGTACAACCATCAGGATCATGAAATGGTTCTTCACTTCAGTACCGTATTGTTCTGGTATTTTTGCAAGATCAAAGTGAAGTGGTCTTGATCCCCTAACTTTCTTTTTTATCTTTATCTTCATGTCTGCTATTAATAACTCATGGTCCGTGTCACAATCGGCACCTGGTAAAGTTTTTGCTGATGTCATACTTGATCTCCAACTTATTTACACTAAAATGTAATCTGTTTGATTGTTGGTTTTCTTATCAGGTGATGTCCATGTTTAAAGCCTTCTTGGATGTTGTCTAAAAAAAGTGTGTTAACAATCATTAGCTCATTTTCGTTGCAAAACGCCATGAGATTGTCACCTGTTTCATTTCTATGTCCTATACTAAATTTCCCCAAAACATATCATTCGTCTTCTGCTCTTTCTGTACCAGTCTTTGCATTAAAGTCCCCCATTAACAATACAATATCATTTTTTGTACCTGGTCTATCGTTGTTTGCAGTGAGTTATAAAAGTCTTCTACTTCCTCTTCTTCTGGTGCTGATTTAAGTGCATATATCTGGATAACTTGCAGAATAATCATCAACAGAATTGTACCAACACTTGAGGAAAAACTTCAGAAAGAGCAGGCAGGATTTAGGAAAGGAAGATCATGCATAGACCACATATTTGTACTTAGACAAATATTAGAACAGGCAAATGAGTGGCATAGCACAACATATGCATTATTCATAGATTTTGAGAAAGCCTTTGACAGTGTCAACAGAGATGCACTGTGGAAAATCCTAAGATGGCATGGCCTCCCCCATAAAATAGTTAATGTAATCAAAGCCCTATACGAGGGTTTTCAGTGCAAAGTTATCTGTGGAGAACATACCTCCAGCAGCTTTAGGGTACAAACAGGTGTGAAACAGGGATGTGTACTATCACCAACATTATTTATCTTGGCAGTAGACTGGTTAATGAAGGAGGCAACATCAGACAAACGCAGAGGATTACAATGGACCCTTGACACAGTGCTGGAGGACCTTGACTTTGCGGACGACATTTGTCTATTATCAAGCAGTCACAAAGATATGCAAGATAAAATAAACAAGCTAACTCAGAATGCAAACAACATAGGACTAAAGATCAACGTAGGAAAGACAAAGTTAATGAAGCAAAATGTGAACAACAGAAATGTACTCAGAGTAGATAACAAGTTAGTGGAGGAGGTCAACGAATTTGTATACCTTGGCAGCAGAGTAGTAGAAAATGGAGACAGCACAGAGGACATCAACAGCAGACTTACTAGAGCAAACCAGGCTTTTGCAATGCTGCAGAATATATGGAAATCAAAAAAACTAAGCATAAATATGAAAATCAGGATATTTAAGAGTAATGTTCTAAGTGTACTATTCTATGGAAGTGAATGCTGGAAAATCACCAAAGCCATAGAAAACAAGTTTAATTCTTTCCAGACTAAATGTTTACGAAGAATTAAACACATATTTTGGCCAAACACCATAAGAAATAACATTTTATTAGCAGAAATGCAGATGAAACCACTGACAACAATTATTGAGGAAAGACGCTGGCGATGGTTGGGACATGTGCTCCGAATGACTGACAACTCACTACCAAAAATAGCACTAAGATGGACACCACAGGGGAGCAGAAGTAAGGGTAGACCAAAAGAGACATGGAGAAGAACAACAGAGAGGATGTTGAGCAATAGAGGGCTCACCTGGGCAAGAGCAGAAAAAAAGGCGAAGGACAGGCATTTGTGGAAAACCCTTGCGGAAGCCCCATGTGCCCTGGGCACTTAAGGTTCAGAGAGAGAGAGATCTGGATAACTGTTAAATTTCTAGGAGTGCCCTTAAGTCTAATAGTGAGGATTCTATCACTTATTGGATTATAACCTCATAATCTTCTTCTTCTTCGTTCACATTGTCTGTCTATACCTGCAGTCCTGTCTCTTGGATAAATTTCACTGTTTTTTTGTAATTCATGTACGGAACCGTAGAGCTTATCTTCTTTAGTGGTTTCACTGGGCCAGTAATTATTTCTCAGTGTTTCATAGTTGGTGCAGTTCTGGAGGATATGTTCCACAGTTTGGGGCACCTGGGCACATGTACACAGATTAGTAGTACCAACCTTAAACTTTGTATACATATGACTTCGGAGTCGGGTGTGTCCTGTTCGGAGACGGAAGATGGTGACTTGTTATTTTCTGTTTAGCATGTGATAGTCATCATGTGGTGGTGTCTGTGGCTTCCTGTAGGTTTTTATCATGCTTTTCTTCTGATTATAGGTGACTGGTATGTCTGGTTGCTCCATTTCAGTGCCCTCTTTGGCCAGATGGTCAGCTTTCTCATTGCCTGGTATCCCACAGTGGGAGGGAATCCATTGCAGAGTGACTCCATGTTGTAAGCCAATTTTTGACAAGGCATCCTTAAGGTCTAGTAGTTTGTTGCACTGAAGAGCTTCCAGTACTGATTTTGCATCTGTGAGAATTACTGCAGGACATGTATCAATTCTGGAGTCTGATAGTTTTTCAACTGCAGCAATAATTGCCCTAACTTCTGCATCAAAGTTGTTGCAGTATTTTCCAGTGGGTATGGAAATCTTGTCAGAGGTGTTGTTTGGATATTCAATATGTGCTCCTGCCCCTCCATTCTTTATGGCACTGTGTGCAGATCCGTCTGTATACACACGTATCCAGGTGTCACATGGATATTTGTCATCTAGCACACTAAGTGTGGCTGTTGACCTTACAAAGCTGCTTTGCATCTCACCATTCTGCACACCTTTCACTTCAGTCTGAATAGTTATTTGTGTATAATCTGCTTCTTTCCATGGTGTATGCTCTGGTACAGATGATAATGGAGTGACTACAGTTGGAAGGTCAGGTATCAGCTTACACATACGCTTGGCCTGGTGAATGAAGCCGCTTCTTTTAAGCCGCTTAATGCCAAGTTATTGAATCTCTCCTTCAGGGATGGCTTACAAAGCTAAGGAATTTCTCTCCCATGGTCATGACCTTTGTGTCTCTACGTTCCTTTAGCGCTTGAACACCAACTATTTTCTGCATTTCTACTATTGGTGTGGACCTCATGGCACCTGTGATAATCCGTAGTGACTGATTTTGAACCTTGTCTAGATTATGCAGCGTAGTGTTTGATGCTGTACACCAAGATGTTGAGCCATATTCTAAATGTGGTAGAATACTTTGCTGATATACATTCTTGAGGATTCTTTCACTAGCTCACCATGTGGTTCCACTTAATTTTCTTAATATGGCTAGTTTTCTTCTGGCTTTTGCTTCTGCACTGTTGATGTGTTGCTTCCAAGTCAGTTTTGAGTCAAGAGTCACTCCTAAGTAAGTGGGTTAGTTGTCCATCCTTAAGGATATTTCATTTACAAAGATCTTACCTGCTTTCTGTTTAGATGAGAGAGTGAACAGAGTGGTACTTGATTTCTCTGTGTTGATACTTACACACCATTTGTTTGTCCATGATGTCAAGATGTCTGCTGCTCTTTGGAGTCTCTGTGTAGCAACTGTCGCATATTCATCTGTACACCACATGACCAGATCATCTGCATACAGTGCCGCTTTGATTCCATAGGGAAGTTCCTTGACCAGGTCATTAATGAATACAAGGAATAGTGTAGGCGAAAGGACTCCTCCTTGTGGTACACTGTGTCGCAGAAGTACTTTCTGGCTTTTGTGACCATCCATTACTACTCTAGCTCTTCTATTGTGTAAATAGGACTTTATCCAGTTGTACAGTCTTCCATTCACATTGCAGTTTCTTAGTTTCCACAGCAGACCTTTTTTCCATACTTTATCAAAGGCTTTCTTTAGGTCTATCCACGCTGCTAGTACAAGGTTTTTCTCTTGGAATGCATCCTCAATTTCTTGAGATAGGTCACGATCTTCCGTACTGTAGTACTGCCTAAATCCTGCTTGTTGTGGAACGAGAAGGTTTTCACTTTCTAAGTACCATTTTAGCCTTAGGTCAATGGTGCATTCCATTGTTTTGCATAGGCAGCTAGTGAGACTGATTGGCCTGTAGCTGGAGGCAGTATCACTGTTTTTCCCTGGCTTTAGCAGTGGTACCATGCTTGCTTCCTTTCAGATTTGAGGTAACTTACCTGTGCTGCAGCACATATTGAAAATATCCAACAGCTTTCCCATTGCTGCCATTCCCAGGTTCTTGATCATTTCATTGGACACTCCATCTGGTCCTGGTGACTTCCTTGGTTTCAGTTTACTGACTGCTGGGTCTAACTCGCTGCGTGTGATTGGTGCATCCATGACCTCCACTTTTCTGATTTGTTCCTCTTCTTTCTGTGGGTCAATGCGCACTGCACGCTCTTTCTCTGGATGGATATCAATGTTGCAGTCTTGTGCAAACATGCGAGCAAAGTGATCTGTTACCTGCTTACCTGTAAGAGTTTTCCCATCCTCTCTGTACTTCTTCCAGTACTCTCATCATTTAACTGTTTGATTAGTTCCACAGTTTCCTTCCATCCTTTTCAAAGTTTAAGGACTCTGTTTTCTCTCTCCAACTTTCCCGTCTGGCTTGCAGCTTGGCTCTCTGAAATTTGGCCTTAGAATGTTGGTAATTATTGTGGTGTTCTTGGCAAGATCTATTTCTGCTTGCTTTCGAGCTGCTTCCACATCATCATGGAGCTTTCCCAGCTCACTAGACCAGTATGGTTTATAGTCCCTGTGAGCTGCTCTGGGAATGGTTTCACGAGCGGCTTGAAGGATACAAGCATTGAATTCCTTCACTATGCTGTTAATATCTTTACCTTCTATGGACAGCTGTCCCACCAGGATACCTGTACGATGTCTGTACATTGTCCAGTTTGCTTTTTTATAGTTCCATCTGGGGAGAGGGCTACTGGTGTTAAGGAGTTCATTTTCTACTGTCAGGAAGACTGGTCGATGGTCGCTACCTCCAAGTTGTTTTCCAACTTCACGTGTAATGTTCCACTTCAGATCTGGAGAGTGGAATGCCAGATCTGGTGTTGAGGTTGTACGCCAAGCCCTTGAGTAAAATGTTGGGGGATCCATTGGCTGGTTGATCAGGAGAAGTCCATTATCATCCTGCCAGCTCTCAACTTCCTCTCCTCTCTTGTCTATGTGGTCATAGCCCCAGCTCTGGGAATGGCTGTTAAAATCACCACAGACCATCAGTCTCTCTTTGTGTGGGATTGTTTCTAAAGCAAGTGGGCGGTCATTAGGACAGTAATAGTTAAGGAGGTGGAAATCTGTATTACTACTTTTTAGATGATCATCTGATATTCGGCTCCTTCCATGAACACTCCCACCTGACATGTGCTGATGTTATTCTTAACAAGTGTGAGTACTCCTCCTTTTCTTCTGTCCTGTCGGTCTGATCTAAAACACTGGTAGCCTCTGATTTTAAAGGCGGCATCTTTGGTTAGGTGTGTCTCCTGTATGCAGCATATACTTACCTGCTCTGCAAAAAGTATGTTCTCTAGTTCCACCTTTTTGCTATAGCCATTTCTAACACTGCTGACACCCTCAGCATTCCACTGCATTATTTTAAGCTCTTGCTTTTTGGCTGTTTTCTTCCGTTGTATTTTTTGGCCAGTAGCTCTACTCTCATGTCTCCTGACTTCATAAGACGAACTGAGAGGACCTCCAGTAGCATTGGGTGGACCCTTTCGAGGCAGGGGGCCCGGCACTGCACCTGCCTGGTTAGTCTTCACAGGGCAAGCACCATGTCTGAATACTGCAGATAGAGACATTCATTAGCGATAATGCGTGTTACCCTGATTTTTGCGATGCGCCTTTTGGCTGGGTAACTCCAACTTCAGCACCTTTCCTTGCTAGGGCAGACTGTGGTCTTGCTCAGACTGTCATGAAGACAGTGTGGTTGGCCTGGCCAAAACTTTGTTTTCCAGCCTCTGGTGGCTATATGTAAGTTCCTTCTCCATGTCAGATGGTTTGGAGACAGTTCCACAAAGACACTCTGACTATGAGATGAGGGATCTGATGAGTGCTTCAACGATATCCATTCCCCGCCACCTATAGTCTACTGGCTCTGTTTTGTTTACATCATTCTGACAGCCATTGTTGTAAAGACCCAGAGGCTTGTCACGTCCTGGATTCATTGGTTTCACACCAGACTTCCCTCATCCCCGCCAGAGATCTCCATGTCCCCATCCGTCCACCAACCTGACATTACATTTTACAAAAATAACAATTACAATTAGTGTTGATTGCTACAAGTTTCTGGGCTACAGAAGTAGGTCACAGTTTTTAAGCAAACAGATCTATGTTCCCTGTCTCACAAACACTATGTTAAGATAAGTGTGGTCTTAACACAGTTGTTCCCAGGGGGATAACCTCATAATGCTTTTGATGTTAATTTGTCCAAGTAAAAAGCCACTCCATTCTTTCCTCCTAATTCTCCACCAGAGTATATAAAGATACCATTATTTTCATTCTTGAAGTGTCCTGATCCCTTCCACCAATGTTTGCAGATTCCCAAAATGTGTATCCTCGTTCTTTTCATCTCGTCACTTATTATTTGATACTTTACTTCATACATACTTCTCACATTCCATGTTCCTACTTATTTTTCTTTTTAGTTTGATGCAGGGGTTTTTCTCGGTAACGCCATCAGGATTTTGTCCGTCATCACAATTACTAGTACTGACCTCTGTCTCACACTCTTCTCCAGTGTTAAAATTAGATATATCTGGCCTGAGGGACCCGCCACCAGATCTTCTTCTTACCTGACCTTCCATGTTGCTGTTTGGGTTTCTTGGTATAATTCCAGAAGGTAGTTTACCATTGGTTTCCTTCCAGGCAGTGACTGTACTAGTCATGCAGTATACTGGTAGCAAAAGAAAGATCCAGAAAAACAAAAATGTGCAGCAGCAGGTGACTGTGTGTCTGTCATTTGTGTTCTATAGTGGATGAAGGTGTAAGCCAAGTCCAGAAAGCTAAAATATACAGGGCTATGCAAGGGCGATGAAAAAGACAGGAGAAGTGGACAAAAAGAATGAAATACACAGCAGTTTGTTTGCTCAGAGCCTTGCTTTTAAAGAGCATATGGATCATGTGGTACTGAAGACTAAGAAGGGACTGGCCGTGATGAAGATATTGACTGCAGTGGGCTGCAAGCAATAAAGGTAGATAGAGGTGTGTGGTGCAGTTTTACAAAGCATCAGAGGGAGTGAGTAAGTAAGAAAAAACGAATAGAAAGTATGAGAGTAAGATGAGAACGTATAAATGAAAAATATACAACATCCAATATTTTGGAGTGAGCCTTTTTTGAGGATTACATACACAAACAATACAAAACATATACCTAAATGAAAAACTTATCTTAGTGGCATCTTCCAGAAGTAGGAAACACAAGAATGCTGTCCCACAGATGAGGCAGAGACCATGGGGGGGGGGGGGGCCACAAAGGATAGAGGATTAAGCCAATCTGAAAGAAGAGGCAGAGGAAGGGCGAGAAACAGGTGAGGGAAGAAGGAGAGCAAAGAGATAATGAATGAAGAATAGAAGGGACCATAAAAACCTGTAGGCCGCTGGAGATGCAAAACGTCCTGGGGCAGGGAAGCAGGCACAGTTTGGCAGTTAAGAACATACTGTTTCGCCTTCGCCATCTCCATCTCCTCCAGGCCGAGCCTGATACACGTGAACTTTTTGGGGAACCCCCATTGGTGGCCTACAAACGGGACAAGAACCTCAGGGATCTTTTAGTTCGAAGTTGCCATAAGACAGATGACACTTTTTATGGTACCAGACCTTGCGACATCATAGATACAACACTTGCCCATCTATTGTCGAGGCTAGCCAGAGCTCCTTCCCTAAGTCCACGTTATCAGTTTAGGAGGGCTTCACCTGCACTTCACACAATGTTATTTATGCTATTATGTGCAAGTGTTGTGAAATGAAGTATATGGGGGAGACCGGTTTACACTTAGGAGATTGTTTTCATCAACATCTTAACAACATTTCTAAGAGGGCTTGGACACCTGTGGCTAAACATTTCTGCCTTAGCAACCACAGGAGAAAACAGGACATTTCTGTTAGTGTGATCCGCTCTTGTTCTGCTAATGTACAATCTCGGAGGGTCCTAGAACAACGCCTTTTTTTCAAGGCTGGCTGTCTCCACCCAGCTGGAATTAACAATGTCTTAGCTTCCTTTAACTTCTTTAGTTTTCCACTTTTTTTCTGCATTTTATACTCTAATTTCCCGTTTCTTTCTCCTAGCTTCACTCCCTACTGCCACCTTCTCTTCTTCTCTGGTGTCCTATAGGTGTTTATTGCCCTTCCAGGTGTTGTCCTATTCACCATTATCTCCCTGCCCCACCACATTTTGCATCTCCAGCAGCCTACAGGTGTTTATAGCCCCTTCTACTCTTCATTCATTATCTCTATATCCTCTTCCCACCCCCCACCCCCGACATCTGCTTCTCTAGTGGTCTGCAGGTGTCTATTGCCTTTCCTCCCTTCCCCTTCCCCCTTCCACCTGTTTCTCTCCCTTTCTTTGCCTCTTCTTTCAGACTGGCTTCATCTGCTATCCTTTGTGGGCCCTCCCCCCAGTCTCTATGGGACAGGCACTCTTGTGTTTCCTACTTTTGGAGGATGCCACTAAGATAAGTTTTTCATTTATTTATATGTTGTGTCTTGTTTATGTATGTAATCCTCAAATAGATTCACACCGAAATACTGGATGTTGTATGTTTTTCATTTACACATTCTCAACTTACTCTCATACTTTCTATTCCTTTTTTTTTCTCACTTACTCACTCCCTCTGACACCTTGTAAAACTGCACCATACACCTCTATCTACCTTTATTATTTGAACCAGTTTTACTGCAGTCACCATCCCTTTTATCTGATTACAAGCAATGTAACCTTGTTCATTTATACCAGAAACTATCTCGGACTGAGAATAACCTGACAAACCTCACTCTTAGCCAGAATGAAGCCATGCACATCATACTTGGGTGCGCAAAGAGTATATCATACAAGGCAATGAGTTAACTCCTTGATTTCCCAACCATGGAAGATAGGACAAGAATGTGCTGAGTACGCACATACCTCTGTGTCAGTGCCAACCATACCACCTTATGACAACAGGTGCAGAAGTGAAAAGGGCAACATGTTTAAAAGAGAAAAATCCTAAATGGGGCAGGCAGAGGAATTGTGCAACAGGTCTCTCCATTTGAGGACACAGAACCTGGTGAGGAATGGGTGTTAGTGCCAATGACATGCTGTACACCTTTTTCAGTTTGTACTGGACAAATACTGCAGACAACAAAATCCAGTAGTTGTGGAGGCCACAGTGCAGGCCCTGATTTCTGAAAACTCTGGAGTGTGAAGCAGTCATTTATACAGATGGGTCTGTTGTTAGACACAGGCACAGTGCATGAGCTTTCACTGCCCAGGATGAAGGAAAATGGTGAAGGAAGATAGTAATTTTACTTTGATTACAAGCAGTCTGACGATGGAGGTCGCGGCAGTCATTAAGGCAATAATGTCACTGAAGACAAAGGCCTTCACCCAAGCATGTGTTAGCAATTCAATGACTACACTCAGGAAGACTGGGTCTGAAAGCAGTGGCTGGAGTCTATGAATCTGTTTCATCTTTGTGCCAGGACACGTGGGAGCAAAAGGTAATGAACAAGCGGACAGCCTTACTGGTAATGGCCACTGTGGAAAATGGACAAGCAATGGACTAGGCTGATACTCTAAATGCTCTTAAAGAGGCTGGCAGCATCAGGGATTTCAGTGACAACTGTGTATCTGAGACCATGGACAGACTGCTTGAGAACAATGTCAAATGGGGTGCAGCCAGATGAGAGCACTGTGCAGGGGGCCAAAGAAGGCTGGTAAACCAACAAAGAACTGGTGTCCTCAGTCACTGCACACTGGGGGAGATACTGAGGAAGGGATCAGAGCACTTATGAACTACTTGTCCAATGTGCAGTGAAGATGATCTGACAACTAACTAACTAATACAGAGTAACAATTTCATATACATGCATACTCATGATTTTAGCAAGTACCTTGGCTTTCACAAGTGAAATACTTGTATTTGGCCAGCCCAAAATTTGAATATCTGTATCTCTGAGTATGAAAGTCTTGTATTCAGTACGCTCCCAATTTTTAGTAAGTTCCACCGCCAGAAACCCCATGTCAGCCTCTATTCTAAGACTGTTGAAACAGTCTATTACCATGGAAAACCTTCAGGATGTGATAAACCTTCATAATGAGGACAATGACTGTGCTAGAGGAATAGTATGTTATTAGAGGCAGCAACTCAGAGCTGGCCAATTCTGTCCTACTTCTTCACTAGTGCTCCTTGTAGCAGGTCATTATTTTTCAAACAACATGTGAACAATGTAGTGGAGAAACCAAAGAAAGGAATTAGTAGAATTAATACTGTCATGGTGATGTGCTGAGACTAATTTTCAACAACATGCACTTCTTTTGACAAGTGCAGTCACTGATAATGTCAGTTTTGGATTATGGAATCTCCTCGCACTGTCTCTGACAGATATCAAAGCAAAAGTCCAGAACAAGACCATAAGGGCAATCCTGGGATGTACCAGGGACTATGAGGTACTTAGAGAGGCTATCCATTGCACAATGCAAGCATGCACTAGTGAAGGCCTATCTCAGTGTTGTCAAAAGGACAAATCATCCACTCACTTCACCCTTATACACAGATGACTTAGGACTTTTCCGATCCCCGGGTTTATGAGTTTTTACTTTTTGCTTTGTGCCAAATAATGAAATGTACAGGTCCTCTTCAGTTGTTCTACATCTCCATACAGAATGTCGGTGAATGAGGAGTTTGGTAGTATAAGGTTCTTCCGGAGGTCCTTCAATGCACTGCAGTCCAGCAGATGGTGTTTAACAGTTTCTTCCTGTCTGTTGCAGCGCATGCAGTATGGTGTGTGGTCTGCGTTCACTTTGTGTAAGTGCTTATTGAGGGTAATGTGTCCTGTTCTCAACCTGAAAATTGTGCATTGGTCTCTACGACATAAGCTGTTTATGTGGTCTCCGGGGTTAGGCTTTGGCAGGTGTTTATACATGTGCACACAGATAAAGGGAGGTGCTTCAAGCATGGTATGTCTTGGATGGCTAAAGCAGAAGAAACCTTACAGGTGACATGTGACACAGCCTACATTACGATAGGAGAAAAGTAGATGACACTGCCTGACAAGTGCAGGTTCACCACTGTCATCATTCAACTAAGCAGAGACTGTTGCAACTGGGCTTATCTTACATCCTTCCCATGCTGTTAAATGTCACATAGGGCTCGCATGGAATGAGTAGCGATTGATAAGTTCTCGGAATAAGGTACAAATACTTGAAACACACAGTTGATATTAGAAGTATTTGTAGATCAGGTTAATGTAAGATTAAACACAAAGTTTCAAGAAATTAACTGCACCAATTTTTTTTACAGGCTACTGAAATGGTAAAGGGTGGCAGAAATTGAGAAAATGGATTAAATTTCTCACTGAGCAGTCATTCGCTACCTCTGTATCAAGGGCTTATCATCAAAGGAGATCAATGAGGATACGGTGGAGACTCTAGGGGAGAGTGCCACTTCTTACAGCACAGTGAAGAAATGGGCAGCTCAATTCAAACATGGAAGGGGGAGTCTGGAAGATGATCCCCATCCAGGAAGACCAAGAATGGTAACCACCAATAAAACCACCAGCAGAATCCATGACATGATAACGGAGGACCGACGACTGAGTGGTACATTGCTACTGAGTTGGAGATCTCCCAGGAACGTGTTCATGCCATTATTCACAATGATCTTCAAATGACAAAGGTCTCTGCTCGATGAGTCCCAAAACTTCTTGGAACTGATCACAAATGACAGCATCTCAACATGGCCATTTTTCTGCAGATCCTGAAAAAGTTTCTTCAACAATTTGTGACTATGGATGAGACTTGGGTTAATCATTTTCAACAGAAACCAAAGAACAGTCAAAGGAGTCTAAACATCATAGATCCCCACCTCCAAAGAAAGCAAGTATGGTTCTGTTTGCAGGCAAAGTGACGGCTTCCATCTTTTGGGATTCAGAAGGTGTGCTATTGGTAGACTATCTTCAAAAAGGCAGAACGGTCACTGGGGCCTATTACACTAATCTTGTGAAGCAACTGCGGGTCAAACTGAAGGAAAAACATCGAGGGAAATTGACGAGGAGTCATCTTTCATCAAGACAATGCCCCAGTTCACAAGTCGGCGGTGGCAATGGCTGCCATTCATGAATGTGGCTTCCACCTTCTTGAACATACTCCTTATTCCCCAGATTTGGCCCTTTTGGATTCTTACCTGTTTACCAAACTCAAAAAGGAGCTCAGTGGTTGCAAATTTGCTTCAGATGACGTCATTCATGCTGTAGACCACTTTCTACTGGCACAAGATGCTGACTTTTACAAAGAAGGGATCTGTATGCTCCAGGATCACTGGACTAAGTGCATACTCTTGCAAGTGGACTATTTTGAGAAATAACAAAAAAAAACTTGTCCACAAATAATCCGTTGTACCTTATACAGAGAACTTATCAATCACCCCTTGTAGTTCGCCAAGTTTTCCTTTTTTCTGTGAGCTTTTCAATCTCATCAAGGGATGTTATGCCCACTAAACTGGCCTCTCATAAAGTGTCATCGTTAGAGTTTCACGTAGTTGATCTCTTTTTCTTTGGCTTGTTTTGGGATTCTCTTACTGTTTCTTCTCATCACATGACCAACATATGTCCATCTCTTTTTTCTGATCACCCATGAGACAGGTTGTTGTTTGCTCATCTGCTTTATCTCTGCATTGTTCTTGAATTTGTTCCACTTTATACTGAGTATTTTCCTTAGGCATTTAACTGGGCTTATGGCATCACTAAATTCAGACATATGAAATCTCTCTCTCTCCCTGAATCTTAAGTGCCCAGGACACATGGGGCTTCCACAAGGGTTTTCCACAAATGTCTGTCCTTTGCCTTTTTTTTCTGCTCTTGCCCAGGTGAGCCCTCTATTGCTCAACATCCTTTCTGTTGTTCTTCTCCATGTCTCTTTTGGTCTACCCTTACTTCTGTTCCCCTGTGGTGTCCATCTTAGTGCTATTTTTGGTAGTGAGTTGTCAGTCATTCGAAGCACATGTCCCAACCATCGCCAACATCTTTCCTCAATAACTGCTGTCAGTGGTTTCATCTGCATTTCTGCCAATAATATGTTATTTCTTATGGTGTTTGGCCAAAATATTTTTCTAATTCTTCGTAAACATTTAGTAAACTTGTTTTCTATTGTTTTGGTGATTTTCCATCATTCACTTCCATAGAGTAGTACACTTAGAACATTACTCTTAAATATTCTGATTTTCGTCTTCACGCTTAGTTTTTTAGATTTCCATATAGTCTGTAGCATAGCAAAAGCCTGGTTTGCTCTAGTAAGTCTGCTGTTGATGTCCTATGTGCTGTCTCCATTTTCTACTACTCTACTATCAAGGTATACAAATTCACTGACTTCCTCCACTAACTTGCTATCTACTCTGAGTACACTTCTGTTGTTCACATTTTGCTTCATTAACTTTGTCTTTCCTACGTTGATCTTTAGTCCTATGTTGTTTGCATTCTGAGTTAGCTTGTTTATTTTATCTTGCATATCTTTGTGACTGCTTGATAGTAGACAAATGTCATCTGCAAAGTCAAGGTCCTCTAGCACTGTGTCAAGGGTCCACTGTAATCCTCTAAGTTTATCTGATGTTGTCTCCTTCATTAACCAGTCCACTGCTAAGATAAATAATGTTGGTGATAGTACACATCCCTGCTTCACTCCTGTTTGTACCCTAAAGCTGCTGGAGGTATGTTCTCTACAGATCACTCTGCACTGAAAACCCTCGTATCTTTGATTACATTTACTATCTTATGGGGGAGGCCATGCCATCTTAGGATTTTCCACAGTGCATCTCTGTTGACACTGTCAAAGGCTTTCTCAAAATCTATAAACAATGCATATGTTGTGCTATGCCACTCATTTGCCTGTTCTAATATTTGTCTAAGTACAAATATGTGGTCTATGCATGATCTTCCTTTCCGAAGTTTTCCCTCAAGTGTTGGTACAATTCTGTTGATGATTATTCTGCAAAATACTTTACTGGTGAGTGGCAGTAGGGTAATGCCTCTCCAGTTCCCGCAATCTCTGAGGTCACCCTTCTTTGGTAGTTTTACTATAAGCATATGAAATCTAATATGGATTTAATATTGTGGGCAATGCAGGAGTTAACAGTAATGAGTTGGTGACCAGCTAGCTGAAAAGACCTCCATACAAGGTGTGCTGAGACTGGACAAGTCTGATATCTCAAAGACTGTTAAGAACAAATTTTGCAGGATGAAGACCTGGAGTGGGACAATAACCCCTATATCTGAAGACTGAAGAAACTGAGGATGAAAGAAGAATAAGCTCTCTCTGTAAATGATAGTGATGAACCCACAATCAATGCATGACAAGAACAATCAGTTTATACTCCCTTTATTGGTAAGTGGAACAGGTGATGAAGCACATATAGGAATGTCCTGACTGCAGGAACTTAATCTCCTGAAATCAGTCAAATCAATCCTTTTAGTAAGCTCAGACTGGCTAAAGGGACAGGACTCACCATGATCCTCATGGATGTGGAATCTGCTGAGAAGTTTGGTTTTTTACTTCTTGGATCCAAGAATCACTCACTCCCAGTTCAATACAATGCTTATGATCTAACATCTTCAGAGCATCAGCAGATAAGGACATCATGTTCAGTTGTATGAAGATAAAATAACAAAATTTGTACAACTATAGATAAAAATCTATACAGTACAAATGCAAATTTTTAAAAAAAGGAACAGTTATGTTCAGAAACAAATAATCCAAACACAACTCTCAACTTCTTCAGATGAAACATTAATTTAAAAGACATTATGAAAAATAAAGATACGCAGAACATGCTCATATACAGAACATGCTCAACTTCATTTTAAAATACTGCATTAATTCAAAGTGACCAACAATGAGTATGTCTCAATAAATAATCATTATACCCAAAATACACACTCAAAAACCAGAATTTTTAGATTGCGGACAAGTGATAAGAATAGTTAAAATGAGACATTGGAAAACCAGTGAGAGAGAAATGACTTGTACTTGCCTTATCCTGGCTTTCTCCTCCTGATCTACAACTGAACACTTCTTTACTGGCTTTATTATAACATTGACAAAACCTCTGAATTTCCTGGAATAGATTTGTCTGAGATACAACTAGGATTTTTTTATTATTTTGTACAAGTGAAAAAACACTGCTATATTGTAGCATCAGAAATAAAAGAACACACACACAGAGCTAATGTGTATATTTAATATCACATCTTACATCCTTCCCAAACTGTTAAATGTCATATAAGGCTTGTATTGTAGTTTGCCATGTTTTGTATATTTAATCATGCCCCTTTAAATAATACGGCACTGGTCACGGCCATAAAAACAGGATTAGATAACAATGTACCCTATCAACTACACTTCATTACTGTCAAAGACTGAGTGATAAACAAAATCAATATAAGTCTCCAAAAAAGGGTATCAGATGAACAATTTGGATTATGCAGATGATACAGCTATCAGCACACACTCACCAATACATACAGAAGAAGACAAGCACTCTAGATACAATAAGAAGACAAGTGGGACTGAATATTAAAATCAATAAGTAAGAAATACTGAAAGTGAATATAGAAAACTGAACAATTAAAATTAATGACCAAAACCTAACAGAAACAGATACCTTCCCTTAGCAGCATGATAACACCTGAATGAATAAAGACATAAAGAATTAGTATAAATAAAGCCAGAACAGCTGTCATAAATCCAAGAAACATCTGGAAATCCTCCCAGCACAGTACCTGAACCAAAATAAAATTGGAACAAATCTATATGTTCTATGAAGCAGAATGTTGGAGAACAACTGAAAAGGAAATGATAAAATTATCCTCATTCTACACAACCTGTCTCACAAACATTTTGAATGTTTACTAGCCACAGAAATAAATAATAGAGATCTACTTGTCCAATGCAAACAAGGCATGCAACTAATTATAACAAAAAGACTGGAAATGGCTCTGTCATCCAAAGGGACCCAAACAACATCACTAACAGTCATACAATGGACACGTGAGGGAAGGAGAAAGAAAGGCCAAATGCAGACAATCTGATGAAGAACTGTAGAAGCAGAAATTAATAATATGTAACACAGAGTGCATCATACAAAGTCTGGCCAGAGACTGTGGGAAGTGGACAGAATTTACTTCTGCCCTGCAAGATGCCACATGGTGTACTGGCCAGTAATTGTTAGTTGATCAATGACCAAGGACATGGATAATGAAAAAGGTATTGCACCTCTCTCTAAAATCACTGACTCTAGTGGCATTTCATTTTTATTTTATTTATTAATTGCTCAAGTCTAAAAGGTTTACTATGACATGAGATTATGAAGCCCTATAGCCCTCTTCCTCTTAGTTAAGGATATTTTATTTGTAAGGAACTTTTCCAGGTGCTAACTTGTGAAAAGTACTAGTCAGTGTATGTAAAATAGGGTAAAAATGAATCTGCTACATGCCCGCAGCTTTCCTGTCACAGCTGTCTTTTTATTCCTGCTTGTTTCACCAAGAATAATGAAACCATCTTAAACCTTAACATCTTCCAAATGGGGTACCTCTTGCAGTCCTAGAGCAAACTCATCCTCTTGATCGTTTGAGGAAACTTTAGCTTACTTCTTAGGACATGGTCTATTGATATTTGTCCCAGTGTATAAATTGCCACATCAGCATAAAGTGAACAAAGGTGCACAGATCATCTGTTTTCTGCTCTCTATATCTGTGCCCATGAATCTGGGAATGGCAACATTTGGGCTAGTAAATCAAAGCTGCCAAGATTATTCTACCTCTTCATATAATTTAAAAAGACAGAAGCAACTCTGCATATAATATGACTATTTTAAAAAAGGCCAGAGCAACACATCATATAATTACTAAAATTATTTTTAAAAAATAGCATGTAAGAGCACACATTGTGTTTTACCTGTGTAGCATTAAGTTTAATATGATGACTGTTCACAAAGTTCTGAGATTGAATTTTTTTCCAGAAACTATACTGTTCAAAAAAAGAAACGCAACACTACTGTAGTCGTAATGGACACCAAATTTCAAACTTATAACAAAATTTTATTTTACACAATTAATGTTTCAATCTTGGCATGAAAAAACTTTAAGACTTTAACAATGAAATGATGTCAATTAAATCTGGTTGGGCTTTTATTCTTTGCAACTGAGACTTCCGTTTCAGTAAGGTGTATGGCCTCCTCTGGCCTGTATCAGAGAACGACATCTCCTTGACATGGATCTGATTAGCCATTGGATCTGTTGTTGTGGGATGGCTGCCCCCTCTTCCTGCAATGCAAGAGACAACTGTCAGAGATTGGTTGGCTCCATGTCTCGATGGGGGACTTGTCTGTTGAGTTCATCCCGTAAGTGTTCTATTGGGTTCATGTCTGATGACATGGATGGCCACGGAATGGTCTGGATGTTGTTGTCAGTGAGGAACTGGGTGGTGAGTTGTGCCACATAAGGTCAAGCATTATTCTGCTGAAAAATCTACCCTGGTGCAGCCAGAAGTGGAAGGACGTGAGGACGAAGAATTTCATCAATGTACCATTGGGTATTCAGGCGTCCTTCAATTTGCACTAGGTCACTTCTTCCCATGAAGTTGATCGTCCCCCCACACCAGTACACCTTCACCGCCACGTGGAGGAGCCTCATCCACGCAGTTCTGGGCGTAGCGCTCATGGACTCTGTGGTAAAATCTTCTCTGTCTATCATGTCACTGGAGCAGAAAGAATGATTCATCACTAAACCAAACCCTTCTCCAATCATTCACAATGGTCCATTGACGATGCTGGTTCACCCACTGCAGTCAGTTCTGGCAATGCCGGTCCGTAAGAACAGTACCTCTGTAGGGTCTTCTAGCCCAAACACCAGCATCATGTAGCCGGTCCATGACTGTTTGATCTGAAATTCGATGAGCTGATGTCATTGACTGGACTGTTGAGGACGCAGATGCAAATTGATTTCTGAGAAGGTCTTCCACTGCGCAGTCAGTCTGCAACTGAGCCAGTTTCTTGAAATCATCTCCAAAGGCGACTAATGGTGCTTCTAACTATATTAAATTGTCTGGCCACTACACTTTATGGCTGTCCAGTCTGTAAATGTCCAATGATGATTAGTCATTGTTCTGTAGTGAGATGACCCATACTTGCACACTGAATTTTCAAATGAATTGATTCAAGGAGCTTCAATCTTTTATAGGCATTCAATAACATGGTCAGTGAGTTTTGTGTTAAGTACGTTTCATGGGATTCTCATGAACCTGTCATGAGTTATTATCAAAAATGCTGTTTTGACTAGTGTCGTTTTTCTTTGCTCATTAATCATCTGCTGAGTACAATTCAGGTCAGCACATGAAGATGATGTCCAAGTGAACGTTTCAGGCAATTTGCCCTTGTCTGATCAGCAAACTTCAGTTTAAATAACAACATCATATTTGTTGCATTTCTTTTTTTGAACAGTATATAATAAGCAGTGAAGTGGTGCCAGGGCATGAGTTGTAGTAACCTTTCCTGAATGTACATGCAACATTTGAAATCATCTTCAGTTATTTGTCCTGCACAAGACTCCAAGTGAACGCATACCTGCAGGTTCCAGCACATTCCAACATGGATGAGAAAATTCAACAGCATGTGTGCATTTATTTATACGTTCACCTTTGGAAAACTGGTGCTGAAACTTATGAAATGTTACAATCAGCTTTTGGTGAGTCCTGCCTGACTCAAATGAATGCTTTTGAGTGGTTTTCCTGCTTCAAAAGTAGACACTGATCATTTGAAGATGACCACCACCCTGGCAGACCATCCATCTCCCACACTGACTAGACCTTACCACTTGTGTGAGAAATCATTTGTCTAACTAATGTCTGACAGTCAGAGAGTTAGCAGAGGATGTAGGAATAGCAGTTGCTACTTGTCATAAAAATCTAAATGAAGATTTGGATATGAGATGTGGCTGCAAAATTCATGCCCCGTCTCCTGACTGTGCAGCAAAAGGAAGATCACCTGCCAATTTTCACTAATCTCTGTGAACAAGCCCAAAATGATCCAAACTTCATGTCATCAATAACACTGTGCAACAAAAAAAAAAAAAAACCTTTTTTTTTTATTCCGTAATAAAATGTGTCATTTCCCACTGAAAATGGGATTAGAAAAAAAAAGAACATGACATCAGAAAATTTTTATTAGGTCTAGTTTTTTTATCTATGTAATATTCAAATTTTGTATGAAAACTAAATACAGTGATACCTTGGAATCCAAATGCCCTAGAACTTGAACAACTTGGAATCCGAACAAAAATTCTGAGAAAATTTTGCCCCAGAATCCGAACACTACTTTGGAATCTGAACATCCAGTTTGTTGTTCACGTGTGTTTATGCGTGTTTCCCCGGTGCTCGGGCCACCCAAACGTTTTGTTGTTCAGTTCATTGTTGGAAGCTGTAATGAAAGCATTGTGTGATTTTCGTTGCTGTTTTTGCTGCTATTTTATGCTTTTGTGCGTGTTTTGTGTTATTTTTTTTTTGTATGATAACAACTTAGTGTATTTGCCACGGGTCCTAAAAAGTGTAGTGGGGAAAATAAGAGTAAGAGGAAAGCTGTTAGAGCTACAACTGAAGTTAAGAAAGATCTTATTGCTAAGCACGAAAGCGGTACACGTGTGGCTGATCTCGCTACTATTTTCGGGATGTCTAAATTGACTGTTTGTACAATTTTAAAAAAAAAAAAGAAGCTCTCAAAGCAGCTGATGTGGTGAAAGGGGTTACGACACTGACCTCTAGGAGACTGAAAAGTATGGAAGAGATGGAAAAACTCCTCTTACTTTGCATGTGGTCAAAAACCCAGGCAGACATTGAAAAGTGGCACCCTAATAAAGCCTTTGTGTGTTAACTTGTTCAACAATAACACCATTAAACATTTTAGAAAAGTACAAAAAGGTCGCCAAGATCAGACCACTGTGGAACATTGGTTCTTGAAGGACACCACGACCAGTGACCCCAAGCCTTCTACAAGTGGTACTTTAGCAAAGGGTATGAAAAGGCAAAGAATGCAGACACCATAAACACAGTTACCTGATGTTATCATGGAAGGTGACTTGCCTTCCAAGCAACAATCTCTCTCCTCCTCCTCCTCTTCCTCCAGCTTCCACATGTGCCATCATCATTCCTTTGTAAGGTAAAGGCATGTTTTTATATTTTTAACATTATTAATTTACATTTTTATTCAAATATTATTATTTGTTAATATTTTACCTTAAATTCCAGCATATTTACTGTTAAAATCATTTTTAAAATTTCAGTTTGTGGGACCTAGGAACGGATTAATCCAGTTTCTATTATTTTAAGGGGGAAAAATTGTCTTGGAACTCAAACGGGGTTTTGGAACGGATTAAGTTCAGATTCCAAGGTATCACTGTACTCGCTTAAGTAATTTTTGTGGAAGGATTAAATATAACACAATTTTTGTGTTTACTGTTTTCTTCTTCTTTTTTATTCTACTTCTGGGGCATTTCTTGTGACATTCCAGCAGTACTCAGCAAGCACAGATGTGTTCCACCTGGTGTGGTACCTTCTTCCCATTGATGCAATGTATTGATGTTCCCTATGTTTGTTACTCACTGCACAACAATTCTGGGGAATGAAGTCAAGATGAGAATCCAAGAAGTGGATTTTGAGTGACATGTTGCAAGCTAATTGTTGGTATGTTGTCAGAAGTTCATTAACAGCCACAATACAGTTTTCAGATCTTAGAATTCTGACGAAGTTGTGAACAACAGATCTGAAGGTTTTCCAAACTGTTTTCTGATTTCCTTGAAGAACTGAATCTGAGGTTTTACCCTAGAGCAGTTCCTAAATCTATGGACCAACAGAGATTCTTTCTTTGTTTATTATCACCAGTCTTCCTCAGGTGAGGAAAAGGGGGCAAAATGATTCTGTTATGGTCAACTAGAGCAGCCTGCTGTACAATCTTGTTTCCAGGCTCCACTATTCCCCTTTTAAGCGAAACTTTTCTTATGTAGTGCAAAGACATTTGACTATCCCACTCACACAGAAAACAGCAATATTTGGTGTACCCTAACTGCATTCCGAGTCAAACTTAAATAACCCTCAGATCTCCACAAAATTGCCACTGATGGTCTTCATATTTAACTGCTTTGATACTTTTGTATGTCTTTTTCATGTGCACAGCATGCCTTACAGGAAAAGATAGTAGTGAATTTCTATTGTGTAGCAACCAGTTCTCAAGCTTAACTTCAATGAGTCTACAAAGAGTCTTCAGTCTTTTGGACTATTTTCCTTTTTCAAAGACATCATCAGGCCACTGACATCAGAGCAAACCAGAACATTGTTTTCCTTTATGAAAAATGAGGCTAAGTCTTTCTGCCAGTGTCAATACACTGACACATTCACATTTTCATTCAGTACATCCACTGCTCAAGTCTTGATGCAAGAATTTCTGATTTTTTTTTTTTTTACAAGTCTCAAATTAGATCATTTTGGGAAATTCTGTGTGGCTTACTTTACAAAGATCATGTTGGTGTAAATTCCAGATCTTGTGAAGGCCCAGATGATGTTAAATCTCCATTGGGCTCCAGGATGTAATGATCTAGTGTGATAGGAACAGCAAGTTCCTGTGGTACTGGTCATGTAGCTGATGAAGCTTGACAGTTCAAGGTCCACTTCTTCTTTCTTGACATTCCATGCTGAAGAGGAGGTACCACGCAAAAATAACAATCGTTAACGTGATCAGTAGGCTTTCACCATATCATGGGAAATGCACTGACAGTCCTTTATTATTCAACCAACCTCAGAAATCCACAACTATTACATGTATTAAGTTTAAATGTGAGGTCTCCACGGCTTGTGTTGGATTTTCTACCTTACAACCAAAATAATGATAAGCTGTCTTGATTAGGGAAGTAAATGCATGTTTCTGAGATGAAAAAAGTTACTTCATTACACAAATAACAAAATTGTATACACTGTTTACAAATTTACGTGGCATCTTGAAAATCAAATCATAAACACAGCAAAGTATGCGTATAAATCATAAGCAGACTACTTTGAATGAAACTAGAACAAGAAGCCAGTAAGTCTACTCATTTAGTGAAAAAAACTTCAGCCTAGGAACTTTGCAAACAGCCCTTGATGCTTAGATACAAAAACTGTGTGTATTTATATATTTAGTCTACATGGTTTTACACAAAATTTATTGTGTGCTACCTCTCTGTTATACTCCTAAAAACAGACTGTTGCTCTCCTTTACTAGTTAATAGGTTCAGTTTGCCACTACCTCATTTTCACAAATATAAACATGTGCATTATACACAGGACAATTGTAGGATATTTGAACATCTCAGACAGAGTCCTGCTAGCCCAACTGAAAGGACAACCAATAAACATAAATATTATACAAGTGTATGCTCCAACATCTGAAAGTTCTGTGGAAGATGTACAGATATTTTATAATGACATAGAGACAGCACTAAAACACACAAAGTCACATGAAGTTACCATAGTCATGGGAGATTTTAATGCCAAAGTTGGTAAAGGAAGAACTTCGGACATCATTGGTGACCATGGACTAGGGGAGAGGAATGACAGAGGTTATAAATTTATTGAATGGGCAAGAATACATAGCATGGTTGTAGGAAACACCTGGTTTAAACAACATCCTCGAAGACTGGCAACGTGGTGCAGCCCAGACAAAAAGACATTTAACCAGATAGACTACATATTAATCAACAAACGATTCCGCAATGCATTACTGACAACAAAAACCATGCCAGGAGCTGACTGCAATAGTGACCATGATCCACTCTGTGGAAAAGTTAGAATAAAGCTAAAGAAAGCAGGCAGAAAAGTGAGAAACATCAAACTGAATACAGAACTTCTTAAAAACGACCAAGAATTGCGAGAACAATACAAAGTTATTATAACAAATAGATACAATGCAATAGCAAAGATAAATAGTATAGATGAATAATGGGAAATGTTAAGAGATTCTGTCCACCAAACTGTTAAGGAGATAATACCACCGAAAAAAGAAGCCCCTAAAAATAAATGGATGACAGACGACATCTTAGGACTGATGGACAAGAGGAGGAGGAGCAAAAACAACGAGGAAAAATATAGCAAGATAAATAAAGAAATAAGACGCAAATGCAGAGAAGCAAAAGAAGTGTGGTTAAATGAACAGTGCAGACAGATAGAGGACACTCATAATAAAGACAGCAAAAACATGCATAAACGAATTAATGAACTCACAGGCAGGAAAACAAAATATACCACAGGATGCCTGAAATCGAAAGAAGGTAAAATGTTAATGGGAAAAGAAGACATTGTGGACAGGTGGACAGAGTATATTGGTGAGCTATATGGAGGAGAAAGACCAGAATTAACACCATATACTGAAAACTGTGATGGACCGCCAATACTTGAAGATGAAATCATAGATGCTATCAAACACATGAAGAAAGGAAAAGCGACTGGGCCTGATAATATAACAATAGAAGAAATAGAGGCACTAGAGGAGACAGGAATAAAAATAATAACCAAGTTATTGAATGATATTTACAACAGTGGTTATATTCCCAGTGACCTGATTAAATCCACGTTTATAGCACTACCAAAGAAACCAGGTGCAAAGGAATGTGACGACCACCGGACTATCAGCCTCTCATGTCACATAACGAAGCTATTTCTGAGAATAATTATGAGAAGAACAAGGAAAAAGATAAAAATGGAAATAGCAGATGAACAGTTTGGATTTGTTGAAGGAAAGGGAACATACAATGCCATTTATGCTTTACGAACACTAACAGAAAGAGCTTTAGAAGTACAGAAAGATCTCTACTTATGCTTCATTGATTACATCAAAGCATTTGACAAGGTGAAACATAGTGAAATTATTAAAATGCTTGAAGACATCAATATAGACGGCAAAGACTTGAGGATTGTAAAACATCTATACTGGCAGCAAGAAGCAGCAGTTCGAGTTGAAAATGGAATTGGAAAATACCAACCTATAAAACAAGGGGTGCGACAAGGATGTGTACTATCTCCGGACCTTTTTTCTCTGTACAGCTAGAATATTCTAAGAACAATCATCACAGAACCAGGCATAAAAATTGGAGGATACAATATTAACAATCTTCGGTATGCTGACGACACAGTACTGATAGCGGAGAACCAACAAGACCTGCAAAATCTCTTGGATAAAGTCACCAAAGAAAGTGAACAGAAAGGCCTTACTTTGAACATCAAAAAGACAGAGACTATGGTTATATCTAAGAAACAGAATCCACCAGCATGCAGTATTAAATTAAACGGAACCATTCTAAAGCAGGTGCAGAAATTCAAATATCTTGGAGCAGTAATAACTTCAGATGGGAAATGCAAAACAGAAATTAGGAACAGAATAGGCCAAGCAAAGACTGCATTTCAGAGAATGAGAAACATATTAGCTAACACATAATTATCAATGAATGTTAGAAAACGAGTCCTAAAATGCTATATTGAAGCTATCTTGTTATATGGAAGTGAATCATGGACAATAGGCAAGTCTGCACAAAAATCATTGGAAGCAGCAGAAATGTGGTTTATTAGAAGAATGTTGCGAATCCCCTGGACAGCAAAAATAACTAATGAAGAATGTATGAGAAGAGCTGGAGAGACAAAAAACCTTGTCAGAAAGATAAGAGAGAGACAATGTACTTTCATAGGACATGCAATGAGAAGAGGGGGCATTGAAAATATTATAACAACAGGAAAAATAGAAGGAAGAAGATCAAGAGGAAGACCAAGAGAAATGATACTGGACAGTCTGACGGGATGGTGTGAGAGGAGATCACCAACTGAACTGATGGCTTGTATGAAGGATCGGGTACTCTGGAGAAGCATAATAGCCAACGCCAGTCGGCACGGCACCTGATGATGATGATGATGATGATGCATTATACACTTTTTTATAGATGGAAGAAGTTTATGATTAAAATGTAAATAGCAGTTTGGCTCACAGACTTTCAATGAAAAACAGAGAAAAGAATTTACACAGAAAATGAAACTAGAGGAGGAAAGAAAGTTAATGAAACCTGAGTAGGAAAGGAAGTTTTAAACATCTGAAATACTAATACAGAAAACACAAACACAGATAAGTGAACAATGAAATATAACTCTATTTTGTCCAGGTGGATGACGATCAGCCTGTCCATGGATGATCAAAATTATACGGCTAATTTTTCAGTCGGGGTCATCATTTAACAGTCTTCTTCAGCTTTCTGAGCCATAAGGCTCATTATTATAGATAATGTTTGCCTCCATTCCTCTCTATTCCTAATCATCTCTCTCAAGTTAATGACACCAATTTCCTTTATATCCCATGTTCTCTCTCATCTCTGTTTTGGTCTACCTCTTGGTTTTTTTCCTTCATCTCTTGTACATACATCGTTTTCATTTGTCTGTTCTCTTTCATTCTTTCTACATGGCCCAATCAGCGGAATTCTGTTCAGTTTCAAGATGTTTATAATCTGGTGTGATTTAAATAAGTTATTAAGTGTTCTTTCTAGCTCTCATTCTCCACTGTTGGTTTCCATTTCTTCTATTGTTATATTATCAGACCCAGTCGCTTTTCTTTTCTTCATGTGTTTGATAGCATCTATAGTTTCATCTTCAAGTACTGGTGGTCCATCACAGTTTTCAGTATCTGGTGTTATTTCTGGTCTTTCTCCTCAATATAGCTCACTGATGTATTCTGTCCACCTGTCCACAATGTCTTCTTTTCCCATTAACTCTTTACCTTCTTTCGACTTCAGGCATCCTGTGGTATATTTTATTTTCCTGCCTGTGAGTTCACTAATTCGTTTGTGCATGTTTTTGCTGTCTTTATTATGTCCTCTATTTGTCTGAACTGTTCATTTAACCACACTTCTTTTGCGTCTTATTTCTTTATTTATCTCGCTATATTTTTCTTGGTTATTTTTACTCCTCCTCCTCTGGCCCATCAGTCCTAAGATGTTGTCTGTCATTCATTTATTTTTAGAGGCTTCTTTTTTTGGTGGTATTATCTCCTTAATAGTTTGGTGGACAGAATCTCTTAACATTTCCCATTGTTCATCTATACTATTTATCTTTTCTATTGCATTGTATCTATTAGTTATAATAACTCTGTATTGCTCTCGCAATTCTTGGTCATTTTTAAGGAGTTCTGTATTCAGTTTGATGTTTCTCACTTTTCTACATGCTTTCTTTAGCTTTATTCTAATTTTTCCACAGAGTGGATAATGGTCACTATTGCAGTCAGCTCCTGGCATGGTTTCTGTTGTCAGTAATGCACTGCGGAATCGTTTGTTGATTAATACGTAGTCTATCTGGTTAAAAGTCTTTTTGTCTGGGCTGCACCACATTGTTGCCAGTCTTCGGGGATGTTGTTTAAACCAGATGTTTCCTACAACCATGCTATGTATTCTTGCCCATTCAATTAATTTATTACTTCTGTCACTCCTCTTCCCCAGACCTCAAAGTGTTTAGGATATCAGTGCATCCCCGCTGGGTGAGAGGTGGTAGCCCACCCAGGCCAGAGTTTGACTTTCTCACCGGAAAACCTCAGCGTGATTAGGATACGCAAACATCCCTGCCGGGTGTGAGGTGGTTGCCTATCTAGACTGCCCAGGTTCAGTGTCTCCGACTTCAGCATTTTGTGGTCATGGCCGCTACCCTTCCTAGTTGTGACCAGGATGGAGCTTTGTCCAGGAGGACGAATCCTCACCACTAGTGACCTTCACCCCTGGGTTGAGCCGGTTAAGGCATATTATCCCAGTATGGGCGTGTTTGGGACGTGACCGACCTCTAGAGCAGAGGTACTGTGACATGTGTAGCCTTCAAGTTTCACCCCTGGTGTGAGCTGGTTTAGGCATATTTCACCAGTGTGGGTGTATATCGGGCATGACCGACCTCTAGAGCGGAGGTGGCGTGACATGTCTAGCCATCAAGTTTCAACTTATCCATCTAACTTCACTCTTCCTAATATGTTGATCTTCATCCTTTCCATTTCCCTCTTTACATTTTCTAATTTTCCAGCCTGGAATAAAGTTCTAACATTTCATGTTGCTATTTTGAACTTGTTAGTTTTGCCACCAGTAGCTTGATGACAATCTGGCCTCACCTGTGGCTCGTGAGCTGCCCTACCGGACAGTTCTAGAGGAACATCCATTAACGTCGTTCATGACAAATCTATTACTCTGAACAGGCATAATTGTTCTTGGGAGCTACAACAGTGGTTTCCCCTTGCCTTCTGTCGGTTTGTGTACGGACTCTCCATTAGCCTTTGGACTCCCTGTTCTACCCGCAAGGCAGTGGGAGTGAGAGGTTTTACGGCGCCTCTTACCTGCCTGGTATTCCCTTCACTGAGCACGAGGCACTTTAGTAGAGCCACCTACTACCCTACCTCGCTCTCTGAGACCACCACCAGTTGGTCCACGCCTGTTTATTTGGGTAAATCCTTATTCACAGGGATCCTCCACATCTGGTGAACTTTCACCATACACCACCCGTGACGCACTGGGATATATATATTTTTTTTTTTTAAGTTAATAACAAAAGAAAATTATAATCAAAAAACTTACTCAGTTAATTTCTTAAGAATTTCCTCTTCCAATGCCGCTGAAGGTCTTGGCCTAGAGGAGCAAAAAAAAAAATCTATTAAAAAAAAAAATATATGAACTTGAAGTGTTTGAGATTTCATTTTTCTTCCACTAGGGTTATTATTTCTGATGCGAGATATTTAGCTTCACTGGTTTGGTGGTATTATCTCCTTAACAGTTTGGTGGACAGAATCTCTTAAAATTGCCCATTGTTCATCTATACTATTTATCTTTATGAATCTCAAATGCTTACTTGCAGCCTGGTGGTTCAAAGCACTTCACTCTCTGTGACTATCATCACTAACTTGTTCTGAATATCAGAGTGACCACGTAATTAGTTTGCTCTTATAGGTAAAAAGGCTGTGAGTTGTAATCTCTTTTTGTCCTTTGGCTTTTGGGTGCTGTAAGTCAATGCCTACTCAGCATGCAGCTCTTCCAAACTTTCTTGTAATCTCTATCATAGCAGGGGCTAAGTAAAGAGGAAAATTTTCAGTTCTGCAGCATTCAAAACAAAACAAACAAAAAGGATTAAATCTCTACCTACTTAGGTGCCCTGATAAATGTGTTTTTTACCTTTTTATATGATTTTAGTAAAGCTTTAAAGTTTTTTTTTTAAACAGGAGAATAATGTATATAAATGAATTAGTGGATTTTATTCAATTTATCACAATCAGCTAATTTCATGAAACAATTCAATACAACAGAAGAGATAAGATGGAATTTAGGGGCTATATGAAACAAAAAAGCAGATGAGACAATAATGTCACATATACATCAGACAGGAATAATATTTTGGATATCATCTGCTGCATCTCATGAAAGTAGCTCTGAGATAAACAAAGTGCTCACTATGTTCTTAAAACATACATCAACCAAAGAAATGTTCACATTATGTTTTGTTGTGTTTTTTTTCCCCCACACTACTCACTTCTTAGCTAGTTTTTGCATAATGTCCCATTAATGTGATCTTTAGCACAGAATTTGTATCAAATTTTTAGCTATTAAATGATGCAATAATCATGCTGACAGACAACCAATATGGCCACAAACCTAAATTCCCATCAATCACAAAACTCCTATCCATATAAACTGTAAAAGTAAAAAGTAAAGATAGTCCCATAGCATTTCAAATGCCGTAGGGGGTGAAGCGTTAGAGACCTCATTATGCTGGGTCATCAGCGTATGAGGTAGGGTGACCAGTTCCTTTCCTCGCTGCCTTTACTTCCCAGATTTTCTCTGGTACCCATTTTACGAGGCTGGGTCGACCTCAGGGCCGTATTGGTCGGAAAAAAAATCCCGCTCAGCTGGGGATTCGAACCCTCGACCATTTGGTTGCTAGACGAGTGCTCTAACCACTACGCTAGCCGGCCCCATATAAACTGTACAAATAAATATTTAGCACAACCAGAAAACTTTTGTTTGCCCATTTGTAAAAAGCTAATCTTTGAGACAATATCAAAAGCCATATCACAATGACCAGATATCTGTTTCTGTTCAAGTTCTGAACAGGGCACACACCCTCAATACACAGAGTGAACACAGATCATTCTGCACTACATACAAGAGTCAGAAAACACAAAAATGAAGTAACTGTTCAATTTCTATTTTATGGCTCCTCTATGTCTCTATATGGTTCTATAAAGAAATGTGAGCACATAGAAGAATAGGGTGTATTCCAAGAAGTGAGAAGGAAACAAAGAAGTTCATTAATTAAAAAAAATTGAAAAGAAAAATACAATTTAAAAAAAAAAAGAAAAAGAGCCAGGCACTTAAATTATTTCAGCCATATCAAGGGACACAGTACAACAACAAGAAGAATGCTTTAGATGAAAGAGCACTGCAATGGTTTAAGATGTATGGACAACATTATGAAAAGAAAGCCGAAGGGCCACTGCAGCCTAGGAAGATGGCAAAGAATGACAATGCTTCTATGCAAGCAACAACCTGGGAGAATTACTGATATATTTCATTCTACATGACTGATTTGTGATTATCTCTTTCATAATGGTGCAAGAATATGGTTCATGAAACTTGTGAATAAGATTATTGGGGTAAAGCTGGGGCGACCATTCCCAACCCAGCGCGTCACAGGTGGCGGATGGTGAAAATCCACCAGATATAGAGGATCCCTGTGAATAAGGAGTTATCCAAATAAGCAGGCGCGGACCAACTGGCGGTAGACTCAGAGAGCGAGGTGGGGTAGTAGGTGGCTCTACTACTCCTATAAAGTTCCTCAGGTGCTCAGTGAAGGGAATACCAGGCGGGTAAGAGAGGAAGTCCAAAGGCTAGCGGAGAGTTCGTACACAAACCGGCAGAAGGCAACGGGAAACCATAGTTGTAGCTCCCAAGAACAATTATGCTTATTCAGAGTAATAGATTTGTCATGAATGACGTTAATGGATATTCCTCTGGAACAGCCTCGTCCAGTAGGGCAGCTCACGAGCCACAGGTGAGGCCAGATTGTCATCAAGCTACTGGTGGCAAAACTAACAAGTTCAAAATAGCAACATGGAATGTTAGAACTTTATTCCAGGGTGGAAAATTAGAAAATGTAAAGAGGGAAATGGAAAGGATGGAGATCAACATATTAGGAATGAGTGAAGTTAGATGGACAGGTGCAGGGAAGATAAACTCTGATAAATATACAATAATATATTCAGGAAGTGAGAAACATGAACGAGGAGTAGGAATAATATTTGACGAACAAACAGCAAGGACAACTGTAGGATATTTTAACATCTCGGACTGAGTCCTGCTAGCCCAACTGAAAGGACGACCAATAAACATAAATATTATACAAATGAAAGTGCTGAAGAAGATGTACAACTATTTTATAATGACACAGAGACAGCCCTAAAACACACAGTCACATGAAGTTACTATAGTGATGGTAGATTTTAATGCCAAAGTTGGTAAAGGAAGAACTTCAGACATCGTTGGTGACTATGGAGTGGGGGAGAGGAATGACAGAGGTAGTAAATTAATTGAATGGGCAAGAATACATAGCATGGTTGTAGGAAACACCTGGTTTAAACAACATGCTCAAAGACTGGCAACATTGTGCAGCCCAGACTTTTAACCAGATAGACTTCATATTAATCAACAAACGATTCCGCAATGCATTACTGACAATAAAAACCATGCCAGAAGCTGACTGCAATAGTGACCATGATCCACTCTGTGGAAAAATTAGAATAAAGCTAAAGAAAACATGCAAAAAAGTGAGAAACATCAAACTGAATACAGAACTCCTTAAAAATGACCAAGAACTGCGAGAACAATACAAAGTTATTATAATAAATAGATACAATGCAAGAGAACAGATAAATAGTATAGATGAATAATGGGCAATGTTAAGAGATTCTATCCACCAAACTGTTAAGGAGATAATACCACCACAAAAAGAAGCCTCTAAAAATAAATGGAGGACAGACGACATCTTAGGACTGATGGACCAGAGGAGGAGGAGTAAAAATAACCAAGAAAAATATAGCAAGATAAATAAAGAAATAAGACGCAAATGCAGAGAAGCAAAAGAAGTGTGGTTAAATGAACAGTGCAGACAGATAGAGGACTCTCATAATAAAGACAGCAAAAACATGCATGAACGAATTAGTGAACTCACAGGCAGGAAAACAAAATATACCTGAAATAGAAAGAAGGTAAAATGTTAATGGAAAAAGAAGACATTGTGGACAGGTGGACAGAGTATATCGGTGAGCTATATGGAGGAGAAAGACCAGATACTGAAAACTATGATGGACCACCAATACTAGAAGATGAAATCATAGATGCCATCAAACATATGAAGAAAGGAAAAGCAACTGGGCCTGATAATATAATAATAGAAGAAATAGAGGCACTAGAGGAGACAGGAATAAAAATAATAACCAAGTTATTGAATGACATTTACAACAGTGGTTATATTCTCAGTGACCTGATTAAATCCACGTTTATAGCAATACCAAAGAAACCAGGTGCAAAGAAATGTGATGACCACGGGACTATCAGCCTCTCATGTCATATAACGAAGCTACTTCTGAGAATCATTATGAGAAGAACAAGAAAAAAGATACAAATGGAAATAGCAGATGAACAGTTTGGATTTGTTGAAGGAAAAGGAACACACAATGCCATTTATGCTTTACGAACACTAACAGAAAGAGCTTTAGAAGTGCAGAAAGATCTCTACTCATGCTTCATTGATTACACCAAGGCATTCGACAAGGTGAAACATAATGAAATTATTAAAACGCTTGAATACATCAATATAGGCAGCAAAGACCTGAGGAATATAAAACATCTATACTGGCAGCAAGAAGCAATTCGAGTTGAAAATAGAACTGGAAAATATCAACCTATAAAACAAAGGGTGCGACAAGGATGTGTACTATCTCCAGACCTTTTTTCTCTGTACAGCTAGAATATTCTAAGAACGATCATCACAGAACCAGGCATAAAAATTGGAGGATACAATATTAACAACCTTCGGTATGCTGATGACACAGTACTGATAGTTGAGAACCAACAACTCCTGCAAAATCTCTTGGATAAAGTGGCCAAAGAAAATGAACAGAAAGGCATTTCTTTGAACATCAAAAAAGACAGAGATTAAGGTTATATCTAAGAAACAGAATCCACCAACACGCAGTATATAAAATTAAACGGAACTATTCTAAAGCAGGTGCAGAAATTCAAATATCTTGGTGCAGTAATAACTTCAGATGGGAAATGCAGAACGGAAATTAGGAACAGAATAGGCCAAGCAAAGACTGCATTTCAGAGAATGAGAAACATATTATGCAACACATCCTTATCAATGAATGTAGAAAACGAGTCCTAAAATGCTATATTGAACCTATCTTGTTATATGGAAGTGAATCTGCACAAAAATCATTGGAAGCAGCAGAAATGTAGTTTATTAGAAGAATGTTGCAAATCCCCTGGACAGCAAAAATAACTAATGAAGAATGTATGAGAAGAGCTGGAGAGACAAAAAAAAACCTTGTTAAAAAAGATAAGACAGAGACAATGTACTTTCATAGGACATGCAATGAGAAGAGGGGGCATTGGAAATATTATAACAGGAAAAATAGAAAGAAGAAGATCAAGAGGAAGACCAAGAGAAATGATACTGGACAGTCTGACGGGATGGTGTGAGAGGAGATCACCAACTGAATTGATGGCCTGCATGAAGGATGCTCTGGAGAAACATAATAGCCAACCCCGGTTGGCACAGCACCTGATGATGATGATGAACAGAGAAGTCCTATAGATAAATACCAACAAGACATAAACAATGGTAATATCAAAAAGAATAAACATACCTAGTGCAACATACACTCAAATGGAAGACTGGCACAATAAAATAAATTCAATTACCTTGAAACAACAATAACAGCCGGTTGCAAATACACAAATGAAATAAAATCATGAGTAAATAAGGCAGTTTTTTAATGACATGAAGAAGATACTAACAAGCAAGAAAAAATTTCTAAAAGTGAGGGAGAGACTATTACAGTCCTATATACAACCCCACAACCCATAGTTGTGAAACTTGTGACAGTCATCAAAAAGATGAAGAAACCAGATGCAACAGTGATCTGATTTTCACAAAAGATGCAACAAATAGCCCAGACAGACAGAAAAAACAAAGAGATCCTCAAAGAATTTTCAGAACAATGAAAACCTGCTAAAATGCTAAGAATAAGTCCAATCTTCCTGAATATGTCATAAGAATAACCTAGTAATGACTGAAAATTGAAGAAGAAAAGGAAGAACAGAAGACCATTAGAAAAATATATTATTGGACTGATTAAGCATCATGGAAAAAGAAAAGTTTCTAAATTAATTGGAAACACTAAGGACCGCTCAATATGGAGAATGAAAATAACCAAAGCCATCCGGCATGGCACATAACAATATGTATAAACTAGGAAAAAAGTAGGAACAGCTTAATTATTTAAGAATACAAAGTCATGACGTTTCGGCGTGAGCCTTAATCATACAAACATATACATGACAAAGAATTATGGAGAGGAGATAAAGTACAGCCTTACCTCAGTGCTTATGTATAGTTGTATACTTATACACTATTTATTGTATGGCACATAACAAGTCTGGTTAGTTCATGTAACACACAAAGAGACAAGTATAAAACTATACATAAAGCACTGCAGTAAAGCTGTGATACCAGAATGTATAAATTAGACAAAAGTAGGAGCAGCTTTATTACTTAACGAATACAAAGTTGTGACATTTCGGAGTGAGCCTTAATCATACAAAAACATACAGGATGAAGAAATAGAGAGAGGAGATAAAGTATAGATTCACATGAATACTACTAAAAAAAAAGAAATAAAAAGAGTACTTAGCTGTAAATTGTAAGAAGTGGCTTGTCCGGCTGTGTGTGTCAGGAATGGATTTAGTAGAACATGGAGACTGTTTAAATGGAGATCTGTGATATGCGGTAGGTGGGTTGTAACTGGGGGTGGTGGATGGGGAATCGTGGAGGGGAGAGAGAGTGATACAGTGTTGACCTAGCCAGGAGAAGGTGAAATAGATGATTAGGGAAGAGGGGTTGCAAGGTGATGCTGTGAGGAGGTTTTGAACTATGTGTGACAAGTAAGAAGGGAGTGGAGCTTAGTGGAGTGGTACTATGATGATTGAAGAGAATGTTAAGTGTAGCTAAACAACGAGTTTAACCCGTGTGGCTCTAGCGTCCCATAATTTTTAATGCAGCGGTTCTCAAGCGCCAGGCATGACATTGTTTGATGGATGTTACCAGAAAATCAGATTTGCCTCTGTGGTTGGGGCCACTGAAATGATTTGGGACTGGTTTCGAAGCATGCTGGGCGATGTCGTACAGATGTTTTTGCATGTGGTCCCCTACTCTGAGGCCAGTTCTATGTCTCTGGCAAAGAACATAAACTTAACTGACTTCTACCACAGCTGGTCCCTTCTGCTTCTAGAGGTGATCCACCTTCCAATTACCACCCCCCCCCCCCCTTCTCATCAGCTACACCTGATCAACAGACTTTTATCTCACTTGACCATCAGACTCCTTTAACACTTCCTGACCAACCTTCCCAGATTATACAGCATATTCAAGTTCTCACACCCCTACCCGTAGATGATTCCCCCTCTCCTCCTCATCCTCCCTCCTCCCTCTAATGTAGTCTGTATTCCCCCCAACTTGCCCCTTTCTGATGATGAAAAACTAGTTCTCACCAAAGGCCTTAAATTTATTCCTATCTGCCCTCAGTCTGATCGCTATTTTTTACTCTGTGATGTTAAATGGTTCCACCATCAACTACAACTTAAATATCACTTTGCTCACAAAAAGTCCAACCAACTCACACAAGATCTCGATAACCCATTTGCACATTACGACCACCATAAATATAGCTGGACACCTTCCCCTGGGACTTCCCAAGCTTTGGATCTGTATAGTGATACGACGTGGTGTGACATCCTTAACCTCTGACCACCAACACTTAGACATTTTAACCTAAATAAGGGAGAGTCCCCTCCGTGTGGTACCTGGGATCTGCAAAGAATAGGACCACTGTACCCTACCACGCATGATCGTAAAAGACGACTAAGGAGGGTTCAGCATAGGGCCAGCAACCCTATCTGGTAAAAAAAACTATCAGACTGCTACAGAAACGGAAGCAAGGGAAAAAACAAATGCAGGTGGAAGGAGAAATGCGTATCAGGAAACTGAGCCCATGAAGGCTGTAGATGAAAGCCAGCCACTGGAAGTCCCCAGCCCGACTGCAGACCTCCTGAAACCTAAACACAAGATGCAAATAGGCAGCTGGAATGTAAGAACACTAAACCAGACTGGAAAACTAGCACAAACCATCAAGGAAATGCACAGACCCACACTAGACATACTAGGAATACAAGAAGCAAGATGGACAGGACAGGGCAGAAGGAAATTAACAACACAGCACACAGAAGATACAATAATATGGTCAGGTAAAGAAGATCTTCATGAAGGAGGAGTAGCATTGATTATAACAAAAGAAGCATCAAGAGCATTGCTGAAATGGACACCAATAAATGAGAGATTATTATATGCACGCTTCAACTCAAGATTCATGAAGCTGTCTATTATAGTTTGTTATGCACCAACAGAAGCAGCTGAAGAGGAATTAAAAGATTTTTACAACAGCCTCCAAGCAACAGTAGAAACAATACCCAAGCATGATATGCTACTCATCTTGGGCGACTTCAATGCAAAAGTAGGTGAAGGAAATGAAGATAGAAGAAGAATCATGGGAAGAGAAGGAATCGGAGAAATAAATGAAAATGGAGAAAGACTGTGCAGTTTCTGTGAAGAAAACATGATGACCATCGGAGGGACAATTTTCCAACATAAAAACATCCATAAGGTGACTTGGAGGTCACCAGATAAAACCACAGAAAACCAAATCGATCACATACTAATAAACAACAAGTGAAAACGATCACTACAAGATGTGCGAGCAAGGAAAGGAGCAGATGTAGGAAGTGATCACAACCTTCTGGTAGCAAAAATAAAACTAAAATTAAGGAAAGCCAAAATCGGAGAACACAGAAAGATACATTTTGATACAAGAAAACTGATAGACCATCAAACAAGAAATGAATTCTCAAAAGTACTTAAGAACCGCTTCAGTGTCCTACAAGACGAAGCAGAAATGTCCATATTAGAGTTCAATAAAACACTACAGGAAACAGCAAAAGAGGTGCTGGGATATCGGAAAAGGAGAAAAGAGGAATGGATAAGCGAGACCACATGGGAAAAGATAGAGCAAAGAAAAGAAATCAAGAACAAATTACTGAACACCAAATCACAACGGCTTAAAGAACGAGTTTTAAGTAATTATGCACAAAAAGACAAAGAAGTGAAGGAATCATGCCGTCAAGATAAACGTCAATATTATGACAACTTAGCAGAAACAGCAGAGAAAGCAGCATATACAAATGACATGAAAACCATATATAAAATCACAAAGCAGATGACAGGTAACTTCAACACAAGATGTGAAAGTGCAGTAAGAACACAAAATGGACAACTGGTCAGTGGAGAAAGAGAAAAAATTGAAAGATGGAGGGAACACTTTAACACCCTACTATACAGAACACAAGCAGCACAAACAATAGATATACCCGAAGCAAAAACGGAGCTAAACATCAATACAGGACCAATAACAATAAATGAAGTAAAGGAGGCGATAAAGAAGCTAAAATCAGACAGGGCACCAGGTGAAGATGAAGTGACTGCTGAGATGTTGAAAGCAGAAGAAACAGAAACACCAAAACAACTTTGCCGGATATTACAACAAATTTGAGATCTAGAAAAAGCCCCAGAGGAGTGGAAAACTGGGCTTATAGTTAAACTACCAAAGAAGGGTGACCTCAGAGATTGCGGGAACTGGAGAGGCATTACCCTACTGCCACTCACCAGTAAAGTATTTTGCAGAATAATCATCAACAGAATTGTACCAGCACTTGAGGAAAAACTTCAGAAAGAGCAGGCAGGATTTAGAAAAGGAAGATCATGCATAGACCACATATTTGTACTTAGACAAATATTAGAACAGGCAAATGAGTGGCATAGTACAACATATGCATTATTCATAGATTTTGAGAAAGCCTTTGACAGTGTCAACAGAGATGCACTGTGGAAAATCCTAAGATGGCATGGCCTCCCCCATAAAATAGTTAATGTAATCAAAGCCCTATATGAGGGTTTTCAGTGCAAAGTTATCTGTGGAGAACATACCTCCAGCAGCTTTAGGGTACAAACAGGAGTGAAACAGGGATGTGTACTATCACCAACATTATTTATCTTGGCAGTAGACTGGTTAATGAAGGAGGCAACATCAGACAAACGCAGAGGATTACAATGGACCCTTGACACAGTACTGGAGGACCTTGACTTTGTGGACGACATTTGTCTTTAGAAAGACGCTGGCGATGGTTGGGACATGTGCTCCGAATGACTGACAACTCACTACCAAAAATAGCACTAAGATGGACACCACAGGGGAGCAGAAGTAAGGGTAGACCAAAAGAGACATGGAGAAGAACAACAGAAAGGATGTTGAGCAATAGAGGGCTCACCTGGGCAAGAGCAGAAAAAAAGGCGAAGGACAGGCATCTGTGGAAAACCCTTGCGGAAGCCCCATGTGCCCTGGGCACTTAAGGTTCAGAGAGAGAGAGAAGGGAGAGTCCAGGGCATTGTCCACACTCCAGCATCGGAAGACATAGTGATAAAACCAGCAGATAAAACATCGAATCTCACAGATTGGAAAAAAGATTTATATACTGCAGAAAGAATGTCCCAACTCAGCAATATAAAATTCTATGCCCCACGTAAAAACAATGCTATTCCGTCAAATAACGACATAGTGGAAACAACCATTAAAGACTTGATTACAGAAGGTGGCCTCCCACCCTAAGCTGCTTCTCTTCACATTAAGGTCAGCTGTTTAGGCACACCTACCTTCTATCTTCTTCCTAAAATCCACAAACCTGGTAACCCTGGACATCCCAATGTATCAGCATGTTCATGACCCACTAAGCACATTTCTGACATTTTGGACAGCATTTTCTACCCACTAGTACACAAACTACCCTCCTTTTTGAAAGATACCAACCATGCCTTAAAACTTTTGATACGATCACACTCTCTCAACACCACACATATCACATCTTTCTCCTTAATGTCTGCTCCCTATACACTTCTATCCCCCATGAGGATGGACTCTTAGCACTCCGCTATTTTTTCGACAAAGACCCTCATCCCACCACTAACACTGACACTGACACCATAATCAGACTTACACAGCTAGTACTAAACCTAAATTCTTTCGAATTCAATGGCGAATACTTCAAGCAAATCAGTGGCATTGCCATAGAAATGAAAATGGGTCCCAGTTATGCATGTCTATTTATGGGCTTTCTAGAACTCAAATTATGGGAAACCTACACTGGCAGACTTCCAGAACTCTATAAAAAGTACATTGATGATGGCACTGGAGTCACAAGTATGCCACAGGAAGAGCTAAAAAAATATACTGAATTCTCCAACTCACTCAACAATAATATAAAATTCATTTATGAAATTTCTGACAAGTCTGTCAACTCTTTAGACATTAAAATTTCTATTGGCAAAAACAGGCTTTGTAATTTACAAGCCTGTAAGAACTCCATCCCACCCCAACTCCTCCGTCTTCACCACATATATCAGGATAATTTGGACTTTATAGTCCAAAAAGTTACTAGAATTTTTCCATCATCGCCACTATCCAGAAAAGGTCCCTCATGAAGCCTTCAACCGTATCTAACTAGTGAGCTGCACAGAAGTATTCAGGAAAAAGCCTGTTACTTCATCTGACAGAGTTAGGTTAGTACTACCTTTCCACCCGCATGGTCAGATGGTTAAGAAAATCCTTTATCGTCGTCTGCCGATAATCCAACTCGACCCCGACACTCATGACATTTTCTCTGATCCACCCACTGACATACAAACGTGAGCCAAACCTTAAGGACATCCACAACCACTTGAAGCAGAGCCTTACATATGTTGGCACCAGAAAATGTAACCGCCCCTGCTGCGTTATCTGCCTGGTAGTCTGGAAAATGAAAATGATCACCTTTCCCAAAACTATCCTCACTCTTCATGAGGGATTCACATGCGAGTCCTGTAATGTGATACATGTCATCATTTGCAAAAGGTGCAGTTTAACTCTTCCCATGCCAGCGGTCAATTATTAGACCCTTCCGGTATCCCCACTGCATGCCAATGATCGAAATTTCGATCATGGTTTGTTTCAATAAAAGAAGCGATGTAACATTTAGATTGTACATATTTCGTCCACGTTTCCGGTGACACTTTTCAAAATGGTGAAAGAGTTCTTAGATACGAGCAATGCCGAGCAAGAAAAAGGAAGAGAAACATGGACAATTTTCAATTTTTGATGATGTATATAAGGGTATGGACATGGGCTGTGACCACCTCACTGCTCTTGAATGTATCCCAAGTAGATCTAGACATATTTAGATGACTGGAGAAGTAGTCAGGAGGTTATTTCAGACATTAATTTAGAGAGAATGCAACATAGAATCAGAATATGAGATCGACAAGTAGATCTAGACATCTCAGATGGTAAGTAGTGCATATCTAGACCTAGCCGATGGTGAGCTGGGCACATTCAGTGTCTAAAAACATCACATTACTTCTTTTTTCCTACAAAAACTCTGCATTTATGAAATTTTCATACATTTAGTTATACTTTGAAACAAAATAAGTACACGGAAGTACATGTAAATACTGTTTTCCATTCCATTTTACAACTATACCTCCTAACATATCAAGATCCGCGCTTTTACTCTAGTAAACAACTGAACGTCCACTTTTCTTGCTGTGGCACGGGAAGAGTTAATGTATATTGGTGAGACTGACCTCAGATTAGGGGACCACATGCAAAAATATCTGTACAACATTGCCCAGCATGCTTCGAAACCAGTCCCAAATTATTTCAATGGCCCCAACCACAGAGGCAAATCTGATTTTCTGGTAACAGCCATCAAACAATGTCACGCAGATGACATAAGCTGCCTGGCGCTTGAGAACCGCTACATTAAAAATTATGGGACGCTAGAGCCACACGGGTTAAACTCGCTGTTTAGTTACACTTAACATTCTCTTCAATCATCATAGTATCACTCTACTAAGCTCCACTCCCTTCTTACTTGTCACACATAGTTCAAAACCTCCTCACAGCATCACCTTGCAACCCCTCTTCCCTAATCATCTATTTCACCTTCTCCTGGCTAGGTCAACACTGTATCACTCTCTCTCCCCTCCACGATTCCTCATTCACCACCCCCAGTTACAACCTACCTACCACATATCACAGATCTCCATTTAAACAGTCTCCACGTTCTACTAAATCCATTCCTGACACACACAGCCGGACAAGCCACTTCTTACAATTTACAGCTAAGTACTCTTTTTATTTCTTTTTTTTGTAGTATTCATGTGAATCTATACTTTATCTCCTCTCTCTATTTCTTCATCCTGTATGTTTTTGCATGATTAAGGTTCACGCCGAAATGTCACAACTTTATAGTCGTTAAGTAATAAAGCTGCTCCTACTTTTTTTCTAGTTTATACATTCTGGTTAGTTCATGAAGTTGCAAGATTCAGGCATTTCAACCCCATAAAAAAAGTGTCATTCTTTGTCAAATTTACCATTCTTCTGGCGCCGGGCAAAGTATGTTTCTGCGAGTGACTTTCGATATATTTTCTTTTGAAAACAACTCATTCAAATTCCTATGCCTCTGCGAAGATGAGGTTGTGAAAACCGCCATGTTGGTTATTGACCGGATGTGCCAGACGTTTAACGTTCAAACAGCCACAAATTTTTCTTCGCATACACTGAAAACGACAGAAAGATATTCTTCAATATACAAGTATTCCCCGCTTTTTGATTGTTTGCTCTTTCGATCATTTCAATAATAGGAGGGTTACGAACAAGTTCCATCCCCAAGTCGGTATAACATATGAAAAAAAGTAGGAAAAGCTTTAACAGTTAACTGTGTGCTTGTTGATTAATAGAGCTGTTTCTACTTTTTTCCTAGTTTATATAACTGTTCCAAAAAAAAAAAAAACACGCAACACTACTTAGTCGTAATGGACACCAAATTTCAAACTTATATCAAAATTTTATTTTACGCAATTAATGTTTCAATCTTGGCATGAAGAAACTTTAAGACTTTAACAATGAAATGATGTCACTTAAATTAGGTTTGGACTTTTATTCTTTTCGTCTAAGGCCTAGGTCTCAGTAAGGTGTATGGCCTCCTCTGCCCAGAACGACATCTCCTTGACATGGATCCGATTAGCCGTTGGATCTGTTGTTGTGAGATGGCTACCCACTCTTCACGCAGTGCAAGAGACAACTGTTGGAGATTGATTGACGCCACGTCTCGATTGAGGATTTGTCTGTTGAGTTATCCCATAAGTGTTCTATTGGGTTAATGTCTGATGACATGGATGGCCACGGAATGGTCTGGACGTTGTTGTCAGCAAGTAACTGGGTGGTGAATTGTGCCACATGAGGTCGAGCGTTATCCTGCTGAAAAATCTGCCCTGGTGCAGGCAGAATTGGAAGAACGTTATGACGAAGAATTTCAGCGACTATCGTTGGGCATTCAGGTGTCCTTCAATTTGCACTAGGTCACTTCTTCCCAAAAGACCAGCGTCGTGCAGCCGGTTTCTGACCGTTTGATCTGAAATTCGACGAGCTGCAGTCATTGACTGGACTGTTGAGGACGCAGATGCAAATCGATTTCTGAGGTGACGCAGCTGTATGAAGCGGTCTTCGGCAGAAGATGTGACTATGGGTCTTCCACTGCGCAGTCAGTCTGCAACTGAGCCAGTTTCTTGAAATCATCTCCAAAGGCGACTAATGGTGCTTCTAACTATATTAAATTGTCTGCCCACTACACCTTATGACTGTCCAGTCTGTAAACGTCCGATGATGATTAGTCATTGTTCTGTAGTGAGATGACCCATACTTACGCATTGAATTTTTAAATGAATTGATTCGAGGAGCGTTAATCTTTTTAGGCATTCAATAATATGGTCAGTGAGTTTTGTGTTAGGTACGTTTCACGGGATTCTCGTGAACCTGTCATGAGTTATTGTCAAAAATGCTGTTTTGACTAGTGTCGTTTTTCTTTGCTCGTTAATCATCTGCTGAGTACAATTCAGGTTAGCACATGAAGCTGATGTCCAAATGAACGTTTCAGGCAATTTGCCCTTGTCTGATCAGCAAACTTCAGTTTAAATTGCAGCTTCGTATTTGTTGCGTTTTATTTAACAGTATACATTTTGTTATCACAGCTTTACTGCGGTGGCTTCGTGTATAGTTATGTATTTAGTTGTGTATACTTGTACACTAATTATTCGTCCCCAGGTCTGTTCGTAAGTCGAATTTGTATTTAATTCGAAAAAGTTAGGTACAGGTTTGTATCTAATGTTAGTTATATAGTATAAAGTGTATCCTTCTGTGCATTAAAAACAACTGACCAAGGGCAGCAAACGGGCGATGTTTTGATGCGTACCGCAAAGCAGCGCCCGTTTGTATTTATGAACTATTTTATGTAATTCGATGTTTAATGTAATAAGCTTTATGGACGTTGTTCATTAACTACGGGTTGTACTCAGGTCGAACGTTCTCGGAAACTGCCTGTATTTAAACCAAAGCATTTTCCACCGTGTGGTTCGCTCTTTCGTCTGACTTCGCCTGCCTTTCACGCGGTTCTAATCTGACTAACTAGATGCCATCAACCTGTTTTCAGAAGTTGTTTGTAGTGGATTTCTTGCATTCGTGCATATAATATTCGTATATCCTAAATGGTTTATAGTCTTGATTATCATCATTGTACTCCAGATCACTGTTAACCTCTAAGTCAAAACAACACAGAAAAAAAATCATACAGCGCACAACATTTTTGGAGCCGCGCAAAAAGAAAAATGAAACTGCTACTTTTATTTTCCAGTTTCCAGATGTTACTCCGAACTATAATTGCGATCTAGAAAAATGCAAAGATGGTAGATATTTTTCCTTTACTGTTTTTTTTTCTTGTTGAGAAATTACTTTCGGATCGGATGTTTCAGCCGGTATTTTATCGCATAGCTTCGGTAGTACTGTAGCAGAATCGTGACGAGACAAATGGGCACACAGAGAATAGAGGGTAATTAAAATAAACGGGCAGATTAATTTCCACTGCCTCATGGAAAAGGAGAATGTCATTTGAGCTGCTCAAGTATGCAAATTGATCTTGGTAACTAACACCAGACGTTGTGACCACCAACATTAGAGCCGTCCTGTTTTGTTTTTTTTTAACAGCAATATGTGTATGTGTTTTTGCAGTGTTCAAACTGGTACTGACAAAGACTCTTGCATCCTGTGTCCTATATTTTCGGGCATAAATTTTGGTGGCTTGAGGTTTTAATGAGAATAACACCTTTAAAAGCGAAAGTAACTCTGCTCTAATCCATAATTAGATGGCCAGACAGCAAAGTGAGGGACTGGGATATTAGCTCTGTCCTGCTATCACCCTCTTCTACTGTTTGGTAAAGTGACATTTTTTTTTTAAAGTCTCTGGCCGGCTAGCGTAGTGGTTAGAGCACTCGTCTAGCAAACCAAATGGTCGAGGGTTCGAATCCCCAGCTGAGCGGGATTTTTTTTCCGACCAATACGGCCCTGAGGTCGACCCAGCCTCGTAAAATGGGTACCAGAGAAAATCTGGGAAGTAAAGGCAGCGAGGAAAGGAACTGGTCACCCTACCTCATACGCTGATGACCCAGCATAATGAGGTCTCTAACGCTTCACCCCCTACGGCATTTGAAATGCTATGGGACTATCTTTACTTTTTACTTTTACTCTGTAAATTATTCTTGATAGAATAAACCGAACTTCAGATAACCGGGGTGTCCAGAATGTCCAGTTCAAGAGCTTTTTTGCTCTAGAAGGGTATTTCAGGAGAGAGGGAAACAGATAGGGATGAGAGTATCAACTGAGTTCAAAGTTCAAACAGGCTGTCATATTTGCAGTAGATATGTTGGCAGATAAGAGTGGAAGTAGAATCTAGAGTCTCTCACTGCGCTACACGCTAACTTCTGGGGATGATTATTACATAGTATACTATTCATACTGTTGGAACCATAATATTCCATTGAATTCTTACAGACTCGACATATGGTGGATTTGTTTCAATGAACCCATAGTAAGTCGAATATGACAGGATAAATAACTATGTAAATGAATAACTACTATCATTGAATAAGTCAAACAAATAAATCATAATTACAATTAATAAATATATCAGTAACTTAAAACTACACCAGGTTTATCCTGTTATTAAATATACTGGCCTTTACTGCGCGCACGCACGCACGCACGCACTCACGCACACACACACACACACATATATAATGGCTGATAGTGCTTGTCCTATGTTGGCTGACAAGTCCTCCTGCGCCTCCAGTATGCCTCTCTTTCCTGGCCGTGCCAATCTGTACTCACAGCTCTCTCAGTATAGGTTGCGATGTGGATTTGCTGCATCTGAAGTCCTCCACTCTGCCTATCTCTCTGAGCACATTAACAATATCAGTTCGATCCAATGATTGTCCACCTGTGATGATGGCAGAGCCGGCCAACCTATCAGTTCTCTCATTTCCTGGATCCCCGCGTGCCCAGAGACATAGATGAAGGTGACTGCGAATCGTTGATTTCTGGAATGACGCAGCCACTGCCGACATACAGAATGTGCCTAGACCTTACATATCATACTTATTAAATCACTTAATGTATGGACACGGGCGTAGTCCTGTGCCTCCAGCCATTCGAATGCTTTTGTTACCATCATTACTTTCATCGTCATGCTGCTTGTGGTCATAGCGAAGGCATCGCTGACATCTTGTATTGTTCTGCCCATTGAACGTGCTGTGAATGCCCATGCACTCCTTTTGAAGTCGTACAATGGACCCTTTGTGTAAATACCAATATCTGCCTCATTGGAGTCTTCATTGATGAGGATGTTGACCTCTGCATTAACAGCAAGTAGATTCTGCTCCCTTGCTCCTATTGTCAAACCTGACAATGCAAGAGAAGGTGCTTCTGAACGCTGGAGGCATCGCCGAGGTTGATGTTGTTAAGTTCACAGACTTTGTTCATACCATTTTCCGTACAATCCATTCTTGATTTGCCCTTCACAATTTTCTTTGAGGAGTTCTTGTGCAATGGGTGCTCTTTGTCTGCACTTATCGCGAGGTATGTATGCGTCCTCCATATCTTGATTCAGCGATTCATGGTGGGGAGATCAAGGCGGTACGTCATCGCTACACAGTAAGTATCTCATATACACTCCAAAGTAAATTGCATAGCATCATTTTGTGCCTTTTCGAGTTTTTCAGTCTGTGCAGGGCTGAGAGTGAGGATGGCTAGGGCGTACTCAATGGGTGCAAGAACCAGTCTCATGTACAGAAGTTTTAGTAGGGTCTGCGCAATGCTGACACATGCCATGACCTTCATTGTCGATATACCTTTATTAGGTGGTCAACATGTTTTTTAAAACACAGACTGCGATTAAACTTCACTCCTTAGTATGTCATCAGGTTGGTTCTGATCACATCCTCGCTAACCAATCTCACAACAGGCGTATTGGTGTTAACAAATAGTTGTTCAGTGAGAACCATGTCCCGGATGCTGTTGACAAGGGTACTAATCACGCCAGCAGGAAATACGATCAAGTTCGTTATGCAATGTGTTGGTAGTCTCGTCTCTTCCCAGTCGGTGAACTAAAATATTACCAGCACATGATATATGCTTATTCAGAGCAATAGATTTGTCATGAATGACGTTAATGGATGTTCCTCTGGAACAGCCTCGTCCAGTAGGGCAGCTCACGAGCCACAGGTGAGGCCAGATTGTCATCAAGCTACTGGTGGCAAAACTAACAAGTTCAAAATAGCAACTTGGAATGTTAGAACTTTATTCCAGGGTGGAAAATTAGAAAATGTAAAGAGGGAAATGGAAAGGATGGAGATCAACATATTAGGAATGAGTGAAGTTAGATGGACAGGTGCAGGGAAGATAAACTCTGATAAATATACAATAATATACTCAGAAACATCCTTGCCAAGAGCCGACTGCAATAGTGACCATGACCCACTCTGTGGAAAAAAGTAGAATAAAGCTGAAGAAAGCATACAGAAAAGTGAGAAACATCAAACTGAATACAGAACTCCTTAAAATGACCAAGAACTGCGAGAACAATACAAAGTTATTATAACTAATAGATACAATGCAATAGAAAATATAAATAGTATAGATGAACAATGGGCAGTGTTAAGAGATTCTATCCACCAAACTGTTAAGGAGATAATACCACCGAAAAAAGAAACCCCTAAAAATAAATGGATGACAGACAACATCTTAGGACTGATGGACAAGAGGAAGAGGAGTAAAAATAACCAATAAAAATATAGCAAGAAAAATAAAAAATAAAACACAAAGGAAGTGTGTTTAAATGAACAGTGCAGACAGATGGAGGACTCTCATAATAAAGACAGCAAAAACATCCACGAACGAAGTAGTGAACTCACAGGCAGGAAAACAAAATATACCTCAAGATGCCTGAAATTTAAAAAAAGGTAAAATGTTAATGGGAAAAGAAGACATTGTGGACAAAGCTATATGGCGGAGAAAGACCAGAACTGACACCAGATACTGAAAACTGTGATGGACCACCAATACTTGAAGATGAAATCATAGATGCCATCAAACACATGAAGAAAGGAAAAGCAACTGGGCCTGATAATATAACAATAGAAGAAATAGAGGCACTAGAGGAGACAGGAATAAAAATAATAACCAAGTTATTGAATGACATTTACAACAGTGGTTATATGCCCAGTGACCTGATTAAATCCACGTTTATAGCAATACCAAAGAAACCAGGTGCAAAGAAATGTGATGACCACGGGACTATCAGCCTCTCATGTCATATAACGAAGCTACTTCTGAGAATCATTATGAGAAGAACAAGAAAAAAGATACAAATGGAAATAGCAGATGAACAGTTTGGATTTGTTGAAGGAAAGGGAACACACAATGCCATTTATGCTTTACGAACACTAACAGAAAGAGCTTTAGAAGTACAGAAAGATCTCTACTCATGCTTCATTGATTACACCAAGGCATTCGACAAGGTGAAACATAATGAAAGTATTAAAATGCTTGAAGACATCAATATAGACAGCAAAGACCTGAGGAATATAAAACATCTATACTGGCAGCAAGAAGCAATTCGAGTTGAAAATAGAACTGGAAAATATCAACCTATAAAACAAAGGGTGCGACAAGGATGTGTACTATCTCCAGACCTTTTTTCTCTGTACAGCTAGAATATTCTAAGAACGATCATCACAGAACCAGGCATAAAAATTGGAGGATACAATATTAACAACCTTCGGTATGCTGATGACACAGTACTGATAGTTGATAACCAACAACTCCTGCAAAATCTCTTGGATAAAGTGGCCAAAGAAAATGAACAGAAAGGCATTTCTTTGAACGTCAAAAAAGATAGAGATTATGGTTATATTTAAGAAACAGAATCCACCAACATGCAGTATATAAAATTAAACGGAACTATTCTAAAGCAGGTGCAGAAATTCAAATATCTTGGTGCAGTAATAACTTCAGATGGGAAATGCAGAACGGAAATTAGGAACAGAATAGGCCAAGCAAAGACTGCATTTCAGAGAATGAGAAACATATTATCCAACACATCCTTATCAATGAATGTTAGAAAACGAGTTCTAAAATGCTATATTGAACCTATCTTATTATATGAAAGTGAATCATGGACAATAGGCAGGTCTGCACAAAAATTATTGGAAGCAGCAGAAATGTGGTTTATTAGAAGAATGTTGCGAATCCCCTGGACAGCAAAAATAACTAATGAAGAATGTATGAGAAGAGCTGGAGAGACAAAAAAAAACCTTGTCAAAAAGATAAGACAGAGACAATGTACTTTCATAGGACATGCAATGAGAAGAGGGGGCATTGAAAATATTATAACAACAGGAAAAATAGAAGGAAGGAGATCAAGAGGAAGACCAAGAGAAATGATACTGACGGGATGGTGTGAGAGGAGATCACCAACTGAGCTGATGGCCTGCATGAAGGATCGTGTGCTCTGGAGAAGCATAATAATCAACGCCAGTCGGCACGGCATCTGATGATGATGATGATGATATGACAAGTGTCCTTCCCCTCTCAACAAGTTTTTGTTCAGTGATTGTCACCGTGTACACGTTGAATAAAACTAGTGACAGCAGAGAGCCTTGCGGCAATTCGGACATATTGATAAATTATTATCGGCTCTGAAGACCAGCTGCCACACTTGAGAATCACCTTTATTCTTATAATCTAAATAGGGTGACAAAACTAAAAAAAACATTATATATATATATTTATATATATATATATAATGTCCACACACAAAAAAAAGAAACGCATAGCTTATATAGGCTTCATTTTTTTATATGTTATGACAAAAAATTTTTTCCCGGGTATCTCAAACGAAGCAAAAAATTGTCACCAAGATATCAGGTCCACGATTTAGTGTGAATTTTGCTATTCTCATGTATAGTCAGAACGCAGTAGCTGCCCTTGCTAGTCATGCATTTGTTTATCATAACTCACGTTGCTTTTATGGAATAGTCGTGATTTTTGTGATGAGCACAACTCACTTCCCACACAAATGAAACTCTATAAAAGGATGAGGTTACACAAACAAATTCAGTTCATTTTCAAGCAGACAATTATGGTGCGTCTGTCGCAAAATTTACGAAACATTGCTATTGATCGCCTACAAACAGCCGAAAGTCAAAGTCAGATTGCCAGGCATTTAAATGTGCAGCAGAGTACCATCAGTCGACTTTGGCACCGTTTCCAAGCAAGTGGTTCAGTTGAAGAGCGGCACTGCAGTGGTCGACCCAGGGTGACAACAGCAGCTGATGATCGCTTTATTCTGGTTCATCACCTCAGAAACAGGTTTACACCAACTTCCTCAAGTGCCCAGTCATTGCTTGAAGGACGTCGTGTGTCTGATCAAACTGTCCGGAATAGACTGCATGAAGCTGGATTGGTGCCACGGCGACCTCGGTGCGAGGTTCTGTCTTAACGAGACACCATCGCAAAAATCGACTTGTTTGGGCCAACCAGCATCGGCCCTGGACAACTGACAGTCAATGGAGACGTGTCTGGTTTAGTGACGAATCTTCCTTTTTGTTGCACCGCCATGATATGCGGAGAAGGGTCTACCATAGGCCAATGAACGTTTTGGCCAAAATTGCGTTGATGAAGCTCCAGTGTTGGAGGTGTAATGTTATGGGGAACGATCAATTTCAACGGAAGGAGTCCATTGGTGCAGATTGAAGAAAGCGTGAATGCGCAACAATACGTCAATGAAATTCTTCTACCCCGTGTCCTTCCATTTTTAGCAGCGCAAAGGTCTGTGTTTCAACAGGACAACGTCAGACCCCATTCTGCACGGTTCACCACATAGTTCCTGACTGCTAACAACATTCTCGCACTTCCCTGGCCATCCCTGTCTCCAGACATGAATCCGATCGAGAAACCTATAGGATGAGCTGCAAAGATGTGTTTGTGGCCGAAACGTTTCTCCAGCCAACCGTCGTGATCTGTGGCAGGCACTCCAGAAAGAGTGGGCTCACATCAGATCTGATCGCATCTATGCCCAGGAGACGTCAGTCGCTTATCGATGCAAGCAGAAGCCACACACCATAGTAACTTGAGAACCCTCATTCATTTCATTCATTTGCATGTCCCTTGCGGAACTTTGCCTCCCAAACAGCACTCCTGTAGGCCTCTCGGTTGTGAGCAAGATGGCCTGCTGCTGCTGCGTCAATTTGCAGATCATCAACGATTTCTTGCAGCCATCTTCGTTTTGGTCTTCCTCTTTTTCTTTTTCCCATTATGTATCCTTCCAATATGGTCTTCTCTAAATTATCATGACGTTTAATGTGCCCAAAATATTTAAGTTTTCTCTCTTTAATCCTCTTTAATAGCCAGCCTTCTTCAATATTAAGCTCTTGTCGTATAGATATATTTGTTCTTTTTTGTGTCCACGATATTTGGAGAACTCTTCTGTAGCATTTACATTCAAAGGCATTTATGTGTTTCTCAGCTGTTTTGTTAAGTGTCCACGTCTCACAGGCATATGTTGCGATGGGAAAGATGCATGACCTTAAAAATCTTATTTTTGTAGTTCTGTCTGCTCCTCTCCACAGATTCTTTATTTGTGCTACTTTCTGAAGAGCAATAGATGTCCTCCTTTTAATTTCCATCATTGTATCTCCATTACTAGTTAGCAGTGATCCAAGATATTCAAAACTCTCCACTTCTTCCAATTTTTCCTCATTGATATATATTTCAGCTGCCTTGTTTGTTTTGTTAGTTGTCATCAATTTAGTTTTCTTCGCATTAAGATTGAGGTTCTGCTCTTCGCTGTACTTACGGACTGACATAATTAGTTTTTCCATTCCTTTTTGTGTTGTGGATAGTAACACTGTGTCATCAGCATATCTAATCTCTGGTATTTCATAACCTCCAATTGTTATGGCATCGTAATATTCTTTGTCTACATCTTCTCTAGCATTCCTCATTATATTTTCAGTATACAAGTTAAATAAGTAGGGTGACAGTATGCACCCCTGACGAGAACCCCTGGGACTAACAAATTCTCGTCACATAGATGCAAGAAGCTGTCATGTGAGTGTTTAAACCATTAGGTGTTAATTATTGTGTGCAATTTGAAAATTTTATTCATTCAATTTAAAAAAGCTATAGAATATTAAAGTTATGGCTAAAATTGGATCATCAGTAGTTATGCGTTTCTTTTTTTTTGTGGACAGTATATATATATGTATATATATGTGTATGTATATATATGTATATATATATATATGTGTGTATATATATATATATATATATATATATATATATATATATATATATAGAGAGAGAGAGAGAGAGAGAGAGACTGTATTGAAAAAGAAAGTTAACACTTTCGAAAAGCAAATAAATTACCCATCCAGTTTCTATTTTGTAAGTACATATTAATCTCAGAAAATGGTAAAAACGTGAACAGTACTCGGTTCTCATTTGTCACGAGAAGCTCACCATCAAGTGAAATGCGTGTTTTACACATTTCTGACCCATTTCTGACCCATGTTAGAAACGCATTTTTTTCCACTCATAGCTAATCTATAGGTTAGCAGGGTAGGGGTATCCTCTATCAAAGGAGAAGTAAGACGCCGTCAGTCTACGGGACACCCGTGGGCAAGGTGGAGTACCCGTGTAGCCCCCCCCCCAAAGGGTGATGTGAAGCCATGGAAGCAGATGGTGGATGGAATGGGAGAGCAGCCGACAGATAATGCTGATCATGGTCACCATTCTATGATGATAGGCATATGATCCCAGTGTAGAGACAATGGCTACGATCATTGACTAGTACAGTCACTGCCCGGAAGGAAAGCAATGGTAAACTACCTTCTGGAAATATACCAAGAATCCCAAACAGCAAAATGGAACAAAACAGCTGAGAAACACGTAAATGCCTTTGAATGTAAATGCTACAGAAGAGTTCTTCAAATAACATAGACACAAAAAAGAACAAATATATCCATACTACAATAACTTAATATTGAAGAAGGCTGGCTAGTAAAGAGGATTAAACAAAGAAAACTTAAATATTTTGGACACATTAAACGTTATGATAATCTAGGGAAGACTGTCTTAGAAGGATACATAATGGGAAAAAAAGAAAGAAAGGAAGATCAATGCGAAGATGGCTGCAAGACATCGTTGATGATCTGCAAATGGATGCATCAGCAGCAGGCCATCTTGCTCACAACCGAGAGGCCTACAAGAGTGCCGTTAAAATATTTTTTTGTTAATTACTCTGTTATATAACTATATATGTTATATAGTTTTGCCATTTGTATTGCAGTCTCAGAAGGCTAGGGCAGTGTTCTCAGCTTGTGGCCCACAAGCCCTTGTGGTTATTTGATGTTCTCACAGTGGGAAAGGGGGGGGGGGGGTCCAATCTTAAGAACACTTATACTTTTACGTTAAAATACACAGAAAGAAAGCAGGAGGGAAATAATGAAACTTTCATTCCTCTTCGCACGATGTTTCATCGTCGTTAATAGCATGCTATGCCAGTTCACCACCTGCTTGTTGTAGAGTCATTAATTAGTAAGTTGTGCCAAGAATGTTCTTGAACAAATTAATGTATAAAGAGAAGGCTCTGTTCACAGGAAGAAAGAGTAAGTGAACATTTGGAGTGATAAATGAATTATTGTAATTATTTTCTTCTTTTTCAGTGCCCCTTAAAAATCGATTTTCAGAATAAATGGTTTTGTTTTTAAATTGTCAGATAAAGTGACTTTTCAATTTTACTATGGTCAGTAAATTTTGGTTGAGCCCAAGATGGATTGCCAGCTTAATTTAAAATGTAAAATTACTGATGATGTTGATAAGGTCCATCCTGCTTAAAGCAAAACGAAGCTTCTTCCAGTCATCTTAAAAAGTGCTGCCATTATAGCAATGAATATCTTGTTATATAGGGACAGAAGATAAGCAACAATCACACAGTACACAGTATGTTATGTTACAATATAATGAAACCATGAAACCATCAGAACTGTAAGGACATCTTAATATTAAAGAACATACTGTAATGAGTATCAATTATTTTGTTTTTGAAAAGGAACAGGAGCTTCAGGAAAGCAAGAAAATGGAATGGATTTAATAGACTGTTATGGTAGTGCACGTGCACAAGAGTGTGAGTGTCTCATTTGACAGACATTTCTCATCTGATAGCAAAAATCGGAAAACGCAATTGATGAACCTATACTACCTGCTGCAAAAATCAATGTTTCTGCACTAATCAATAAGAGAGCTATCAGTCTAATTACTTTTGTCATCGGAACAACAACACAACTCCTTCAGATCATCATTTTGTATCTTTTATGTATGTAAGTATCTTTTATGACCATTTGGGCCTGGTGCTAACTTGTCTTTAACTTTTCCTACGATGCTCTCTACTTCTTGTAAGGTCGGTGGGCCGCATTTGAATTTGCTGCCTGGTGCACATGGCCACACTAGACCTTTCTCGCTCGAGAGGTGTATGCTGATTTTTATCAGAGTATATCTTGCTCAGATGTTCCTCGAGCACCTCCTTGCCTGCTTTCTGGTTTGGGCTGTTCAAATAACTGCTTGGAAAAGTCGAACTCTGTAGAACTTCTCTCTTGCCGAACTCTCTAGAACTTCTGTCTTGCGTATCTGGTTTCCTTCTCCCTTCTTCCTTTTAAATAGTCTTTCAGCTCTGCCGGGATTTTAGATGCTGCCAAACTTGTCTAAATCCTTCGTTTTCCGATTCATGTGCCTTGTTGAACATTTTCCGGGCATTTTTCTCTTCTGCTGTCTTATTTCTTCTATTGTCCTCTGTCCTCTGGACTTTCTTTTCTTTGTGTTACTTTTTCTCTTTTTGCCTCCTGTTTGGTTCCAAACTCTTTGTGGCAGAGAAAATATATGATGTTACTAAATTCTTCCAATTTTTTTTCTCAAGGTTTTCTCTCAGCTGTTTGTCCAATTCTCATAGAGACCTTTGTCCAAGTTTTCCCATATGTTTTTGGCACTTGCTGGTGGGAAGTTAATCTTGTCTACCTGTACTGTGGTTTATATCTTCTAATGTCATATCACAGTGCACTGTTGAGCAAGGAACCACACATCCCTTCTTCGTTCTGTGTATCTTCATGCATGGTCGTTTCCGTATAGTCACCTGTGGATCCATCATTCTCTCTCTCCCTTTTCGGTGATTACTGGGGGCATTTCTTATTTTCTGGACTTTGTAGCGATAGTATGACGCTGGCCAGGACAGGCTGCTGAGCCCAGGCTCTCTGGATCAGGGACGCTTTCGGCCCTATTAAACTCCTGACACTCAAGGGGAGTGGGTCCCTCTGAGTCATGACTCCTATAGGTCTTGTGAGTTGTTTTTTTCGTCCCGGGATTGAACCCATGATCTTCCAGTTGGCACTGCACTTTGAAGTGCGTCTTTAGCGAGCTAGCCACGGAGGATTGGTAATGGTTGTGACAAACGGAATTATTTATGTTCTCAATGCTTGTTTCGCATACTCCACTGCCAGCATGAGGCCTTTTCTGTTGTTTCTGAAAGACTTTTCAATGTCCCTGCTCTTGCCTGTCCCTTTATGCCCAGTTGCTTACATAGGTCGTATGCTGATGTTGCTACGAATCCTCTCGCTCTCACTTCTACAGTTACATAGGTCGTATGCTGATGTTGCTACGAATCCTCTCGCTCTCACTTCTACAGCTACCACTTTTGCTCTGACTCCTGCCCCCCCTGCCTCAGTTGCTTGACCTGATCATTGTACGTCTCACATTTGAATTAGATGCTGTTCCTCTATTCTTGTTTAGTACGGAACCGTAAGCTCGATCATTATTAATTCCTGTTTTTCTATGGAGTACACTACAATGTCCGATCGGATTAATGTGTTCTTGATGGCAGTCGGGTATTCTCTTCTTCCAGATAGGTCCACTACCACACCCCAGTCATTTCCACCACCTAGCAGTGATAGTAAAGGAATGTCCCTGATTTCAATATTTGATGTTGCACCAGCGTCTATGAACTATTTAGGTGAGACCTCAACTCTTTTGCTGTTATTTGCTTTATCTTTTGCCCTGTCTACAATGGCTACATGTTCCTGCAGCACTCTGTTATGCCGCCAGATACAGCGTCCTTGGGCTAATGATACTCTACATGTTCTACATGATACGTTGTGTTATATAACACAGTTAAGAAGAAATAAATGGTTTATCGGCCAATATCAAGGAACAGTTATTAGAAAAAAGTTTGCATGTTGCTCTGCAGTGTCTGCACCTGAACATAAATAAAGACACAAAACAATCTTACTGTGCAAAGGTAGGTATGAGCATTGATTTCGAAAGATCTTACAGCTGAAGCTTATTATATTATAACATTATTATATAATATTATAATATTATTATAACATGGCAGTGATTGGATGAAGTGCATTGGAGTTAGCACAGATGGCGAATAACCAATGTCTGGAAAGCCTACTGTATTTAGATTAAGGAAATAATACTGTCTGTGGCTTTATATCACTGATGGTAGCTTTAGTTTCCAAATCTAATAAATTTTAGGCTGTGCTGCTGTAGAGATGGGTACCCGACTTCTTCTGGAGTTGGGGAAGGAAAGGCGGCCAGGCGTGATACTGACCAAATCACCCTCTAGTGTGCTTGACAGGTCAAGGAAAATATGGGCACTAACACCATATCCCCATATCTAAGGCATGACAGGACTGCCTTTACCTTTACCTTTTTACCTTATTCGTAGTACAGTATATTATATCCGTAGTACAGTATATTACCTACATTGAAACTGCGCATATCCCGCGGCACTTGGCCCCATGTCAATAACAATGCGACTGCTCATGTCTTGTGACCTTTGACTCACACGGAAAACACACTGCGCTTCATTATGTTTCATTAAACTTATTCTTAAATTTTTTTTCTATTCCCCTTTACCCCCCCCCCCCCCCATATATCCCTAAGTTATGCCTTCTATCTTTGGAAAGATAAATGGCACAAGACTTACTGACTGTATGGTCTGGCACAAACGACAACCGATTTGAACAATATTTAAGTTTTCTCTGTTCAATCCTCTTTACTAGCCAGCCTTCTTCAATATCAAGTTCTTGTAGTTAATCAAGGTATATTTGTTCTTTTTTTGTGTCCATGATATTTGAGGAACTCTGTAGCATTTACATTCAAAGGCATTGTATTTCTCAGCTGTTTTGTTAAGTGTCTTACAAAGTCTACCCAATATGATTAGAATTTTACGGGCATGGCTAATCAGTGCAACAGTTCTGTAGTTCGTGCATAATTAAAAGTTACCCTATTTTGGCAATGTTATGAATACACTTCTTTTCCATTCTTTTTGCTAAATACCTGAATGTCATGTCTTTTTACATAGTACATGATAGATTATTGCTTTAATAAGTTGAGCTGTTATCACATCCTGGTGATGTACCATTTTTCAAATTCTTTAAAATGCCCATAAAACTTCTTCTATCGTTGGTTCGGGTTCTCTCTCCTCCAATAATAATTCACACTGTTGATGTCTGGTTTCACAGTCATTTGTTTCATACATTCCTCTGCAATATTCCTTCCATCTTTCTAGAATTTCCTCTGTCAAGGTCTTCCCCATCTTGTCACAAATTACTTTTAGCTTAGGTGTGACATTTCTCGTCAATGTCTTCATTACTTTAAACATTTCACTATCTCTTCCACACTTCTGATGTTCTTCTATTCTTTCACAACAATCTTGCATGTATTGTTTTTTTGTCATGTCTTACATTCCTTCATACTTCCTTTGTTAAAGGTTTATATTCCTCTTTGATGTTGTTTGTCACTTTCCATTTCATCTTCATTTCTCTACGTTGCTTTGTCAGTTCTAGTGTGCCTGTTGTAATCCATCAATTCTTTTGTGTTTTCTTTACTAAAACCGTGTCTTTCATCATCATCATCATCATCAGGTGCCATGCTGACTGGCGTTGGCTATTATGCTTCTCCAGAGTACACAATCCTTCATGCAGGCCATCAGTTCAGTTGGTGATCTCTCACAACATCCCGTCAGACTGTTTCTTGGTCTTCCTCTTGATCTTCTTCCTTCTATTTTTCCTGTTGTTATAATATTTTTAATGCCCCCTCTTCTCATTGTATGCCCTATGAAAGTACATTGTCTCTCTCTTATCTTTTTGACAAGGTATTTTGTCTCTCCAGCTCTTCTCATACATTCTTCATTAGTTATTTTTGCTGTCCTGGGGATTCCCAACATTTTTCTAATAAACCACATTTCTGCTGCTTCCAATAATTTTTGTGCAGACTTGCCTATTGTCCATGATTCACTTCCATATAACAAGATTGCTTCAATATAGCATTTTAGGACTCGGTTTTCTAACACTAATTGATAAGAAAGTGTTAGCTAATATGTTTCTCATTCTCTGAAATGCAGTCTTTGCTTGGCCTATTCTGTTCCTTATTTCTGTTCTGCATTTCCCATCTGAAGTTATTACTGCTCCAAGGTATTTGAATTTCTGCACCTGCTTTAGAATGGTTCCGTTTAATTTAAAACCGTGTCTTTAGCTGTTGTTATTAAGATATCTCTGGCCTGTGTAGCTAATTCATCTGGTGTCATCTCCTCCTGTACAGCCATCAGGATTTCAAAATAGTTCTTCACTTCTGTACTGTATTGTTCTGGTATTTTTGTAAGATCAAAGCTGAGTGGTCTTGATCCCCTGTCTTTTTTATCTTTATCTTCATGTCTGCTATTAATAACTCATGGTCTGTGTCACAATCTGCACCTGGTAAAGTTTTTTCTGTTATACTTGATCTCCACCTTCTTTGCACTAAAATGTAATCTATTTGATTCTTGGTTTTCCCATCAGGTGATGTCCATGTGTAAAGTCTTCTTGGATGTTGTTTAAAAAGTGTGATAGTGATATTTAGCTCATTTTCCATGCAAAAAGCCATTAGATTTTCACCTGCCTCATTTCTATGTCCTATGATAAATTTCCCTACAACATATCTTTCGCCTTCTGCTCTTTCTGTATTAATCTTTACATTATTAATGATAACAGAGTTGGTGGAAATTGATAGTTTTTCTAAAAGTTAAAACTACAACATTTTAAAATAAAAAGACCAGAAAATGGTGTCATTAAAAAAAAATGTTTTTTTCACTTTGTTCTGTATATTCACTTTGTTCAGTCTACTAAGTTTTTTCAGTCTATTCAGTTGACTTCTTTGGCAGGAAGCTCATGCTGCACCATATGATAAGGCTGTCCAAAAGCTCTAACATCTTTCATGCCTGTGCTTCATTGGTTGTTATTACTGTTGTGTCATCCATGAATGCTTTTAATGGTAGGGTCTGGCATCCATTTCTGAACCTTAGACCTTCTGCTGCTTTCAAGATTACTTGCGTGGCTAGTCAGAAAAGTATGGAGGTGTACATATTGTACAGTCCATTGCAATTCCTCCCTGGAGCTCAGTCCATCTTGTAATATATCCTGATATTCCAAATCTCATGCGGAATCCTTTTAGCTGTTCAGTTCAGTTTTCTTTCTAGCTCTCCATTCTCCACTGTGGTATCCTTTGTGGGACCAAAGATTCTTTGTAGGATCTTGTTCTCAAAGGTCTGCAATTGTTGTTCATCTTTTTTTGTTGTTCTCCACTTTTCTGATCCATACATAACAGCTGGTCTTATTACAGTTTTGTAGATTGTTGTTTTGGTATTTTGGGACAGGAGTTTGGATTTTAACAGATGTTGCAAGATGAAGTATATTTTATTCACTATCTGTACCCTGCTTTTATTTCCTGTTGAAGGTTGTGCCTAGTTATTTTTATGTTTCTGCTTTCCCAATAATCATATCTCCAACATTTATATACTCTGGATCATTCTGCCTATACTCTCTTGATATCTTCATATACTCTGCTTTATCTTGGTTAATGGTCAACCCCACATTAAGTGCCACATCTCTCAGGAGTATGCCGGTATGGACGACTTCTTGCATACTTTCTCCCACTAGATCAATGTCATCAGCGTATCCTAGTATTTTAGCTTGTTCTTCTGTATTGCTCTCTTCTTTCCCTTTTCTGATTACCTTTTCTAGTACTAGGTTGAATAGTAATGGAGATACTGTATCACCTTGTTTTAAACCAGTTCTTATATAGAAGGGTTCTGACTTTCTTCCTTACTATATTTTGTGTATCCTCCATGCATATTCTGGTCAGATTGATTGATTTATTGGCTATCTCCAGTCCTTTCATAATTTTCCATAAGCTGTTCCTGTCTATGCTGTCATCAGTTTTCTTGAAATCAATGAAGATATTATGTACTTTTCTGCTCTTTGATGTAGATAAAATATTTGATCCACTGTTGATCTATTATTCTTAAAATCTGCTTGATGCTCTCCCAGTATGTTCTCGCTGTATGGTTTTAATCTATTTAAAAGTATCTTATATATATATCTTATATCCTTCCCGTGCCGTTAGACGTCACATAGGGCTCGCAAAGTAGTTCGCCAATTTTTCCTGTCTTCGGCGAGTCTTTCAACCTCATCAAAGGATTTTATGCCTGTTAACTTGGCCTCTCTTAATAATGTTCTCTTCAGAGTTTCACGCGGTCTGCCCCTTTTTCTTCGGCCTGTTGTGTTCCACTTGATAGCTTGTTTTGGGATTCTCTGCTCATTTCTTCTCATCAAGTGGCCAACATATGTCCATCTCCTTTTCCTGATCACCCGTGAGACTGGTTGTTGTTCAGTCATCTGTCTTGTCTCTGCATTGTTCTTGAATTCATTCCACTTGATGCCGAGTATTTTCCTTAGGCATTTGTTTTCAAAAGAGTCTAATTTCTTTTCTATTTCTTTAGTTGTTTTCCAGCTTTCGCATGCATAAATGAGGGTGGATATTACATTTGAATTGAATAGTCTTAACTTGGTTTTTGTGCTTATAACTTTTGAATTCCATATGTTCTCAAGATTCTTGAAGATTGATGCTGCTTTTGCAATTCTGATCCTAACTTCCTTTCTAGCGTCACCATCCTGGTCTATGTAGCTGCCAAGGTATGCAAATTGATTGACTTCTTCAATATCTGTCCCTTCTATGTGTATTTTTCCATTTTGATTGATGGGAATTTTCATTATTTTTGTTTTGTCCTTGTTAATTTCAAGTCCTATTTTGCTAGCCAGTGAAGATAGGCTATCTGTTTTTTCTTGCATGGAATTCACATTATTACTGATAAGAGTTATGTCATCAGCAAAATCAAGATCTTCTAGTTGGGTCCCATGTACCCAGTCAATACCTGTGTTACCTGTGCAGCATTTTTTCATTATGAAGTCTATTGTAATCCCAAAAAGTAAAGGAGACAGTATACATCCTTGTTTCACGCCTGTTTCAATCTGGAACCATTCACTCATCCCTTCTTCTGTCTTGACTGCACAACCATATCCATTGTATAAGTCCTTAATGATGTTGACAATTTTAGATGGTATTCCATATAGACATAAAATTCTCCATAATGAATCTCTGTGTATGCTATCAAATGCCTTCTTAAAATCTATGAAATTCAGTATTAATGGTTTCTGCTTTTCAATATGTTCTTCAAGTATTATTCTGAGAGTAAAGATCTGGTCGAGACAGCTTCTCCCTTTTCGAAAGTATTTAAAAGTACAACAGATAGTATTTTGTAGCCTGTTTGTAGTAGAGATATTCCTCTGTAGTTTTCACACTTACTTTTGTCACCTTTTTTTGAATACTGAGATCAGTAATGATTCTCTCCATTCAATAGGGAGTTTTTATTCACTCCTTATTTGATGTAGTAGTGCACCTATTTGTTCAGGTAGATTTAGACCTTCCTTAATAAGCAATTATGTATTCTGAGTATTATTTTTCTACAAAGCAACATGTTCATATGGAAACTGAACATGTTGCTTTGTAGAAACATAATACTGTAGATGACGTCTTCTAAGTACCTGATTTTGGATGTTCAAATAACTGCTTGTAAAACCCGAATGGATCTCTGTTGAATTTCTCTCTTTTGTATCTGGTTTCCCTTTCTTTTACATAGCATTTCAGCAATGTAACAGGCATCGTGCTGGTATTTTAGATGCTGCCAGACCTGTCTTAATCCTTTTTCTGATTCATGTGCCTTCTTGAACATTTTCCAGGCATAGTTCTTCTGCTGTCCTATTGCTTCTATTTTCCTGTCTTCTGGACGTTATTTGCGTTACTTTTTCTCTCTTTGCCTGTTTGGTTCCAGATTAATATTTGTGCAGATATATAATGTTACAGAATGTTTCCAGTTTTTCTCCTTTCTTTATACTAATTAAACCCTATTACTCTTTGGAGACAACCTGTCAGCACACTAGAGATTGATGTAGAGAGCATAGCATCAAGTATGAATCATCTTATATGGCCATGTCTGGCTTCATAGATCAGTGAAAGATGTACTCTTGGAGCACATACTCGGGGGTGTGTGCACAAATTGTGCAGGGGCATGCGTCAGTGTGAGAGTCATAAGTTTTACTAATTAGTTTGAAATTTGCTTGATATCAGCTTTGGATGTACTGTATAATTAAGTGTGTTACATTCACACTAGTGTATACACAACAAATAACATCTACACACAAATAACAAACTATGCAAGCCAGTCAGCACAGTATATGAGTGCGCACACACACACACACACACACAAAGAAAAATGCAATTTTATGTTGGTATTTTATTTATAACACTGTAAGCACATAAAGACAACACTGATGATACCTAAAAATAATTATCCGTAACATAAAAAAAAATAAAAGTCTTAGTGACAAAGCATAGAAAATTGTAATACCAAATGGCCACATGTGTAAAATAAAGTGGAATTGTAAATGGCAATGCAAGATAAATAAAAAGTAGTAAAACATAAAAAAATATGAGCATATATGACAAAGTATAAGAATGAACTAAACATAGAACGAAGGGAAAAAAATTTCAGTTTTTGAAATCATATGAGTTTACTCTAGAACTGAACAATGAAAGCAGTATTTCAAAAAATGAAACAAAGAGGAGAGATGTTGATTGAATGGGCAGAAAAGAATAAAATGACAATAGGAAATACTTGGTTTCAACAACACCCTAGCAATTATGGACATGGAAGCAGCCCAAATAATAGCATACTTAACCAAACAGATTACATTATGATCAACAGAAGATTCAGGAACTCACTAATATCCGTGAAAACAAGACCAAGTGCAGATTGCAACAGTGACCACATCCCAGTCATAGGAAAAGTGAGAATTAGGCTAAAGAGGTTAAATGTAGCAAGTAAAAACAAAAAAACTAGATAGAGAGCTGTTATGGAAAGATAAAGCAATACAAGAACAATATAAGACTATAGTACATAATAGATATAATGCTAAAAGAGAAGACTGAAACGACTGATTAATAATAGAATATACTTAAAGACTCTATTCAGCAAACATCTATCGGAACTCTACGTCCAAGTAAAAGACATGCTAAACAAGGGTGGATAACAGAAGAAATTTTACAATTTGTTGTAGAGATCTCTAATGATGTTGACAGTTTTAGATTGCATTCCATATATATTCATTATATGACATGAAACAATAGATTTAAAACATGCACATGATCCATATCAAACTTAGATTTGTAATGCGATGCACCATTATGAGGACAGCTAACATCACACACGATCAAGTTAGTAAATTAAAAATAACACAACAGAACTATTTTAAAAATGTAATAAATACATAAATATAATATTGACAATTATTTTTCAAGCAGAAACCCACAATGTATGTATCAGATCAAACCAGGACTTGTTATCCGGAAAACTATCAGGATGGTGAAGAAAGACAGAAGACAAAAACACCACGACACACCTTTTTACCAACAAGACCAACAAAACCTCTCACCACATTTCATGCTAGATCTGTACTTTACACACTCATAATGAAACCGCTTTATGCAAAAGTCACAATTAATCAGTCTAAACTCATCACAGACACATGTACAAACAAACAAATGCTCAGACAGCTTTTGCTGCACCCTACGTTGCATCTTATCCCAACAGTCTACACTAAAATAGGACTTTATAACATGCAGCTCAGTCCCCACCAAACAAGCACCTAAAGAGCTGGAACTTTTCAAATCTTTAAAAAAAAATGGTGACTCTGATCGCTCTACTATGCAGGCATTAATAAAAAAAAATTAATCTTTTTTGTTTTGTGGCCAATCTGTGACAGGAAGAGGAGTTGTTGCCTTTCTTTTCCTTTTCAAAGTAAATGTTCATTTATTTCTGGGCCTTCCCTTCACTTTGACTGACAACAGCTTCACAGACAAAAAGGAGACTTCATTAGTTTCCAAATGACCATCTGCTGTTGCAGCATTATCATAAGAGGGCATACTTAAAGATGATTGAGGAGAGTTGCTATGACAATTATACAGTCCAGGTGATGAAGGGCAGAAGAATTAGTATAAGAAATAGTTTGAGGACTGTCTGTGGTCAGATTGTCAGAAACAGGCACATTTTGATGGCACGGAGAAAGTACACCTGAAGACATATTAGCCGCAGAAATGATAGAGTATGGGGGGTAAGGTGAAAAAACAGGCTGTTCAGAAACAGGCAATGAAAGTGGCAGAGAATCACCAAGTCTTTTGTCACCAATGAAAGTAAAAGACCCACTTGAAATATCATCAATGTCTTCCCCTTGCCATAATGAATACAATGTAGACAGCTGATCAACCTTTTCTTTGAAATCTCTGTCTCCTAAAAGAGACAAGTACGAAGCTATTTTTCCACATAGTAAAGAGGCAGCAGTAAGCTTTGCTTCTCTGAGCTTGGCTGCGTCTCTTCTACTAAGTGGACAGATGAGCATGAAGACCCAGGAACTTGCATATTTAAATTAAAAGTACTACAATTTTTAAATCTGTGCTCCTCATCAGGAGGAACATAAATCTTTCATTACAAAATCTACATACACTAAAAATATGCCTGCAGGGTAAATTAATGTGTCTAAAAAATGCACAGGTGCAGGAAAGGCTGGTGTATGTATAAGATTTATTATGAGACACGACTTCAAAGCAATCACCCACTGGTGCAACAGAAAATGTAAATTTATCAATGGCCACAAGTTGTTTTATAACATGCTTTGCTGCAAAACTTGTCATGTCAGATTTGATTTTGTCAGCAATTGGATTCTTTAATTCCATGTTATAATGTCTGCTTTTAGCCTGAATCAAGCTGTTAATAACACTTGTACTGTGAGTCCGCTCATCATAGTTCAGCAGAAACTGTAGCACCTCATTCAATGGCTTATGGTAATGCAATGATTTTTTTGAGTGATATGACTCACAGTGGTTAGTTGTAGTCACATGCAGCTGTACAGTGTAGCTGAGTATGAGTGACCCACAGTTCAGGCTTCTTCCACCAAATGGACTCCAGATTTTGAATCAATCTGCTGGTGCAATTTCCTTGATGCACTTTTTTAGCAGTTCATACTCAATGGCACACTCTGTGTCCTTCATCTTGCCAAAGAAACTGCATATAGTTTCCATCAGAGATCTAGGTAATCCTCTTTTGGATAATGCCTTTTGAATGGCCGTTGACACATGAAATGCACAGAACTGTCACAAAACACCTTTGCATCTGGAAATAGGCCAGAGATGGCTCCAATCTCTAAAAAATCTTTATCTACAAAAAAAAAAAACAAGATGTTTTCTCAAAAAACTGTAAGAGCTTTTGAGAAAACCTAAAACTTGTATAAGAACTGTTTGAATCTCACCGCTTACAAAAGCATGCAAGACAGTTTGTCCTCTGCCATGTCCATCCACAACCATAACATTCAAAGGTGGTAATTGGTAGACATTTGTTTTGTAAGTCAGATCCATTATCAAAACTTCAGGATATTTATTTAACAAGGTGGTATGCAAGATAAATTAAATTTTCTTTTGAATCTTTAGAAAAGTGTACCCTACCACCGTTGTCTCTTATTGAAGATAGCAAGTGCTGAACTGCTGTTTGATCAGTTACAGTTGTTGCAGGCTTCTGTTTGGCCCTCATATTATGTACATCTTGAGTTAACAAAACTACACCCTGTTGTCTTAACACGGTGTCCCTGACATCTTTGACTGTCACAGAAGGGCATCCCAATAGGGTTTTCAGTTTTGTTGTTATCATGGGCCTGTGTCTTTCAGGTAACACTGACACAGACTGTGGAGTAAAAAGAAAATTGATGGCCAAAAAAAGAAAACCATTGAAGAACAAAAGAAATATAGAAAATAAAAAGGAAAAGCTTTCCAGCAACATACTTCCACCATAGGAACATGTGTGTTATGATCCAAAACAGATTTACACACAACCAGCTGCCAGAGACCATTGATCTTTTTGGCCTTCAAAAGTCAATTTGGCTTTACACCCAAGCTTCACGGATCTATGAGAGGAGAATCAAATTATTATACTGCTAATAATAATACAAATAATGAAAGAAAATTAATGAAAGCGAAGGAACTACTGCTACATGTATAAGAACTTTGACGAATGTCACAGTAGAGAAGTATCATTACGGATAGTACAGAGAACTTTGTTATGATGTAACTTTGGTGTAATATATGTATATAGCCTTAACAACATAACTATATTCGTATAATCATGAGCAGAACTAGGAGTAAGATAAAATAAGACCAGAAATTGCACAACAATGCAGATTTAGTGAAGGAAAAGGCAGAGAGATAAGCTATCAAGAATTACCTCTGGTTTGGTCTGACACCTTGAGAACTAGACTTCCTTGCTGATCCATGTTTACACTCGTAGATCACTGATTCATACTGCAGCTCTGCAGTCTCTTGATGCACGGCCTGAATGAAATTTAAAAGTAATAATAATGTTTTTTAAATTATTAAATAATAATGCTTAAAATTTGTATTCAATCTAATGTGGTACGTTGTAAGATGATTTAAAATTTATTAAGATTTAAAATTGTTACTTTTACTGAGCTTCTCAGAATGAAAACCACATTCTGGTGTTCTCCCGGTTCTCTGACTGGATCTAATGTGGTATGTTGTAAGATGATGTAAAATTTAATTAATAAGATTTAACATTGTTACCTTTACTGAGCTTTTCTTAAAGAAAATTACATTCTGGTATTCTCCCAGTTCTCTGACTGCAGTTTTCAAACTTTCAAAGCTAGGAAAAGTGCAGCTTTGGCAAAATTTACTCAAAGGATTCATTTTAATGATGTCATCAGCACAGCGGTCTCATCCAAAAAACGCGCTCTCCATTCGTGCGCAGAAGACATATGAAGTGACTATACTATGAATAAGCAGCCCCCTCGGGGCGTACTTATCCGTAGTTTACATCTGTCTTCCTTGCCACTATTTTTCTTTTTGAGAAAAGGGAAGGGCATTAATTTTTTGTTTTTCAAATTTCTTAATAATCCATGTGCAAAAAACTGATTTTAGGTCATAAAGTTTTCAGTTCATGAAGATCATTAGTGAGTATTTCAGGCCATTTTTGCATACTGATTTTACTTCAGTCATGTTAACAGTGCAGCTGTAAATATGTTAATAAAGGAAGTGACAAAACAGTTTTTTTAATTTAAAAAATTTCCTCATTTTAGATGAAGTGCAGGCATCCAAAATGGACCCAGCATGATCAACACTGGAGCTGTGTCAATAATATTGGATATCCTTATCCATGAAAGATATCCTACAGTTGTACATCTTGGTGTTCACAGTGGAAATGGGCAACAGATTTATTTTAATGGATTAATTTAATTTTAGGTTTATTGGTGTGAAACAGAGTTTCTTTGCATTTAGTTTGTTCACTTGGTATTGTGAATCAGATTTCATTGCTTGAAATTTCATGCAACTGTGATATGAGGTGCTTTAAAAAATAATTTAATTTAACATTGTAAATCAGATGTAAAAAACTCATTCATCAGCTTTTAAGTATAAGTGAATTCATTTGAAAATCTTCTTTACAAAAATATGGTGAACAACTACACAAATTTCTTTTGTGGTGATAACTTTTAGAGAAATGAAGTGTCTTAAAAAAATCAAATGTCTGATCAGAAGAAAATCACATACAAAGACAGAAGCATTTGGCAGCATATTATGAAGTAAATGTAGTAATTTAATATTGTGAATCAGATGTGTGTCTTTTTAATTTCATTTTTTTTTATTGTAAATCAAATGGGCTGAGTTTTTTTTTCACTTAGCATTGTGAATCATGATATATCATTCATTCATTCAGCTTTCCAAGCCATTGCAGCTCATTGCTGCAGACAAGACTTGTCTCCATTCCTCTCTGCTCTTAGTCTTCTCCTGCCAACTGTCCACTTCCAGGGCTTGTAGGTCTTCTTCCAATTTGTGGTCATCTTCATTATGTGCATATAACAATTGAGCGATGTACACTTTCTATTTTGCTGATTTAAGTATGAGTTGTATGCTTGTTCTGCTCATTCCTGTCTCATGCGCACATTGTTTGACAGACTTTTGTGGCAAGCATGTAAACTGTTCCAACACCATAGCCTAGGAGGCAGAACTTGTAGTATGAGGCCTACTGGATCTTTATAGGTCACATGACAAAAAATCCTGCAGTTCACATCATCTGTATAGAGTATATAGTTTACATCATTTTCCATGACAACATCATACTAAATTTTGCAACTTTAAATACATTCAGCTTCTAAACAAGTCCATAGATGTCTTTTGTTGAAGTGTGTTATACATCTTTTTGGATCCCCCTGCCTCCAGTGTTACTAAAAACGGAAGCTGTTTAGACTCTTTCCGTGCTATTGGCAAAAGTTTACCACTTCCGGTTTGTCCGTTGAGTGCCATTTGGTAAAATGTTACCACTTGTTTCGTGTAATTTTTTAATTGTACACGTTTTATTTGCACATGCCCGGTGAACCTTCATAGTTCCGTCCAAAGCGTACCCTACTGTGTGAAAATGGGTCTTTCTTTGGAGAAATTTCAATATTTTGTGTGATTTCCGAGGCATACGGACAAGCCCTACGACCAGACCACTATTCGTGAGTGTGCGTCGAGTAGATTCTGACCTATAAAACATATTGAAGAAGTATTTAGAAGGTTATTTCAGACATTATTGTACTGAGTTTGCTACATACTATCACACGATGAGATCGGATGAAGCTACAGGTCAATCTAGACATCGCCGATCGTAGATCTAGACCTACCCGATGGTAAGTAGGACACAATTATCAGCTAAAATCATAACATTACTTCTTTTTTCCTAAAAAAAAACTCTTCATTCTTAGATTTACAGCTATTCTGATGCATAATACATATACTTTTATCGTGGAAATACTTTGTTATTTCAATTTTACAACTATACCCCCTATACAGATCAAGACCCGTGTTTTTAATTTGGCACAAAGGGAGCGTCTGCGTTTTTTTTTTCTGCAGAACGAAAGAGAAGTATACATAAGAAAAAAAATTTGGATGGAATGTTTAGAGGTCTTTTAGATGCAGAATAGCATGAGACTAAAAATTATAAATGAAGCACTGAAAATACTGAGACAAAGATTTGAAGGAGTGCAAATGAACTCTCGTTTTACATTTATTATTATGAACTGGAAGTCGTATTAAAGAAGAATGAGTTTAAACAGCAAGGTTGGGAGCTCACCCACCCCCATAGTAACCTCCCAACCCAACTTTACAGTGTTATATGATAGGTAGTTCTTGAACTAAAGGTAGTCCAGAACCCCCCTGTATAACACTGTAAACAATCCCCGCCCGTACCCCCAACCCAAGTTCTGCGAACTTACATCTCCAGATTTACTTTTGAATATATTCTTTAGCAATAGATATACTGACTGAGATGTGGCTGGGTAAAAAAAAAAAAACTGTCCACATCTCAGAAACAAGCAAAAATCAATACATCAATAGCACCAAAGCTTTTACATCTGTTAACAGTTGGAAGAACGGGGGTGGGGAGGGGGCGAACAGAATGTATATGTAATAACCCCTACCCACAATTTCAGAAACAAATCCGCTCCATTTACCAAATGAACCCCCCCCCCCCCCCCATCCACCAGTATTTACTCGAAACAGACAAGAGTGGGTGGGCCGCCCCAGGCTTTTCTACTCCACACATGACGAGTTTCTAAAAACAAAAATTTTTTTCGCGCATAAAAATGTAATTAGTGGGAAACAATCTGTTCAATCAGATGTTACCCAAGGCCCAATTATCTGCTTTACAACGAGGCCATGCAAGATTTGTGTCCGTGAAACTCCTGTATCTTGAGTGTGCGAACACACAACTAGGTTTTACGCCGACAAACTGACCTGTTGCTGACAAATGAGTCTATTCTGTAACGTGAATAAACAAGCCGACTGATTTAGGCTAAACGTATCCATGCGTCGTGTAGACATTTTAGGGCGTAACTTTCGTCATGTCAAATTTTTGATTCGGCAGTTATTTTTTTCGGGAGAAATTATATCTTCGCAACATCCTTACATATAGTAGGGAGGAGGAGCTGTTGGTTTGGAGGTATCTTCATTGCCACACACGCACAATTCAATTAGATTTCAAAGCGGCCATTAGTTTTGAAAATTCAGCACGGACTTCCTCTCGGCCAAGTTCTGACCATGTTTTTGTTTTGTTTTTACGTCCGTTCTTCTTGTCCTGGTTCAGATTTCTTCATTCATAATGCAATAGTGTTCTATCTTGTCAATAATAAGACATCCCTATTCCCAGAATCAAGGACAAAACAAAAATAATGAAAATTCCCATCAATCAAAATGGAAAAATACACATAGTAGGGACAGATATTGAAGAAGTCACTCAATTTGCATACCTTGGCAGCTACATAGACCAGGATGGTGACACTAGAAAAGGAAGTTAGGATCAGAATTGCAAAAGCAGCATCAATCTTCAAGAATCTTGAGAACATATGGAATTCAAAAGTTATAAGCACAAAAACCAAGTTAAGACTATTCAATTCAAATGTAATATCCACCCTCATTTATGCATGTGAAAGCTGGAAAACAACTAAAGAAATAGAAAAGAAATTAGACTCTTTTGAAAACAAATGCCTAAGGAAAATACTCGGCATCAAGTGGAATGAATTCAAGAACAATGCAGAGATAAGACAGATGACTGAACAACAACCAGTCTCATGGGTGATCAGGAAAAGGAGATGGACATATGTTGGTCACTTGATGAGAAGAAATGATCAGAGAATCCCAAAACAAGCTATCAAGTGGAACACAACAGGCCGAAGAAAAAGGGGCAGACCGCGTGAAACTCTGAAGAGGACATTATTAAGAGAGGCCAAGTTAACAGGCATAAAATCCTTTGATGAGGTTGAAAAACTCGCCGAAGACAGGAAAAATTGGCGAACTACTTTGCGAGCCCTATGTGACGTTTAACGGCACGGGAAGGATATAAGATATAAGATAAGATTCACAGAATCAATCATCGCCTTGGATACGTGTTGGTGGATCGTGTTTAGCTTGATTCCAGCCACTTTAGTGGAACACTTGTGGGTAACTGCGGCACACATTTAAGTCCACAATAAAAGCCCTCTCCCCAGGTGTAGACATCACATTGCCGGGAATAGGCCAACCACGGTTGCTGTCAGTGGAGTTCCAGTCATCTCCATCTCCAAACCAAGGCCAACAACACTAACGCCTGTACTCACCCCATGGGCAGTGTTGACAACGCGTTGGTATTTCTTTTGCATTTTCCGCCGATCTACAGCCTCTTTAGCAAGGAAAGCATCCAGCTCACCGATGCGAGCGAGGCGACGTTGTTGGTCACTTGCTGGAGAAAGCTCTGTGGCACTTTCAGGTAGCATGCGATAAAAAGACATTCTAGAGTCACAGTACGTCCGGGATGAGATTGGTTTTATATTAGTTATTAAATGTTTCAAATAGTTTTCGGAAACAGGTACACATGTTTTCATCCGTTTTCTGCCTGGTAAGGTCCACACACTGGAAATCAGAAACACGCCTCGTTTTTGCAGCACCTTTTATACTTTTTTATAAAAAAATTCAGTGATTTATCACCCATCCACAGAATTTTCCTTTTCTCTCTTTTACTTTCTTTGCAAATGTTTTCAAAACACCAGTTTTCTTGTGTATGTCTCGTTCCTATCACATGTTGTGTTACTGAACACAGGCTTTGTTCGGGCTGAGCTGTTCTGCTCTTTTTAACATGTTGTCACTTTCTAACAGCTTGTCTCTTGTCTTCCCATACCTTCTCCGCCTCATCGATCCACCTGTCGGGGAGTGGGGGGTTAGTCCCAGTTGGAAAATCCTGATGTTATGAGTTCTAGTCTCCCTTATCGTACGGCGTCTTGCCCTGTGGCATCGTATTTGAAGGACGGCACATATTTTTTCCTCTGGATCTTTCTTTCGCTACCTGTATATTCATGGGCAAAATAATCACTGTCGTACTACGCATACAGAAGTGAGAGTAGGCAATACAACTGCCAGGTCAATAATATTATCTTCGTATCCTCCTCTGTTAGCTATTCTGGTAACACTGCAATCATTGATGCATACAAGATCAGTGGTTCCTAGTGTAACTTCTAGCTCCTCCCCTTTAGAGTTGCCAGATTCCGTAAAGGACAAACCGGGACATTTTTCTCAGACTGATAAACAGTAAGACACATTCTCTAAGATCTACGAATGTTTTCTTCAAATAGCATATCCAATAAAAGAATATAAGTTACGCTATACTAATGCTTCTTACATCACACGGGAGCTTTTTAACGTTCTTGCCGGCATACTTTCGTATGAATCTTTTGCGTCGTTATATATTGAAAAATGGGAGTTGGGCAATTACATTGCATGAAATTGAAACCGCAGTGAATTTAATGGCTAACAACAAAGCTGCAGGTGAAGATTAAATAACACCCGAAATGTTAAAAGCTATCAATAGTGACAACATGAGACAACTGGAAAGAAGAAAAAGTCTCTTCTAGATGGAAAAAATGAATCATTTTGAATAGACTTAAAGATATAGTGGATACCGCAGTGAGAGAAGAACAAGCAGGATTTCGAAAAGGGAAAAGCTATCTCGACCAGATCTTTACTCTAAGAATGACAATTGAAGAACATATTGAAAAGCAGAAACCATTAATACTGAATTTCACGAACTTTAAAATGGCATTTGATATCATACATAGAGATTCAGTGTGGAGAATTTGAAATCTATAAGGAATATCATCTAAAATTGTCAACATCATTAAGGACCTCTACAGTGGATATGCTTGTGCAGTAAAAACATAATAAGGGATGAGCGAATGGTTCCAGATTGAAACAGGCGTGATATATACTATCTCCTTTGCTTTTTGGAATTGCCATAGACTTCATAATGAAAACATTCTGTACATGTAACACAGGTAGTGATTGGGTACATAGGACCCAACTAGAAGATCGTGATTGTGCTGATGACATAACTCTTATCAGTAACAATGTGAACTCCATGCAAGAAAGAAAAACAGCCATCCTGTCTTCACTGGCTAGCAAAATAGGACTTGAAATTAACACGGACAAAATACAAATAATGAAACTTCCCATTAATCAAAATGGAAAAAAATACACGCAGGAGGCCCGCTGTTGGCGAGATCTTCAGCTGCCGTGCGTGGAGCGGTGCTCCTCCCGGCCAATGAAGAAATTTGCAAATGAGGTTGCCGCGCAGCATCACTGCGGAAAAGGTGGTAGAAAGGATAAAGCGAAGCAAACAGTCAAATCACGGCACCTCTGGTTTGGAGGTCGGCCACGTCCTGAGTGCAGTCATATCGGGTGAAATGTATGAACCGGCTTGTCCCAGAGGTTAAGACACTGCTGGCGAGACTCTTCAGATGCCGCGCGTGGAGTGAAGCTCCTCCCGGTTAAGGAAGTAAATGCGGAAAAGAAATAAAGGTTGCTGTGCGGAGCCGATGGGAAAAGGTGGTGGAAAGTGAAGTTTAACCGGTATGTCCAGTAGTATCGCTACGAGAGCTATACCACGGCACCTCTGCTCTAGAGGCCGGCCACGTCCGAAATACACCTACACTGGTGAAATATGCCTAAACCGACACACACCAGGGGTGGAACTTGATGGCTAGACATGTCATGCCACCTCCGCTCTAGAGGTCGGTAACGCCTGATAAACACCCATACTGGTGAATTTTGCCTAAACCGGCTCATACCAGGGGTGAATCTTGAAGGGTATGCATGTCACAGTACCTCTGCCCTAGAGGTCGGTCCCGTCCCAAACACGCCCATACTGGGATAATGCCTAAACCGGCTCGACCCAGGGGTAGAAGTCACTAGTGGCGAGGATTCGTCCTCCTGGACAAAAGCTCCATCCTGGTCACAACTAGGAAGGGTAGCGGTCACGACCGCAAAATGCTGAAGTCGGAGACACTGGACCAGGGAAGTCTAGATAGGCAACCACCTCTCACCCGGCGGGGATGTTTGCGTATCCTAATCACGCTGAGGTATTCCGGTGAGAAAGTCCAACGCTGGACTGGATGGGCAACCACCTCTCACCCGGCGGTGATACACGGGTATCTCAAAACACGTCGAGATTTTCCGGTGAAAAAGTCAAACTCTGGCCTGGGTGGGCTACCACCTCTCACCCAGCGGGGATGCACTGATATCCTAAACACGTCGAGGTCTTCCGGTGAGAAAGTCCAACCCTAGACTAAACTGGTGCAATGAAAACCACAGTGTCACGCAATCCCGCTTCCGAGACCCACCAAGAATACAGGCTAAAGCACTGTGATACTCTGAACCTCTTGTGGTCCTCTCGTGGATCTCGTGTGGTCTATTTTGGACCACACAGGGGACCACGGGTCCTAACAAGGACCACAGGCGTGAATTCAGTAGGTTCACAGTGCGGTTTTTGGTGGTAGAAGTGAACGAAGAAGAAGAAGAAGAAGACACGCAGGAGGGACAGCTGTTGAAGAAGTCAGTCAGTTTGCATACCTCGGCAGCTACATAGACCAGGATGGTGACACCAGAAAGGAAGTTAGAATTCGAATTGCAAAAGCAGCACTGACCTTCAAGAATCTTGAGAACATATGGCATTCAAAAGTTATCAGCACAAAATCCAAGTTAAGATTCAGTCAGTCAGTCAGTCATTTGCATGTCTATTGCGGTACTTTACTTCCCTAACAGCTCTCCTGTAGGCCTCTCGGTTGTAAGCAAGATGCCCTGTTGCAGATGCATCCATGTGCAGATTGTCAACGATGTCTTGCAGCCACCTTCGCTTTGGTCTTTCTCTCTTTCTTTTTCCAATTATATACCCTTCCAAGACAGTCTTCTCTAAAGTATCATGACGTTTAATTTGTCCGAAAAGTTTTTTTTTCTGTTTTAATCCTCTTTGGTAGCCAGCCTTCTTCAGTTCTTGTAGTGTGGATATATTTGTTATTTCTTTATGTCCATGATATTCGTATAACTCTTCTGTAGCATTTACATTCAAAGGCTCACAACACTTAATTTTTAAGGACATGGCACTTTCCCATCGCTACTTATTTATGTGAGACCTGGACACTTAACAAAACAGTTTTAACCTGTTAGGTAATTCTCCATTTATTTTTCAGATGAGAAACACATAAATGAGGGTGGATATTACATTTGAATTTATTCAGGTAAAAGCTGGAAAACAATTAACGAAATACACAAGAAATTAGACTCTTTTAAAAACAAATGCCTCAGGAAAATACTCGACATCAAGTGGAACGAGTTCAAGAACAACGCAGAGATAAGACAGATGAGCAAACAACAACCTGTCTCATGGATGATCAGAAAAAGAATACGGTCATATGTCGGTCACGTAATGAGAAGAAACAGAGAATCCCCCCCCCCCAAAAAAAAAAAATATCAAGTGGTACATAACAGACCGAAGAAAAATAAGTCGACCACGCGAAACTTTAAAGAGGACATTGTTAAGAGAGGGCAGTTTAGTGGGCATAATATCCTTTGATGAGGTTGAAAAGCTCGCCGAAAACAGGAAAACTTGGGAAACTACCGTGCGAGCCATATGTGACGTTTAACGGCACGGGAAGCATGTAAGATGTAAGTAAGATTTCAGTTCAGAAGTGCAGATAATATTAGTATTTCATGTGTCTATAATATCTGTGTTTAATGTTTTATACTTTGCGTGCATTTTGAAATTAAAATAGCTCAAAATTAATTAATCAGAAAGACAAATGTCATGGTAATCAACAGAGACGAAAGAAAGCCAGCAGTAAATATAAAAATAAATGGAGAATTACCTAACAGGTAAACAGCTCGGGTATTTGTGATACATGGTAACAGAGGATTGAAATTAACAGAAGAATAAGATTGACAACAGAAACAAAAACACCTTCAGCAGAATTAGGAAGATCCTTACACCAGAACAAATATCACAGCAATTCAGATCACGTATCGTAAAATGCTACATATACTCACCATTCCTTTGTGGTGCAGAAGCCTGGACCTTGAATAAGACAACAGAAAAGAGAATTGAGGCGTTTGAAATCTGGATATATAGAAGAATAGGGCGTATCCCATGGACAGAAAAGAAAACAAACAACGAAGTGAGCAAAACAGAAGTAACAAGAGAAATATTGAAAACCATAAACGATACTTTGATCATATCAAGAGGCACAATACTATATTGAAGACTATTCTTTGAGGGCAAGATCGAAAGGAAAAGAACAAGAGGATGACAGCAGAATAGATGACTGGACAACATCAGGAGATGGACAGGGACCAGCTTGGCCGATTGCTCTACTAAGACACGAGAATAGAGCAGAGTGGACATTCATTGCAGCCAACCGTCCGTGAGGAGATGGCACGAAATGATTATAATGATGAATTGACGCAGCTATTTGGTTCAACAGAAGAAAGATTTGAACAATTGTTGTCACAGTTCACATTTTACACTTTTGTAAAGCTACGAATGATGTAGTTAACCAGACAGCTGGGTAAGTGTTGCAATATTGTAGATTGTTCTGGTGTTTAAAAAATCAGCTGACGCGCTCGTGCTGATTGATTGATTGATCTTTATTTCAAAAGATGATGAGCAAAGTATCAGAAACTGAACCACAAGGTATACTGAAGCACATTTATGGACATGAAGAAGTTATCCAAATACTGTGACTTCTTACATCTTACATCCTTCCCGTGCCGTTAAACGTCACACAGTGCCAGCATGGTAGTTCGCCAAGATGTCCTGTCTTCGGCGAGTTTTTCAGTCTCATCAAGGGATGTTATGCCCACTGAATTAGCTTCTCTTAACAGTGTCATCTTTAGAGTTTCATGTGGTCGACCTCTTTCTCTTTGGCCTGTTGTGTTCCACTTGATAGCTTGTTTTGGGATTCTCTGATTGTTTCTTCTGATCACATGGCCTACATATGTCCATCTATTTTTTTTCTGATCAACCATGTGACAGATTGTTGTTTGCTCATCTGTCTGATCTCTGCGTTGTTCTTGAATTCATGCCACTTTATACCGAGTATTTTCCTTGGGCATTTGTTTTCAAAAGAGTCTAATTTCTTGTCTATTTCTTTAGTTGTTTTACAGCTTTCACATACATAAATGAGGGTGGATATTACATTTGAATTGAATAATGGTTCTGAGGACTGTTATTGCTGGAGGTGGGGTGGAGGATACGCTCTCCACTCCAATGGCGTGCGGCTTAAATAGCATCTGACAGTAAAGTCCAACTCCTGGCCTTCTTGTGGCAGAACTGTTTAAACTGACAGGAGAAGGGGCGAAGGCGAATATCTGGCTCCTGAAAACCAGACCTTCGATTAGATAAGAGTCATGTTTGGTAGCTCATCTACCTCTGCTGGCGAGATTCTTCAGCTGCCGTGCTGTGGAGTGGGGCTCCTCCCGGCCAGTGAAGAAAGATGCAAATGGGGTTGCCGTGCGGCACCACTGTGGAAAAGGTGAAAGAAAGGAATAAGCGAAGTAAACAGTAATCAAATCACGGCACCTCTGGCCCGAGGGTCGGCCACGTCCTATATGAACTCATATCGGGCAAAATGCCTGAACCGTCTTAATCCAGAGGTTAAGACACTGCTGGTGAGATTCTTCGGATGCCACGCGTGGAGTGAAGCTCATCCCGGCCAATGGAGAAAATGCAGAAAAGCAATTAGGATTGCTGTGTAGCGCCGATGTGAAAAGTTGATGGAAAGGATAAAGTGAAGCTTAATCGGTATGTCCAGTAGTATCGCGGCGAGAGCTACTCATACCACGGCGCCTCTGCTCTAGAGGTCGGCCACGTCCGAAATACACCCATACTGGTGAAATTATGCCTAAACCGGCTTACACCAGGGTGAAACTTGATGGCTACGCATATCCCGGTACCTCTGCTCTAGAGGTCGGTCACGTCCTAAACACGCCTGTACTGGGATAATATGCCTAAACCAGCTCAACCCAAGGGTTAAAGTCACTAGTGGCGAGGATTCATCCTCCTGGACAAAAGCTCCGTCCTGGTCACAACTAGGAAGGGTAGCGGCCACGACCACAAAATGCTGAAGTCGGAGACACTGAACCAGGGCAGTCTAGATAGGTAACCACCTCTCACCCGGCGGGGATGTATGCGTATCCTAATCACGCTGAGGTTTTCTGGCGAGAAAGACCAACGCTGGACTGGATGGGCAACCACCTCTCACCCGGCGGTGATACACAGGTATCTCAAAACACGTCGAGATTTTCCGGTGAAAAAGTCCAACTCTAGCCTGGATGGGGTATCACCCCTCACTCAGCGGGGATATACTGAGATCCAAAATACGCCGATGTTTTCCGGTGAGAAAGTCCAATTCTAGATTAAACTGGTACAACGAAGACCACAGTGTCACGCAATCCCGCTTCTAAGACCCACCAAGAATACAGGCTCAAACCCTGCGATACTCTGAACCTCTTGTGGTCCTCTCGGGGATCTCGTGTGGTTCTTTTGGGGACCTATGGAGGACCACAGGTCATGTGTAAATTCAATAGGATCATAGGGCGGTCTTAGTGGTAGAAGTGAAGGAAAAAGAAGAAGAAGAATTGAATAATCTTAACTTGGTTTTTGTGCTTTTAACTTTTGAATTCCATATATTCTCAAGATTCTTGAAGGTCAGTGCTGCTTTGGCAATTCGAATTCTACCTTCTTTTCTGGTGTCACAATTGTGGTCTTATAGCTCCCGAGATATGCAAAATACTGTGACTACTTTACATAAATTACAAATATTGCCAGTAATCGTACTATGATTGAAGAAAAACCACACGGACTATCAGCTATGTCGATCGAATAAGAATTGGTGCACAGTCTAGATCTGATTAAATTTGCGAAGGACTCTGAAAAAAGAAAGATCAGAAAATGTAGCTTTTGAATTGTAACTTGACTGATGAATTCAAACATTTCGATAGTTCATTCATGAAAATAATCTGAAAAGTGCTGTAATAGTAATTTGCATAGCACATTTTTGGTCCATAAAAACTTTTTAAAAATAGATATTGATGTGTTTTGTATATATAGTATATGCCACAACTAGATCGGTGGCCGAAATTCAAGGCTCAGAAATTTGAAATAACTGATCGACTGTAACTCGCTCTGGCAAAATGATAGTAAGAAAAAACAAATGAACAATAGGGAACAAAAAGTTTATAGTAAAAATGCCGTCGTGGTAAAGGATCTCTGTTTCACGAAAAGGCTGTGCTATTGAATTTGCATAAGTGTGGGACAAGCCATAGGGAGAGGTCTGTAAACGCACAGTAACTGAAGCTGAAAGTTGTTAAATGCAATGCACTCCACGTTTCTCCAATGTGCAGAAATAATGGACATTAAATAAGAAAATAGAAAAGAAAGATTGAGCCATTGAAATGTTGTTTTATAGATGAATGGGGCGAATTCCACGGACAGAAAAAGAAATCAAGTTTAGGAGAAATAGAACAAGATGATGATGATGATGAGAAAATAAGGGGAGTAATTCTCCACAAGCACCTTCATCATCATCATGTGCCGTGCCGACTGGCGTTGGCTATTATGCTTCTCCAGAGTACATGATGCAGGCCATCAGTTCAGTTGGTAATCTCCTCTCACACCATCCCTTCAGATTGTCGAGTATCATTTCTCTTGGTCTTCCTCTTGATCTTCTTCCTTCTATTTTTCCTGTTGTTATAATATTTCCAATGCCCCCTCTTCTCATTGCATGTCCTATGAAACTACATTGTCTCTGTCTTATTTTATTATTATTATTTTTTTAACAAGATTTTTTGTCTCTCCAGCTCTTCTCATACATTCTTCATTAGCTATTTTTGCTGTCCTGGGGATTCGCAATATTCTTCTAATAAACCACATTTCTGCTGCTTCCAATGATTTTTGTGCAGACCTGCCTATTGTCCATGATTCACTTTCATATAACAAGATAGGTTCAATATAGCATTTTATAACTCGTTTTCTAACATTCATTGATAAGGATGTGTTGGATAATATGTTTCTCATTCTCTGAAATGCAGTCTTTGCTTGGCCTGTTCTGTTCCTAATTTCTGTTCTGCATTTCCCATCTGAAGTTATTACTGCTCCAAGACATTTGAATTTCTGCACCTGCTTTGGAATAGTTCCGTTTAATTTTATATACTGCATGTTGGTGGATTCTGTTTTTTTACATATAACCATAGTCTCTGTCTTTTTGATGTTCAAAGTAAGGCCTTTCTGTTCACTTTCTTTGGCGACTTTATCCAAGAGATTTTGCAGTTTGTTGACTGTGTCATGAGCATACCGATGGTTGTTAATATTGTATCCTCCAATTTTTACACTTGGTTCTGTGATGATCATTATTAGAATATTCTCGCTGTACAGAGATAAAAGGTCTGGAGATAGTACACATCCTTGTTTTATAGGTTGATATTTTCCAGTTCTGTTTTCAACTCGAATTGCTGCTTCTTGCTGCCAGTATAGATGTTTTACAATCCTCAGGTCATTGCCGTCTATATTGATGTCTTCAAGCATTTTAATAATTTCATTATGTTTCACCTTGTCAAATGTCTTGATGTAATCAATAAAGCATAAGTAGTGATCTTTCTTTACGTCTAAAGCTCTTTCTGTTAGTGTTCGTAAAGCATAAATGGCATTGTGTGTTCCCTTTCCTTCAACACATCCAAACTAACATCTGCTATTTCCATTTGTATCTTTTTTCTTGTTCTTCTCATAATGATTCTCAGAAGTAGCTTCGTTATATGACATGAGAGGCTGATAGTCCGGTGTTCATCACATTCCTTTGCACCTGGTTTCTTTGGTAGTGCTATAAACGTGGATTTAAGCAAGTGAATGGGCATATAACCATTGTTGTAAATGTCATTCAGTAACTTGGTTATTATTTTTATTCCTGTCTCCTCTATTTCTTCTATTGTTATATTAACAGGCCCAGTCGCTTTCCCTTTCTTCATGTGTTTGATAGCATCAACGATTTCATCTTCTAGTATTGGTGGTCCATCACAGTTTTAAGTATCTGATGTTAATTCTGGTCTTTCTCCTCCATATAGCTCACCGATGTACTCTGTCTACCTGTCCACAATGTCTTCTTTTCCCATTAACATTTTAGTTTCTTGTGATTTCAGGCATCCTGTGGTATATTTTGTCTTTCTGCCTGTGAGTTAACTAATTCGTTTGTGCATGTTTTTGCTGCCTTTATTATGAGAGTCCTCTATCTGTCTGCATTGTTCATTTAAACACACTTCTTTTGCTTCTCTGCATTTGCGTCTTATTTTTTTATTTATCTTGCTATATTTTTCCTTGTTATTTTTACTCCTCCTCCTCTTGTCCATCAGTCCTAAGATGTCGTTTGTCATCCATTTATTTTTAGAGGCTTCTTTTTTGGTGGTATTATCTCCTTAACAATTTGGTGGATAGAATCTCTTGACATTTCCCATTGTTCATCTATACTATTTATCTGTTCTATTGCATTGTATCTATTTATTATAATAACTTTGTATTGTTCTCGCAGTTCTTGGTCATTTTTAAGGACTACGTTGCCAGTATTTGAGGATGTTGTTTAAACCAGGTGCTCCCTACAACCATGCTATGTATTCTTGCCCATTCAATCAGTTTACTACCTCTATCATTCCTCTCCCCCAGTCCATAGTCACCAACGATGTCTGAATTCTTCCTTTACCAACTTTGGCATTAAAATCTCCCATCACTATAGTAACTTCATGTGACTTTGTGTGTTTTAGGGCTGTCTCTATGTCATTATAAAATAGCTGTACTTCTTCTTCAGAACTTTCAGATGTTGGAGCGTACACTTGTATAATATTTATGTTTATTGGTCGTCCTTTCAGTTGAGCTAGCAGACTCGGTCCGAATTGTTTAAATATCCTACAATTGCTGTTTGTTCGTCAATTATTATTCCTATATTATTATTATAGTTCATGTTTCTCACTTCCTGAATATATTATTGTATATTTATCAGAGTTTATCTTCCTTGCACCTGTCCATCAAACTTCACTCATTCTTCCTAATATGTTGATCTTCATCCTTTTCATTTACCTCTTTCTTATCTTATATATCTTATATATCCTTCCCGTGCCGTTAAACGTCATATAGGGCTCGCAAAGTAGTTCGCCAATTTTTCCTGTCTTCGGCGAGTCTTTCAGCCTCATTAAGGGATTTTATGCCTCTTAATTTGGCCTTTCTTAACAATGTCCTCTTCAGAGTTTCATGCTCTTTACATTTTCTAACTTTCCAGCCTGGAATAAAGTTCTAACATTCCAAGTTGCTATTTTGAACTTGTTAGTTTTGCCACCAGTAGCTTGATGACGATCTGGCCTCACCTGTGGCTCGTGAGCTGCCCTACCGGACAAGGCTGTTTCAGAGGAACATCCATTAACGTCGTTCATGACAAATCTATTACTCTGAATAACCATAATTGTTCCTGGGAGCTACAACAGTGGTTTCCCGTTGCCTTCTCTCGGTTTGTGTACGGACTCTCCGCTAGCCTTTGGACTCTCTGTCCTACCCACAAGCCAGCAGGAGTGAGAGGTTTTACGGCGCCTCTTACCCGCCTGGTGTTCTCTTCACTGACCACCTGAAGCACTTTATAGGAGTAGTAGAGCCACCTACTACCCCACCTCACTCTCTGAGTCTACCGCCAGTTGGTCCGCGCCTGCTTAATTGGATAACTCTTTATTCACAGGGATCCTCCGTATCTGGAGGACTTTCATCATCCGCCACCTGTGACGCGCTGGGTTGGGGATGGTCGTCCCAGCTTTACCCAGACAAGCACTTTGCAGTATAGTAAATAGTAACCACAAATTACAGTATTACTGTCCACAACACAAAAAGGAATGGAAAAACTAATTATGTCAGTCTGTAAGAACAGCGAAGAGCAAAAGCTCTATCTTAATGGGAAGAAAACTAAATTGATGACAACTGGCAAAACAAATAAGGCAGCTGAAATATGTATCAATGAGGAAAAACTGGAAGAAGTGGAGAGTTTTGAATATCTTGGATCAGTGCTACCTAATAATGAGGGAAATTAAAAGGAAGATATCTATCAGTCTTCAGAAAGCAAAACAACTAAAGAATCTGTAGTGAGGAACAGACAGAACTACAAAAATAAGATTTTTAAGGGCATACATCTTTCCCATCGCAACATATGCTTTTGAGACCTGGACAGATGAGAAACACATAAATGCCCTTGAATGTAAATGCTACAGAAGAGTTCTTCAAATATCATGGACACGAGAAACAACAAATATATCCATACTGCAAGAACTTAATATTGAAGAAAACTGGCTAGTAAAGAGAATTAAAGAGAGAAAACTTAAATATTTTGGAAACATTAAATGTCATGATAATCTAAAGAAAACCATCTCGGAAGGGTACATAATTGAAAAGAAGAAAGAGAGGAAGACCAAAGCGAAGATGGCTCCAAGACATCGTTGATGATCTGCAAATGGATGCATCAGCAGCAGGCCATCTTGCTCACAACCGAGACCTACAGGAGTGCTGTTAAGGATGTAAAGTTCCACAAGGGATATGCAGATAAATGAATGAATGAACCATAGATTAAAATAAATAGGAACCAAAGATTCAAACATAATTTTGATTTAAAATAGATAATCGCTTTCGTTGGTCGCACAATGTTCCCCTATAGGATATAACATCGAATTGTTCCTATAAAAAAATTATATTTTAACATGTATGAAAATGAATGAACACGAACAAAAGAATTGAATACAAATTTTACCGACGACTGTTTCTATTTCCTATGTGATTGAACGTTTACTTTCCCATGATGCACCATATGACGTGTATCATACCAGCCATTTCCTAACGTTTTGTCAGGGGCGTCGACTGTAATAACGAAGCTTTGTCACAAAAAAATGCTGGTACTAGTAGCATTTACATTCTTAGCATGTCTCCTACAGGGAGGAAACGCGTTTTACTTACCAGGATTGGCATCGGTTTCGTACTGCTCTGACACAAAAAACATCGAAAACTGCAAGGTAGATAGCTTATGTAACTTTAGAAGCGGATATGTAAATGCTATTTTTTGCATTATTTTGTATCTTTATAGTGCATATAATTTGTAAAAAAGTAGTCTTTGTAGACTACATTGTCATTCTACCAATTCGTCAGTTGTCATTCGGCAATTTAAACAGTTTAGTTTCTCTAATTTTTCATCCCATTTAACCCTGATGTACTTTACGTCATTCTATACATTTGACAGATGAAATCAGACAAGCCACCTAAGTCACCAAAGAACAAAGCACCAGGTTGTTATGAAATACCAAACGTATTAATCATATGTACGAAACAGGCCAAAATAATATGGCTGCAAATGCTCTTATAACCAAGTGTGGAAAAACGAGAAGCACCGCAGCACAGAAGTGCTATAATTACCACAGTCTGAAGGGAAAAAAAAAGGCAACAAAAGAGACTGGATTATATATTTATCCCATTAATCTGCTAGAAAGAAGGCTTTGTCCAAAGATTGAACCACAGTTAAATTAAAAATCAGGTAGTATTTAGAGAACATTAAGCTGTACAGATGCCATTTTTCATTAAGACAACTAATAGAACAATCTGTTGAACACAATCAGATACCGCACATAGCCTGTGTAGATGAAGAAAAAAATTTGATAATGTAGTAGATACAAACTGAGAAATCTTAAACATTATGGAATAAGTGCAAACCTGATCAACTTGAGAAAAACCTATATGAAAATAATCAGAACACATGCAGGGCATTCTGAATCATTTATCATAAAATCTGAAGTGAAGCAGGCCTGTATACTATCTCCCCTACTGTTCATAACAAGGACACTAACATTTGCAAAGAAGCTGTCTTGCATAGTAAAAATTCCCAGAACTACAGGTTAGTTGAACTTAATAAATAATGCCAATAAACTCACTTTTCCCTTCAGAAAATACACCCATTGGGTGGACTATAAATGAAGTCCTTTTTGCTGATGATTATGCACTTATAGTCACAACAGAGAAGGACCTGCAAGCAGAACACACATAACTTGACAGTATCTTCTGGGCAGCCTTTGAAACAAGTAAAGCATTTAAAATATCTAGGGAATCTTATATCCTTCCTGTGCCGTTAAACTTCACATAGTGCTTGCAATGTAGTTCGCCAATTTTTCTTGTCTTTGGCGAGTCTTTCAACCTCATCAACGGATTATATGCCTATTAATTGGCCTCTCTTAGCAGTGTCCTCTTTGGAGTTTCACGCGGTCTGCCTCTTTTTCTTTGGCCTGTTGTGTTCCATTTTATAGCTTGTTTTGGGATTCTCTGACTGTTTCTTCTCATCACGTGACCAACATATGTCCATCTCCTTTTCCTGATCACCTGTGAGACTGGTTGTTATTCAGTCATCTGTCTTATCTCTGCATTGTTCTTGAATTCGTTGCACTTGATGTCGAGTATTTTCCTTAGGCATTTGTTTTTTAAAAAGTCTAATTTTTTGTCTATTTCTTTAGTTGATTTCCAGCTTTCACATGCATAAATGAGGGTGGATTCATTTGAATTGAATAGTCTTAACTTGGTTTTGTGCTTATAACTTTTGAATACCATATGTTCTCAAGATTCTTGAAGATCGATGTTGCTTTTGCAGTTCTAATTCTAACTTCCTTTCTGGTGTCACCATCCTGGTCTATGTAGCTGCCAAGGTATGCAAATTGATTGACTTCTTCAATATCTGTCCCTTCTGTGTGAATTTTTCCATTTTGATTAATGGGAAGTTTCTTTATTTTTGTTTTGTCCTTATTAATTTCAAGTCCTATTTTGCTAGCTAGTGAAGACAGGATGTCTGTTTTTTTCTTGCATGGAATTCACATTGTTACTGTTATGTCATCAGCAAAATCAAGATCTTCTAGTTGGGTCTCATGTACCCAGTCAGCACCTGTGTTTCCTGTGCAGCATTTTTTCATTATGAAGTCTATTGTAATTCCAAAAAGTAAAGGAGACAGTATATATCCTTTTTTCACATCTATTTCAATCTGGAACCATTCACTCATCCCTTCTTCTGTTTTGACTGCATAGACATATCTAGGGAATACAGTACCAGATTTGTAGGACATGTTTTAAGAAGAGGCAAACTGGAGCACTTAATAACAGCAGGAAAACTGGAAGGAAAATGGGATAAAGGAAGACAAAGAAACAAGATGGTTGATAGACTAAAAGAGTGGCATAGAGCACAGTCCAGAGCACAGCTAATAGAAAGAGGAAGGTATAGATAATTGTGAAAATGACGACCAGCGCCAGATTGGCATGGACCAGAGAGAGAGGGAATACAGTACCTTCTTTGAGGAAACTTTGATGCTGAAATTGAGAACAGATCGTCATCTCTGTACTCCCAATGGGGCATAACACAATCAACAAAGGTTCTCCAGCCAATCCTGTACCTCAAATCATGTCTGAATTGCTTCTTTTAGTTCTTCTTGTATTGTACATCTCCATGTCTCTAATGGCCTGCCTCTCTTTTCCTTTGAAGTGTCCAAGCGAAGGTGCCATAGAGGTGTCTTGTTTTTCTTGATTCATGGTGTGTGGCCCATTTCCTTCCTCATCTTTTGACATTTTTAGTAATGTTTTCAATGCCCGGCTGTTTAGTTATTTCCTCATTTGTCACACATCTTTCCCAGCGTATTCTTAGAACTTTTCTAAGACATCTTCCTTCCAGTTCTTTCAGCTGGTTTTCATTTCTCCATCTGATCATTGGACAAACAGTTTTATTGAAAAACAAATACATTATAATTGAAGCAAAGGAAGAGTGCTGTACGACACAGTCTTTCTCCCAGCTCTGTGCTATCAGTGTTAGAAAGACACTAACGGCTAAAAATAAAAGGAAAATGATCACAACAGAAATGAGACATTTGATGGGAATACAATTGAAACAAGAGGATATGATCATAAATGACACTATCAGGGCAAAGGTTGGAGTAACTCCAGCATTACACCACACTGAGAAACAAGAAGTCAATGGTTTGGCCACATTACGTGACTGCCACCAGATAGCATATCACAGGAAAACATTTATGCTGCTAACAGTTGCAGAATACAGAGAAAGAGGCTACCCATGAAAGAAATGGAAGGAGGAAATTAAAGAAACTGTAAATATCCCATCATGTGAAGCATGAAGTGAATTGTCAGTCCTTATCAAGACAGGTGTTTGTCCCCTCAACACAGAAAGGCACATAAGGAAGGAGACAAGACAAAACAGCTGTAATTTGTCTTATTTCATAATACCATTGTATAAACCCAATTTTAATATTATTTCACTGTTTCTTTTGTAATCCTCATAGTCTTGTTTCTTGCATGTACATTACTTTTTCTTCCACTATATTCACTATTTTCTTGCCAACATTTTCCTCTAACCATAGTCACATACAGAAAAAGATTATGCCATGCACAAAATTTTCTATTCTCTGCAAAAAATAATAACATGCTATTTTTATTTTTCAATTTCCTTATGCTGTGGTATGCCGGAAAAATAATACAGCTCTACATGAGTTTGCTTGAATGATTTCTTAGGATTTTAGTTTTTTTTTTTCTATGAGAACTTTAAACTGTACTCTGTAATTTGATGTTATGGCTCACATTTGCACACAAAATATTTTTGAGAATATAGTTTTGTAGAAAAAAAAACAAATACAACGCAACTGAAATGAAAAGAGCACCATATAACGCAATCTTCCTCCCAGCTCTGTGCTGTCAGTGTCAGACATGGACACTAAAAGCTAAAAATAAAAGGAAAACCATCACAACATGGGTTGAAATTTTGCACACACTTGACTTAAATTGATAGATTTTAAAAAATGGAACCTGTTGAATGTGTGGAGGAGGGCAAAAATAGGTACAGCCCAATATTTCACTTTTGAGGGGTGGGGGGAAGGATTCAGTTTCATTCTTTGTTCCTAAGCCAGAGTCTTGCTGCTTCAGCCAAGATATGCTACACTAGTATATTCAAGAGCTTTTGATTATTTTTTTTTTATTGATGGTAAATCAGTGTTAATTAAAACATCTATATCAAAATCAACATCACATGCAAATTGTGGAGAATGCTGAATCATTTGCAGTTCCACTGGCAAGTGGCAACCCTGATACTGCATTCATTACTATTTTCCTATAATGGAATTTTGACTTTTGACCTTTCAGTTCACATTCATTCATCCATTCATTTGCATGTCCCTTGTGGAACTTTGCCTCCCTAACAACTGCATGCCAGTAATGGAGAAAGAACTAAGTATTAATGCCAATAATGGAGGAAGAATGCAGCAGAATAGGCCACTGCAGGCTGAGGTGCCATCTATACTACAATCTGAAAATTGGGTCAAACCAATGTGTCTGTCTTGTAGAGACGGCACAATAAATCGTCTGGAGTTGCCAGCTGTAGGCCTCTCGGTTGTGAGCAAGATGGCCTGCTGCTGATGCATCCATGCTATTTTGGTTTCTTGGTATATTTTCAGAAGATAGTTTACCAATTCACATTACACACATAAATAATGTATTATGGCTCTTTTTACTTTAGAAGATGGTTTTGAAGCAGATAAATGTCAGCTGTTTATTGAAGTTGCTGAGCATCATTGAACTGAACAGTTCCTGTCATGGTTATTTCTGCCAGTAATTGATTAGCAAAATCTCCCACCATAACACTGATGTTTGTTTTGTAAAGATGAGTCACAATGATGTTTGTTTTGTAAGGATGAGTCACCATGATGTTTATTTTGTAAAGATAAGTCTTTTGTATTTTGTCTCCTGTTTTCAATTTTGTATTTTCATTTCCTCTTTAAGTGACACATCACTTCCACACATCACACGCTACACATTGGGATAGGACTTAATGTATTCCCCATTTTAATGGAGCTTGCTGAGAAGTTCACCAGAGATTTAAAGAAAGCCACAGTATATATTTCAATATCTAATGTTCATGTTAAAAGATTTTTGTCTCAGAATCTAATAGCTCTAAATCAGCATTTATGGAGAGCCACTACAGTGCAACATTCTCAGGACATTCCAGTATTCTAAAATATTAAAACTATTTAAGAAACCAAAATAAATACAACACAACTGAAACAAAAAGAGCACCATATAACACAATCTTCCCCCCAGCTCTGTGCTGTCAGTGTCAGACATGTTAGAACTATGTGGTTGTTAATTAATAAAGCTGTTCCTTTTTTTTTTTCTCTTAAATGGTTTTAACATTTTGTTATTACAGCTTTACTGCAGTGGCTTCATGTATGGTTATATGTTTAGATTTATATACATGAGGCAGATGTTGTGATTTACACAGATGGTTCCATTGTACAACATCAAAAGAGTGCATGGGTATTCACAGCACTTTTGGTGGGCAGAATAGTCCAGGAAGCGTGGTGCCTTCACTGTGACCACAAGCAGCATGATGATAGAGGTGATGGTGGTGACAAAAGTATTCATCTGACTGGAGTCACAAGATTACACCTGTGTCTGTATACTTAGTAATTCAATGAGTATGATCCGGAAGGTTGAGCCAGGTTCTATACGTAGACAGTGGCTTGAGTCATTGCAGAAATCAATGATTCACAGAGTCACCTTCATCTATGTGCACGTGGGCATTCGGGGAAATGAGAAAACTGATAGGCTGGCTGTCTGGCTCTGCCATCATCGCAGATGGATAACCACTGGATCAAGCTGATATTATTAACATGCTCAAAGAGATAGGCAGAATGGAGGACTTCAAGGGCAGTGAATCCACATTGCTGCTTAGACTGGAAAGAGCTGGGATTATGGATTGGCACAGCCAGGAATGAAAGGCATACTGGACATGCAAGAGGACTTGTGAACCAACACAAGACAGACACTATCAGGCCACAGGACACTGATGGATATGTTGAGGGGAGGGATCTAAGCACCTATGGACATGTCCAGACTGCAATGGTGATGACCCATCATATACCATTTGTATACTTATGCACTAATTATTAGTGTAGTATTCTGAGGACATTGCACTTGTATTGCTGTCCAAGAGGCACTGAATGCTTCCTGATTTATTTTTATACATTTCTGTAACCTTTTTTCCTTGATGTAGATGGATCTTCTGGTGTATGTGAATCGCTTGAACACGGTGGAAAACATTGTCCCATATGAGTATCATGAGTAAGTGTTTGTGTTTATTTTCTTATTTTAGTTGTTTCAGAACTGGATAATTTTTTTATAAATTGTCAGTAAATTCCAGAGTGTATTTTATAGCACACATACATACATACATACGTACGTACGTATGTGTACGTATGTACACGCACACACATACATACATATTGGTGGATGCATGCATTGCCAGTAATGGAGAAAGAACTAAGTATTAATGCCAATAATGGAGGAAGATGCAGCAGAATAGGCTACTGCAGGCTGAACATTGGGTCAAACCAATGTGTCTGTCTTGTAGAGACGGCACAATAAATCGTCTGGAGTTGCCAGCTGCACAATCCACTCTGCCAAAGAGCCAGGACAGACCTCAATTCCCTTCATGAGGAGTTGTATAGATATGCTGAAAATATGATGAACTGCCCTCCTGGAAACAACTGTGTTAAGAACGCACTTATCTTAACATAATCTTTGTGAGACAGGGAACATAGATCTGTTTGCTTAAAAACTCTGACCTACTTCTGTAGCCCAGAAACTTGTAGCAATCAACACTAATTGTAATTGTTATTTTTGTAAAATGTAATGTCAGGTTGATGGATGGATGGGGACATGGAGGTCATCAGCAGGGATGAGGAAATTTTGGTGTGAAACTAATGAATCCAGGATGTGACAAGCCTATGGGTCTTTACAATAATGGCTATCAGAATGATGTAAACAAAACAGAGCCAGCAGACTATAGGTAGCGGGGAATGGATATCGTTGAAGCACTCATTGGATTTCTCATCCCAAAGTCAGATTGTCTTTGTGGAACTGTCTCAGAACTGTCTGACATGGAGAAGGGCTTAAGTACAGTCACCATAGGCTGGAAAACAAAGTTTTTGCCAGGCCAGCCTTCACCACTGTCTTCATGGCAGTCCGAGCAGGATCACAGTCTGCCCTAGCAAGGAAAGGTGCTGAAGTCAGAGATACCCATCCAAAAGACGCATCACAATAATCAGGGTACCACGTATTATTGCTGATGAAATGTCTCTGTCTGCAGTTTTCAAACATGGTGCTCACCCTGTGAAGACTAACCAGGCAGGTGCATTGGCAGGCTCCCTGCCTCGAAAGGGTCCACCCACTGCTACTGGAGGTCCTCTCAGTTCATCTTGTTGAGCCAGGAGACAAGAGAGTAGAGTTACTGGCCAAAAAATACAACAGCAGAAAACTGCCAAAAAGCAAGAACTTAAAATAATGCAGTGGAATGCTGAGAGTGTCAGCAGTGTTAGAGATGGCTATAGCAAAAAAGGTGGAACTAGAGAACATACACTTTGTAGAGCAGGTAAGCATATGCTGCATACAGGAGACACACCTAACCAAAGATGCCGCCTTTAAAATCAGAGGCTACCAGTGTTTTAGATCAGACCGACAGGACAGAAGAAGAGGAGGAGTACTCACACTTGTTAAGAATAACATCAGTGCATATCAGGTGGAGTGTACATGGAAGGAGCCGAATACCAGATGATCCATCTAAAAACCAGTAATACAGACTTCACCTCCTTAACTATTACTGTCCTAATGACCGCCCACTTGCTCTAGAAAAATCCCACACAAAGAGAGACTGATGGTCTGTGGCGATAGACAAAAGAGAGGAGAGGAAGTTGAGAGCTGGCAGGATGATAATGGACTTCTCCTGATCAACTAGTCAATGGATCCCCCAACATTTTACTCAAGGGCTTGGCGTACAACCTCAACACCAGATCTGGCATTCCACTCTCCAGATCTGAAGTGGAACATTACACACAAAGTTGGAAAACAACTTGGAGGTAGCGACCATCGACCAATCTTCCTGACAATAGAAAATTAACTCCTTAACACCAGTGGCCCTCTCCCCAGATGGAACTATAAAAAAGCAAACTGGACAATGTACAGACATCGTATAGGTATCCTGGTGGGACAGCTGTCCGTAGAAGATAAGGAAATCAACAGCATCTCTCTCTCTCTCTCTCTCTCTCTCTCTGATTAGCCCAGGGCACATGGGGCTTCGGCAAGGGTTTTCCACAAATGCCTGTCCTTTGCCTTTTTTTCTGCTCTTGCCCAGGTGAGGCTTCTATTGCTCAACATCCTTTCTATTGTTCTTCTCCATGTCTCTTTTGGTCTACTCTTACTTCTGTTCCCCTGTGGTGTCCATCTTAGTGCTATTTTTGATAGTGAGTTGTCAGTCATTCGGAGCACATGTCCCAACTATGTCTGATGTTGCCTCCTTCATTAACCAGTCTAGTGCCAAGATAAATAATGTTGGTGATAGTGCACATCCCTGCTTCACTCCTGTTTGTACCCTAAAGCTGCTGGAGGTATGTTCTCCACAGATAACTTTGCACTGAAAACCCCCATAGGGCTTTGATTACATTTACTATCTTATGGGGGAGGCCATGCCATCTTAGGATTTTCCACAGTGCATCTCTGTTGACACTGTCAAAGGCTTTCTCAAAATCTATGAACAATGCATATGTTGTGCTATGCCACTCATTTGCCTGTTCTAATATTTGTCTAAGTACAAATATGTGGCCCATGCATGATCTTCCTTTCCTAAATCCTGCCTGCTCTTTCCAAAGTTTTTCCTCCAGTGTTGGTACAATTCTGTTGATGATTATTCTGCAAAATACTCTACTGGTGAGTGGCAGTAGGGTAATGCCTCTCCAGTTCCCACAATCTCTGAGGTCACCCTTCTTTGGTAGTTTTACTATAAGGCCAGTTTACCACTCCTCTGTAGCTTTTTCTAGCTCCCAAATTTGTTGTAGTATCCGGCAAAGTTGTTTTGGTGTTTCTGTTTCTTCTGCTTTCAGCATCTCAGCAGTCACTTCATCTTCACCTTTACTTCACTTATTGTTATTGGTCCTGTATTGATGTTTAGTTCCGTTTTTGCTTCAGGTATGTCTATTGATTGTGCTGCTTGTGTTCTGTTAAGTGTTCCTTTCATCTTTCAATTTTTTCTCTTTCTGTACTGGCCAGTTGTCCATTTTGTGTCATTACTGCACTTTCACATCTTGTGTTGAAGTTACCTGTCATCTGCTTTGTGATTTTATATATGGTTTTCATGTCATTTGTATATGCTGCTTTCTCTGCTGCTTCTGCTAAGTTGTCATAGTATTGACGTTTATCTTGACGGCATGATTCCTTCACTTCTTCGTCTTTTTGTGTGTAATTACTTAAAACTTGTTCTTTAAGCCTTTGTGATTTGGTGTTCAGTAATTTTTTCTTGATTTCTTTTCTTTGCTCTATCTTTTCCCATGTGGTCTTGCTTATCCATTCCTCTTTTCTCCGTTTCTGATATCCCAGCACCTCTTTTGCTGTTTCCTGTAATGTTTTATTGAACTCTAGTATGGACATTTCTGCTTCGTCTTGTAGGACACTGAAGCGGTTCTTAAGTACTATTGAGAATTCATTTCTTGTTTGCTGGTCTTTCAGTTTGTTGTATCAAAACGTATCTTTCTGTGTTGTCCGATTTTGGCTTTCCTTAATTTTAGTTTTATTTTTGCTACCAGAAGGTTGTGATCACTTCCTACATCTGCTCCTTTCCTTGTTCGCACATCTTGTAGTGACCGTTTTCACTTGTTGCTTATTAGTATGTGATCGATTTGGTTTTCTGTGGTTTTATCTGGTGACCTCCAAGTCACTTTATGGATGTTTTTATGTTGGAAAATTGTCCCTCCAATGGTCATCATGTTTTCTTCACAGAAACTGCAGTCTTTCTCCATTTTCATTTATTTCTCCGATTCCTTCTCTTCCCATGATTCTTCTTCTATCTTCATTTCCTTCACCTACTTTTGCATTGAAGTTGCCCAAGATGAGTAGCATATCATGCTTGGGTATTGTTTCTACTGTGGCTTGGAGGCTGTTGTAAAAATCTTATTTTAATTCCTCTTCAGCTGCTTCTGTTGGTGCATAACAAACTATAATAGACAGCTTCGTGAATCTTCTGTCTTGACCTGTCCATCTTGCTTCTTGTATTCCTAGTATGTCTAGTTTGTATCTGTGCATTTCCTTGATGGTTTGTGCTAGTTTTCCGTTCTGGTTAAGTGTTCTTACATTCCAGCTGCCTATCTGCATCTTGTGTTTAGGTTCCAGGAGGTCTGCAGTCGGGCTGAGGACTTCCAGTGGGTGGCTTTCATTCACAACCTTCATGGACTCAGTTTCCTGATAAGCATTTCTCCTTCCACCTGCATTTGTTTTTTCCCTTGCTTCTGTTTCTGTAGCAGTCTGATAGTTTTTTACCAGATAGGGTTGCTGGTCCTATACCGAACCCTCATTAGTCGTCTTTTACGATCATGCGTGGTAGGGTACAGTGGTCCTATTCTTTGCAGATCCCGGGTACCACACGGGGGAAATTAACAGCATAGTGAAGGAATTCAGTGCTTGTTTCCTATTTGTATCCTATAAACCATACTGGTCCAGTGAGCTGGGAAAATTCCATGATGATGTGGAAACAGCTTGAAAGCAAGCAGAAAGTAATAATTACCAGCATGCTAAGGCCAAATTTCAGAGAGCCAAGCTGCAAGCCGGACGAGAAAGTTGGAGAGAGAAAACAGAGTCCTTAAACTTTTAAAATGATGGAAGAAAACTGTGGAAACTAATCAAACAGTTAAATGATGAGAGCACTGGAAGAACTACAAAGATTACACTAATAAAGGATGAGAAACCTCTTACAGGTAAGCAGGTAGCAGATCACTTTGCTCGCATGTTTGCACAAGACTGCAACATTGATATCCATCCAGAGAGAAAGCGTACAGTTCGCATTAACTCACAGAAAGAAGAGGAACAAGGCAGAAAAGTGGAGGTCATGGATGCACCGATCACACAGCAAGTTAGACCTAGCAGTCAGTAAACTGAAACCAAGGAAATCACAGGGACCAGATGGAGTGTCCAATGAAATGATCAAGAACCTGAGAATGACAGCAATGGGAAAGCTGTTGGATATTTTCAATATGTGCTGGAGCACAGGTAAGTTACCTCAGATCTGGAAGGAAGCAAGCATGGTACCATTGCTAAAGCCAGGGAAAAACAGTGATATAGCCTTCAACTACAGGCCAATCAGTCTCACTAGCTGCCTATGCAAAATGATAGAACGCATCATTGACCTGAGGCTAAAATGTTACCTAGAAAGTGAAAAACCTAATTCCACAACAAGAAAGTGAAAAACCTAATTCCACAACAAGCAGGATTTAGGCAGTACTACAGTACAGAAGATCAAGTGACTTACCTCTCTCAAGAGATTGAGGTCGCATTCCAAGAGAAGAACCTTGTACTAGCAGCTTGGATAGACCTGAAGAAAGCCTTTGATAAAGTATGGAAACTGGAAACTAAGAAACTGTACAACTGGATAAAGTCTTATTTACACAATATTTACACAATAGAAGAGCTAGAGTAGTAATGGATGGACACAAAAGCCAGAAAGTACTGCTGCAACATGGCGTACCACAAAGAGGAGTACTTTCACCTACACCATTCCTGGTATTCATTAATGACCTGGTCAAGGAGCTTCCCTATGGAATCAAGGCAGCACTGTAAGCAGATGATCTGGTTATGTGGTGTACAGATAAGTATGCGACAGTTGCTACACAGAGACACCGAAGAGTAGCAGACATCGTGACAAACAAATGGTGTATAATGGATATTTAACATATCAACTGTGTTCACTCTCTCATCTAAACAGAAAGAGATAAGAAATATCCTTAAGGATGGACAACCAACCCACTTACTTAGGAGTGACTCTTGACTCAAAACTGACCTGGAAGCAACACATCAACAGTGCAGAAGCAAAAGCTAGAAAGAAAACTAGCCATATTAAGAAAATGGAACCACATGGGGAACTAGTGAAAGAATCCTCAAGAATGTGTTCTATCACATTTAGAATATGGCATCAAACACTACGCTACATAATCTAGACAAGGTACAAAATCAGTCACTGCGGATTATCACAGGTACCATGAGGTCCTCACCAGTAGTAGAAATGCAGAAAATAGTTGGTGTTCAAGCGCTAAAAGAATGTAGAGACACAAAGGTCATGACCTTGGGAGATAAATTCCACAGCTCTGTAAGCCATCCCCTGAAGGAGAGATTCAATAACTTGGCACTAAGATGGCTTAAAAGAAGCAGCTTCATTCATCAGGCCATGCGTATGCATAAGCTGATACCTGACCTTCCAACTGTAGTTGCTCCATTATCATCTGTTCCAGAGCATACACCATGGAAAGAAGCAGATTATACACAAATAACTATTCAGACTGAAGCGAAAGGTATGCAGAATAGTGAGATGCAGAGCAGTCTTGTAAGATCAACAGCCACACTTAGTGTGCTAGATGACAAATATCCATGTGACACCTGGATACATATGTTTACAGATGGATCTGCACACAATGCCATAAAGAATGGAGGGGCAGGAGCACATATTGAATATCCAAACAACACCACTGATAAGATTTCCATACCCACTGGAAAATACTGCAACAACTATGATGCAGAAGTTAGAGCAATTATTGCTGCAGCTGAAAAACTATCAGACTCCAGAATTGATACATGACCAGTAGTAATTCTCACAGATGCAAGATCAGTACTGGAAGCTCTTCAGTGCAACAAACTACCAGACCTTAAGGATGCCTTGTCAAAAATTGGTTTACAACACAGTCACCTTGCAGTGGATTCCCTCCCACTGTGGGATACCAGGCTGACTGTCTGACCAAAGAGGACACTGAAATGGAGCAACCAGACATACCAGTCACCTATAATCAGAAGAAAAGCGTGATAAAAACCTACAGGAAGCCACAAACACCACCACATGATGACTGTCACATGCTAAACAGAAAGGAACAGGTCACCATTTTCTGTCTCCAAACAGGACACACCCGACTCCAAAGTTATATGTATACAAAGTTTAAGATTGGTACTGCTAATCTGTGTACATGTGCCCAGGTGCCTCAAACTGTGAAACATATCCTCCAAAACTGCACCAACTACTAGACACTGAGAAATATTACTGGCCCAGTGAAACCACCAAAGAATGCATACATGAATTACAAAAAACAGTGAAATTTGTCCAAGCGACAGGACTGCAGATATAGACAGACAATGTGTACGAAGAAGAAGAAGATGAACTGCCACATTTGTGAAATAGACATTTGTTAATGTCTGAGCAAACAGTGAAAACAGAAGATTGTAAGCACAAAAGCTCTGTATGCAGGGTATTCTAGGGAGTGTTCAGACCAGCAAGATCATCATTGCCAATCCTGGCCAATAGATTTGGATCTGAGGTAAAAAAAAAAAAAAAAGTCTCTAAACCTAGATGTTGACATCATGACAGGCCTCCAGTTAAAAGCATGAACTTAAATGCTAAAGAGGTAAATTTGTAGCAGCCCATTAATGTTTGAATATAGATTTGGTAGAATTTCAGCGTTGATGTTAATTAGGTTTAGATGATGAGAAAACAAACACTATTGATATTAGGATTTATTATGTGCTTTCTACATCATGGTTATAGTTTTTGAATGGGTCATAATCACAATCTTGCATTTCATATACCAGATTATAATGGCAGTATTCATATTGTTTGTAAAATTTCATATACACCAACACTAGTAGATGGCTTAACATTGTATAGGTGCATCTTTTTTATATCTTCATATAATTTCAGTGTATTATTACATTACATCATGTTAACATTTTCTCTCTTCCAGCTTTGATTTTTGTGTCCCACAATTGGATGTTGCAAATTCACCAACAGAGAACTTAGGTCAGGTGGTCTTTGGTGAAAGAATAAGACCTTCACTCTATACGGTGTGCATATTTTTTTAAAGTAGTGATGTGTGGAGTAGTTTTTCAGCTTTCTGTTTTCTTGTTTATTATATTGATTTTTATTTACGAGTCATTGTAGGGTTAGACAGGACACATATTCATTTAGCCATATAATGCCCTGTCTTCTTCTTGACCATTTAAAATATTTTTTTCCAAGTTACATATGTCCATGATGTCACATATTTTTGTATACAATAAAGGTTAAAATATACCTTGTCATGTAGGAGATAATTGTCTCACATAACAGGTCTGTTATCAGATCATTGTTAGCTGTCATCAGAAGTTTAAAGTAAGAAATATACTTAATTAATTTAGTTGTTTAAAAAATTTGTGTCAACAGAATTCAGCACTTGTAGTTTTGACTCTTCTTTTACTAGCTGAAATTTGCCCAGAGTGTATCGTGCAAAACAGTATGTGAAAAGACTTACAGCCCCAGTGAGAAAGACAAGATGGATAAATTAACGTTCCTGAAGAGAGGCATTAGCTTGAACTACCAACATCACTGGTAAATTGAAATTGCAGATAGGTTTTTCTGTATTGAAGAAAATTATAACTTCTTATGTTATGTGGTGAAAAAAAAAAAAAAAAGAGGTCCACAAAAAGTCTGAAACTGATGGAATTTATATAGTTCTGACAGATTTTTTTGGATGGCAAACATGAAATTTGGCAATCACTCTAATTGGAGTGTCTTCTTTCACATAAAAGACTCGGTTTGTGTCTTTTTGGTAACAATGCCTTTCTCTTAGTATTTTTTGCACAAGTTTTCCCATCTAAGGTGTATATTAATGTTTCTTTTCTGGATTCTGGCATTAAACTTGTTCATTACTTCTCTCTCTCTGAGAACCTTAAGTGCCCAGGGCACATGGGGCTTCTGCAAAGGTTTTCCACAAATGCCTGTCCTTTGCCTTTTTTTCTGCTCTTGCCCAGGTGAGCCCTCTATTGCTCAACATCCTTTCTGTTGTTCTTCTCCATGTCTCTTTTGGTCTACCCTTACTTCTGTTCCCCTGTGGTGTCCATCTTAGTGCTATTTTTGGTAGTGAGTTGTCAGTCATTCGGAGCACATGTCCTAACCATCACCAGCGTCTTTCTTCAATAATTGCTGTCAGTGGCTTCATCTGCATCTCTGCCAACAAGATGTTATTTCTTATGGTGTTTGTCTCTATGAGCTAGATAGATCTAATTTTAACACTGGGGAAGAGTGTGAGACAGAGGTCAGTACTAGTAATTGTGATGACGGACAAAATCCTGACGGTGTTGGTAAGGAAAACCCCTGCATCAAACTAAAAAGAAAAATAAGAGTAGGAACATGGAATGTGTGAAGTATGTGTGAGGGAAAGTATCAAATAATAAGTGACAAGATGAACACCGATACACATTTTGGGAAATTGTGAACATCGATAGAAAGGATCAGAACACTTCAAAAGTGAGAATGATGATATCTTTATACACTCTGGTGGAGAATTAGGAGGAAAGAATGGAGTGGCTTTTTACTTGGACAAATCAACATCAAAAGCATTACTAGGTTACAATCCAGTAAGTGATAGAATCCTCACTATGAGACTTAAGGGCACTCCTAGAAATGCAATAATCATCCAGATATATGCAACTACATCAGCAGCAGAAAAAGAGGAAGTAGAAGATTTATAACACACTGCAAACGACGATAGACCAGGTATGGAAAAAAAAATGATATTGTATTAATAATGGAGGATTTTAATGCAAAGATTGGTACAGAAAGAGCAGAAGACAAAGGATATGTTGTGGGGAAATTTAGCATAACACACAGAAATGAGGGAGGTGACAATCTACTGGCGTTTTGCATGGAAAATGAGCTAATGATTGCTAACATACTTTTTAAACAACATCCAAGAAGACTTTACACATGGACGTCACCTGATGGGAAAACCAAGAATCAAATAGATTACATTTTAGTGCAAGGAAGATGTAGATCAAATATAACACCAGAAAAAACTTTACCAGGTGCTGATTATGACACGGACCATGAGTTATTAATAGCAGACATGAAGATAAAGATAAAAAAACAGTTATAGGATCAAGACCACTGCTTTGATCTTACAAAAATACCAGAACTGGCTAATTCTGGTGTCACCTCCTCCTGTATAGCCATCAAGATTTCAAAACGGTTCTTCACTTCTATACCATATTGTTCTGGTATTTTTGTAAGATCAAAGCAGTGATCTTGTCCTATAACTGTTTTTTTACACAAGCCAGAGATATCTTAATAACAACAGCTAAAGACGTGGTTCCAGTAAAGAAAACACAAAACAATGGATGGATTACAGCAGGCATGCTAGAACTGATAAAACAATGTAGAGAAATGAAGATGAAATGGAAAGTGACAAACAACATCAAAGAGGAATATAATTCTGTAAAAAAAGAAGTACGAAGAAACATAAGAAAAGACAAAAAACAATACATACAAGATTGTTGTGAAAGAATAGAAGGACATCAGAAGTGTGGAAGAGATAGTGAAATGTTTAAAGAAATGAAGACATTGACGAGAAATGTCACACCTAAGGTAAATGTAATTTGTGATGAGATGGGGAAGACCTTGACAGAGACAGAGGAAATTCTAGAAAGATGGAAGGAATATTGCAGAGGAGTGCATGAAACAACCGACTGTGAAAGCAGAAATCAACAGCGTGAATTATTATTGGAGGATTGGAGGTGAAAGAACCCAAACTGACAATTGAAGAAGTTTTATGGGCAATAAAGAACCTGAAAAATGGTAAATCACCAGGATGTGATGAGATAACAGCTGAATTTATTAAAGCAGGAGGAAAGGAATGTGTAACAATCTGTCATGCACTATGTAAAAAGATATGGCATTCAGGTATTTGGCCAAAAGAGTGGAAAAGAACTGTTTTCATACAAATGACAAAACAAACAAGGCAGCTGAAATATGTATCAACTAAAGAATCTGTGGAGAGGAACAGGCAGAACTACAAAAATAAGATTTTAAAGGGCATGCATCTTTCCTATCACAACATGCGCGTGAGACCTGGACACTTAACAAAACAGCTGAAAAACACATAAATGCCTTTGAATGTAAATGATACAGAAGAGTTCTTCAAATATCATGGACACAGAAAAGAACAAATATATCCATACTACAAGAACTTAATATTGAAGAAGGCTGGCTAGTACAGAGGATTAAAGAGAGAGAACTGAAATATTTTGGACACGTCATGATAATCTAAAGAAGACCGTCTTGGAAAGGTACATAATGCGAAAAAGAGAGGAAAACCAAGGCGAAGATGGTTGCAAGACATCGTTGATGATCTATAAATGGATGCATCAGCAGCAGGGCATCTTGCTTACAACTGAGAGGCCTACAGGAGTGCTGTTAGGGAGGCAAAGTTCTGCAAGGAACTGACTGAATTGTCTTCTGCTGTATGTCTCTGTGAGTATGTGAGAGTAAAACAATATTGTCTGTGAAGTTGCAATCTTCTAGGTGATTTGTGACCCCCTGGGTTAATCCTGAGTTAGTCTTTGGTGGCAGTCTTCATTATCTAATCCATAACGATCAGGAAAATAAGTGGGGAGAGTATGCATCCTTGTCTTACTCCCATTTTGATTTGGAACCATGTAGTTTGTCATGTTTCATGCAGATCTGCTTGTTAGCATAAATATCTTTCATAACATTTATGATTTTTTTCAGGGAGTCCATAAACCAGCAATATCTTCCACAAGGAAGAATAATGGATACTATGAAAGGCCTTCTCGAAGTCCACAAAGTGGGAAGTTCCATTCTAGTGACTGTTCAATAATTGTTCTCATGAGGAATATTTTGTCTGTACATGATCTCCCTTTCCTGAATCCTGCCTGTTCCTCTCTAAGTATTTTGTCCACGCTGCCCTTGATTCATTGTAAAAATACCATACAGAAGATTTTGTTTGGCACCAATAGGAGGTTGATTCCTCTCCAGTTCTCACATTTTGTGAGATCATTTCTTGGAGATTTTAACAATGGTACCTCTTTTCCACGATTCTGGTACCTTCTTCCTAAACTTTGTTGAAAAGGTCTTCCAGGATCTCAGCACCAAGGGATCTGCCTTTAGCTTATATGATGATTCTGTCATTGCGTGGAGCCTTGTTGCTTTTGCTTTGTTGGATGGCTATCTCAATTTCCTGATGTGTGATTCTACCTTTCTTGGTAGTAGTACGTCAGCTTCTGTTTCTGGATCTGGTTGTTCTTGTTCTTTTCAAAGAGGAGTCCCATGCTTGCTCTGAACAATGGTAAATCCTCTGGTCAGAGTCTTGGTAATTTGGTATACTGTTCTGAAGTCTCCTTTGTTTGCTGCTGCTTGGCCCTCTTTCTCTAGTGTCTATTGCTATATGTTGTCTCTTCTCATCTTCTTAATCTGGGTGTGCTTTTTTTTTTTTTTTGTGAATGTTCTCTTCTTAGGTTCTCATTATCTCCACTCTAGGCCATTAGAATTTTTGTTTTGTGGCTTTCCTCTTTTGTATTAACTTCCATTATCATCATCAGGTGCTGTGCCAACTGGCGTTGGCTATTATGCTTATCCAGAGTACACGATCCTTCATGCAGGCCATCAGTTCAGTTGGTGATCTCCTCTCACACCATCCTGTCAGACTGTCCAGTATCATTTCTCTTGGTCTTCCTCTTGATCTTCTTCCTTCTATTTTTCCTGTTGTTATAATATTTTCAGTGCCCCCTCTTCTCATTGCATGTCCTATGAAAGTACATTGTCTCTCTCTTTTTGACAAGGTTTTTTTGTCTCTCCAGCTCTTCTCATACATTCTTCATTAGTTATTTTTGTTGTCCTGGGGATTCGCAACATTCTTCTAATAAATCACATTTCTGCTGCTTCCAATGATTTTTGTGCAGACTTCCTCGTTGTCCATGATTCACTTCCATATAACAAGATAGGTTCAATATAGCATTTTACGACTCATTTTCTAACATTTATTGATAAAGATGTGTTAGCTAATGTTTCTCATTCTCTGAAATGCAGTCTTTGCTTGGTCTATTCTGTTCCTAATTTCTGTTCTGCATTTCCCATCTGAAGTTATTACTGCTCCAAGATATTTGAATTTCTGCACCTGCTTTAGAATGGTTCCGTTTAATTTTATATACTGCATGCTAGTGGATTCTGTTTCTTAGATATAACCATAGTCTCTGTCTTTTTGATGTTCAAAGTAAGGCCTTTCTGTTCACTTTCTTTGGTGACTTTATCCAAGAGATTTTGCAGGTCTTGTTGGTTCTCAGCTATCAGTACTGTGTCGTCAGCATACCGAAGGTTGTTAATATTGTATCCTCCAATTTTTATGCCTGGTTCTGTGATGATTGTTCTTAGAATATTCTCGCTATACAGAGAAAAAAGGTCTGGAGATAGTACACATCCTTGTCGCACCCTTTGTTTTTTAGGTTGATATTTTCCAATTCTATTTTCAACTCGAACTGCTGCTTCTTGCTGCCAGTATAGATGTTTTACAATCCTCAAGTCTTTGCTGTCTATATTGATGTCTTCAAGCATTTTAATAGTTTCATTATGTTTCACCTTGTCAAATGCCTTGGTGTAATCAATGAAGCATAAGTAGAGATCTTTCTGTACTTCTAAAGCTCTTTCTGTTGGTGTTCATAAAGCATAAATGGCATTGTGTGTTCCCTTTCCTTCAACAAATCCAAACTGTTCATCTGCTATTTCCATTTTTATCTTTTTCCTTGTTCTTCTCATAATTATTCTTAGAAGTAGCTTCGTTATGTGACATGAGAGACTGATAGTCCGGTAGTCGTCACATTCCTTTGCACCTGGTTTCTTTGGTAGTGCTGTAAAATGTGGATTTAATCAGGTCACTGGGAATATAACCACTGTTGTAAATATCATTCAGTAACTTGGTTATTATTTTTATTCCTGTCTCCTCTAGTGCCTCTATTTCTTCTTTTGTTATATTATCAGGCCCAGTCGCTTTTCCTTTCTTCATGTGTTTGATGGCATCTATGATTTCATCTTCAAGTATTTTCGGTCCATCACAGTTTTCAATATCTGGTGTTAATTCTGGTCCTTCTCCTCCATACAGCTCACCAATATACTCTGTCCACAATGTCTTCTTTTCCCATTAACATTTTACCTTCTTTCGATTTCAGGCATCCTGTGGTATATTTTGTTTTCCTGCCTGTGAGTTCATTAATTCGTTTGTGCATGTTTTTGCTGTCTTTATTATGAGAGTCCTCTATCTGTCTGCACTGTTCATTTAACCACACTTCTTTTGCTTCTCTGCATTTGCGTCTTATTTCTTTATTTATCTTGCTATATTTTTCTTGGTTATTTTTACTCCTTCTGCTCTTGTCCATCAGTCCTAAGATGTCGTCTGTCATCCATTTATTTTTAGGGGCTTCTTTTTTTTGGTGGTATTATCTCCTTAACAGTTTGGTGGATAGAATCTCTTAACATTTCCCATTGTTCATCTATACTTTTTATCTTTGCTATTGCATTGTATCGATTTGTTATAATAACTTTGTATTGTTCTCGCAGTTCTTGGTCATTTTTAAGAAGTTCTGTATTCAGTTTGATGTTTCTCACTTTTCTTTTTTTTTAGTTTTATTCTAACTTTTCCACAGAGTGGATCATGGTCACTATTGCAATCAGCTCCTGGCATGGTTTTTGTTGTCAGTAATGCATTGCGGAATCGTTTGTTGATTAATATGTAGTCTATCTGGTTAAAAGTCTTTTTGTCTGGGCTGCACCACGTTGCCAGTCTTCGAGGATGTTGTTTAAACCAGGTGTTTCCTACAACCATGTTGTGTATTCTTGCCCATTCAATTAATTTATAACCTCTGTCATTCCTCTCCCCCAGTCCATAGTCACCAACGATGTCTGAAGTTCTTCCTATACCAGCCTTGGCATTAAAATCTCCCATGACTATGGTAACTTCATGTGACTTTGTGTGCTTTAGTGCTGTCTCTATGTCATTATAAAATATCTGTACATCTTCTTCAGAACTTTCAGATGTTGGAGCGTACACTTGTATAATATTTATGTTTATTGGTTGTCCTTTCAGTTGGGCTAGCAGGACTCGGTCCGAGATGTTCAGTATCCTACAATTGTCCTTGCTGTTTGTTCATCAAATATAATTCCTACTCCTCATTCATGTTTCTCACTTCCTGAATATATTTTATTGTATATTTATCAGAGTTTATCTTCCCTGCACCTGTCCATCTAACTTCACTCTTCCTAATATGTTAATCTTCATCCTTTCCATTTCCATCTTTACATTTTCTAATTTTCCACCCTGGAATAAAGTTCTAACATTCCATGTTGCTATTTTGAACTTGTTAGTTTTGCCATCAGTAGCTTGATGATGATCTGGCCTCACCTGTGGCTTGTGAGCTGCCCTACCAGACGAGGCTGTTAAGAGGAACATCCATTAACGTCATTCATGATGAATCGATTATTCTGTTCAAGCATAACTATTCTTGGGAACTACAACAGTGGTTTCCTGTTGCCTTCTGTCGGTTTGTGTACGGACTCTCTGCTAGCCTTTGGACTTAAAGGGCAGAATGTCAGACGGGCCTGCGTGCCCAATTCTCAACCCTTTTGAAATAAAGATCAATCAGTCCCTGTCCTACCCGCAAGGCAGCGGGAGCGAGAGGTTTTAAGGCGCCTCTGACCTGCCTGGTATTCCCTTCACTGAGCACCTGAGGCACTTTATAGGACTAGTAGAGCCACCTACTACCCCACCTTGCTGTCTGAGTCTACCACCAGTTGGTCCGCGCCTGCTTATTTGGACAACTCCTTATTCACAGGGATCCTCCATATCTGGAGGACTTTCACCATCCGCCACCTGTGACGCTCAGGGTTGGGGATGGATTAACTTCCATAACTCCTCCAAATCCAGTCTTTTACATTTTCCAAGGAAACTGGCTGACCTCATTAAACATTTATTGAATTCTTTGGTATTGCCCATGTGTTTAATTTGTTGTGTCGGCCAGTGCTTGGAATCTATTTGAGTTCTAGGACGAACTGTGTTCTAATTGTTGGATCCTTTAGGTGTTAGGAGTTGAAGATTGGTTTTTCTGTTGCTCTCCTTACTCTCTTCAATTTGTCTTTTCAGCTCTCCTTAATCTCCTCAATTTCAGTCTTGTCATACCCAGCAGCAATTGATGGTTGCTTCCAACATCAGCTCCTCTTATTGCCTTCACATCACAAAGTGATCCTCTCCAGTTTCTTCTTATTGTTATATGATTGATTTGGTTGTTGATTTTACCATCTGATGAATTCCAAGTAGTTTTGTGAATTCTCTTGTGCTGAAAGGCAGTACCTGCTATAATTAATCCATGTTCTCTGCATATGCATGCCATTGATTTTCCATTATTATTCATTGATCCTATACCATGTTTCCTCATGCATTATTCATATTCTTGGTTGTTCATTCCTACCTTTGCATTGAAATCTTCCATTACCAGGAGAATTACATGTTGGTGTCTTATCTATCTGATCTTGAAGGAATTTGTAAAATTCCTCTTTTTGTTCTTCTGCCTGTTCAACGGGTACGTAGCATTGCAAGATGGTGCTCTTAATGAATTTTTGATAGAATCTGGCTCATATTATTTGTGAATTGACAGGTTCCGATCTAGTAGGCTTTTCCCTTCCATTTTGTCCATCATTATAGCCACAGCTTCATGATGCTGATTATCTGTTCTGCCTGAGTAGCAGATGATTTCTTCTGTATTTATTGTAATCTTCCTTGATTCAGTCCACCTGGCCTTGCTAATATATTTAATCTGTACCTTTGCATCTCTTTAACTACTTATGATTCTTTCTCAGTTTCAAACATGGTGTGGATGTTTCAGGTTCCTATCCTTAGTTGTTGTTTGGGGGTGGCCAAGTACTGAGTCAGACCAGAGACTCGGGGCTTTCATCCCTGCTCGTTATTGGTGCTATCACTACCACAGGCCCTCACTGCTCTACCAAGGCTTGACATGTAGACTTTTTTGTTGATGTTTCTGTAGCACTCTGATATCAGTTTTTTTTTTTTACCAGATAGGGTTGCTGGCCCTATGCTGAACCCTCCTTAGTTGGCTTTCACAGTCATGCTTGGTAGGGTACAGTTGTCCTATTTTTTACTTCCCAGGCACGTTCCCGGGTCCCGGCTACCACACAGGGGGATTACAATATAGAATGTAGAAAAAAATATGTACTGCCAAAGAAAACTGAGTACAGTAGTGCACTATCACAGAAAATGGTGAATACAGTAAAATTATAATGTAAAATTACATGTGACATATCTTATTTGTATTTATATGTAGTCATGTTTCTGACACATTACAATTTGTGTTTTAAATCATTGTCTTCATTTCTTCTATCAGTCGCCCTCATCAGAAAGTGCTGAGCATGAAGGCATCTGTTTCTTTTTAGCATAAAGAACATTAGGGAGCTCATGTTAAAGTTCTGTTGTACTATTGCCCTTCAGTGCTTTCCATCTCCTTTGACTGATGATGAAGTTTCTGTTTTAGTAATTTTTTGCTGTAACTTTGTATGTTTCTTTCAGGATACTGGACAATATGCCTATAACTTGGTGCTACAGGGTAGAAGCAGGAAATAAGTTCTGCTCAACAGGATTCCCAGTTGGTTGCTATGTCACTAAATTCAACAAAAGGAAAGATACCTGTGTCACTCAGGTATGTAGCATTTTTTTTTCTTTATGATAATTTATTCCTTCTTTAGCCCACTTCAGTTATCATTGAAACTGAAATATTTAAAGTAAAGAAAATGTGGAACTTTTTTTTTTTTAAGCTGGCCACAACTTAGTACTTTGACTTTTTGTTTCCTTCATACACATAAAACCTGGCCTTGGCTAGCCATGTCTGCTCAAAGTTGTACTTCATTTCCATCATAGTGGTGCTTGAAACTGAGCAGCATCACAAGAACCTTGTAGATTGATGTGATAATTTTCTTGGTCAGCTTAATGAAAATTCTGGTACTGCAACCTCCCTTAGAGGGCATCACTCTTTTTTTAGTATGCCCCAGAGTAGAGCAGCTTGCCATTGGCACTTTTATGAAGAATATTGTTATTACCAGTACTATTGGACATATAGTAAGCATTCAAGACCAGTAGCATTTGGATCAAATGAAACTCATATCAAGTCAATCTTTTAACTGACCATTTGAAAACACTTTTATATATATGTTGAAAACACTTTCATCCATAAAATATAATGAAAATGACTTCACCTTTTCACCATAATAAAGAGATGTTATAATGCTTTATTTAATCCTGTTAGGGTTATTTTAAATCACGTCACTCATCCTATGACTGTTTTTTTTTTCACAAAAAAATGAGTAAAGGCACAACAGTTATAAAGTAGAAGTAAAGATTTATTATGCCAGAAATAAAAATATTTCTTGACATAGGCTGATGATGATGGTGAAAGTGGTGATGATGACAGTGATAGTGTTATGATGATGACGAGGGTAAAGGTGATCCAAATGATAATGATTATGCTGGTGGTAGTGATAGTTATAATGGTGATGATGATGATTATAGTGATAACAGTAATGATTGTGTTGTGATGAAGGTGGTGATAATGATAATGATGATGGTGGTGTTGGTGATAATTATGTTGATGATGTGAATGTAGTGGTGATGATAATGATGGTGATAGTGATGACGATGTTCAGATCAGTGGGTTTTTTTTTAGCATGATAAACTCCAAAAATGCATGTACAACAGTATAAAGGTTTAATACCAGAAATAAAAATAGCATTTCTTGATATGAGATCATGCTGATGGTGAAGGTGGTACCAATGATGATGGTATGATGAAGTCCTAATTAATAGATTTTTCTTTGTTATAAACTCCAAAACAAAGTCAAAGCCACTTTACGCTCCTTATAAAAATAATTGTATTTCCATGCAAATCTTAATGTCAGCCTGGAATGTTGGCATTTACCATTCTCATTTCACACAAATGCAGTTGCAGTGTCAGCAGATTCATTGTTGTCATTGTTATTTAAACATCACTCTACATAAAGAATCTAAATTGCTATCCACATTATCATAAAAATCTGTACCATTATGCAAGTCCTCAGTGAAATGAGTGTGTTTACTGCAGCCAGGCATTGTTCTTAATGTGTGTAACCTAACACAACTTCACAGCTATGTTTAGCTTGAGCTGCTTGTTGAATTTACTATTCCAGCAGCCTCCCTTGGTATCTAATAACTAGGTCAGCACTGTTTATGAGTCAAGAAAACTTGATGATAAGTCTGTGATAGTGCATCTGTGTACAATCAGCAAGTTAACTGGAAAGAATGTGTAAGAGGGCGCAAGATAAGTCAGGGTTAATTCTAAATGGGTTGACATCTATTGTCTGTTTGTAAGACACAGTTTTGCACCCACAAACAAAAGTTTTAAATTCCCTCTCTATCTGCATGTGTTAAGTCAGTTTTTATAAGTACTGCCTTATGTCACATTACTGCTAGATGAAATACTTTCATTAACAGAATGTAAAATATTAAAAATTTTCAGGCTGATTTCAAAGTACCAGATACATATTACTTGTACAACCATGTTGACATAGTGATAGAGTATCATCCTTTGAATGATGAAGATTCTGGACTGCAGTCCACAGGAGTTGCTGGGCGCATTGTGTCAGCCAAACTGACACCAAGAAGGTGCTTGAACATTTTTTTTTATGTAGTTTCGATTTTCTTCATGCCAAGTGTGTGGTGTCATTGTAAACTTCCAGATCTAGTGTGGTCTTATTGCACATTTCCAAATCTTATGCAGTCTTATTGTATGCTTCCAAGTCAGTTGTGGTTTCACTGCACACTAGAATTTAGCAGGATTCTGTATAGAAGGACAGTGTTGTTAGAAGGAGATTGCTGGACTGGGACAAATTAAAGGTGCTGGTGAGAAATCTGAACTGTGTAGCAAAAAACGCATTATAAACAACCAATACTTGATGGAAACTATTAGCAAACAAACTCTTGGGTGGATGCTGCAGATGCAGCGGAGCACATATGGGACTCTCCTGAACACACTGATGCTGGAGTCTGAATTTTGAACCTTGCACCTTGATCCTGCAAGGCAATGGGGTTCAAGTTCTCTTTGTCTGGCTCCTACCCTAAGATCTGGTTTGGATGACCCTGCCAGGAGCTGCTGCTCCCACCAGCATAGCTTTTTGTATCGTGGGGATACACAAGCTCTCTCACCACAGCAAGGTAACAACTGAGGAGATTTCCTGTTACAAAGAATTATATGCTTATTCACAATTTCACCATTTTATTACAAATTTGTTTCTTTAACCCTTTCATTGCTATAGAATGTTTAGATTTCTGCCATATCACTACTAATGTTAGTAAACACATTCAGCAGTCTACTAGTCACTGCTGTAAACTACTGTAGTCATTCATTAGTGGGAGAACCACAGTAGCTGCTTTTAGTTATATTTGGCATGGTTTCAGCAAGTGGGAGTTGTCAGAGATTTAGCACTAATGTTATTTTTTTCCCTATGAGACGGGAAGGATTATTGGTGCATTACATGTGTTTATTGTATTCCAGTGTTTGTCTTATGGGCTACAAAATATTATAAAATATTGTGCATGCAAAAAAGTAGAAGACAACAGGAAACAAGATATTTGTGCAAAGACTGTGATGTCAGATTGTGTATCATGCCATGTTTTGGAACATTTTACACACAAAAACATTACTGAAAGAAGTTTTTTTTTAATGTAAAACTTGTTCACCGAAAAAGTTTTAGTCGTCAAGAAGATAAATGGTAATATGTGACATGAGTGGGGAAAAATAATTACAAAAAACTGACTAGTCATAGGTTTTCAGACAACATAAACAATTTTTCAGCAGTGAAAGAACGCCCGAGGTGAATATAGTAAATTCGGCATGCCACATGTCATAACTTTGTAAATGTTCTCCCACACTGATACATGATTTGTTCTCTTGATACTTGACTTTCCTTTTTCTCATTATTTAAGCATTGCCAATGGAAATGCAAAGGATGATGAAGCATGTGGTAACAACCTTTCAGTTTTGGGAATTCCAGGTGATCTAAAAGAGGAAATAAAATTCAAATATACATACAGTGTTCAGTGGCAGGTTAGTCAAAGGCTTTGTTATATGATAAAGAGATTACAAGGGTTTTATCTTTGCATGTGAGGAAAGGTTTTATTTCTGTACGCAAAAAAATAGTGTTATCTTTGTGTGCAAGGAGCAAAGGGTTTATTTCATTTCTTTATGTAAGGAAAGTAAAAAAATTTGTTTTATATCTGTGTAAGGATAGTCAAGGGTTTATTTTATCTTTGTATATGAAGAGACTCCAAGGGTATTATCTTTGAGTGTAAGGAGAGCCAAAAGCTTTATTTTATTCCAGTGTGAGGTGGTGGTGAAAAGTAATCGGCTCAACCCATGTCCCAAAATCTGAGCAAAGTAATTTTATCATGTGCTGGAAGGAGCATTATTTTATAAAGTGCCAGTTTGGAGGATCCTGGTGCCAATTTTTCACTGTTTTACAGACCAGTGACAGAATTTTGTCAGCAAAAGATGTAGAATTTTCAAGTGTAAAACTCCAGATCATAATGAAGTACCCATTCATGTAGAAGAAAACTCCAAAGGAAATCCATAAGTTTACGCTGCAAACATGCTAACTGTGAAGAAGTGGTTTGCTGGCTTACAGTGTGGAGATTTTGAGACCGAAGATAAGATCTGGAAGACCTTCAGCAGTGTCAGCTTCAGAAATTGTTGATCATATTCATTTACCTGACAGATCCACAGATTTTGGCTAAAACAGTTGCCAAGACATTAGAGATACCAGGGAATGCATTGGGCTTATAATTTGTGAGCATTTTGGTATGCAGAAACTCAGCCAAGTGGATGCTAAAATGTTCAAATGCTACTATAAACAAAATTGAGTGGACATCTCTAAGTTGATTTTAGAGCAGTTTGAGCAATCTAGTACAAACAACCACCACATGATGACTATAACATGCTAAATAGAAAGGAACAAGCCACCATTTTCCATCTCCAAACAGGACACAGCTGACTCTGAAGTCGTATGTATACAAAGTTTAAGGTTGGTACTACTATTCTTTGTACATGTGGTCAAATACCCCAAACTGTGGAACATATCCTCCAAAACTGCACCAATTACGAGGCACTGAGAAGTAATTACTGGCCCAGTGAAACCACTAAAGAAGATAAGCTCTATGGTTCCACATATGAATTACAAGAAACCGTGAAATTTATCCAAGAGACATTCATTTATTCATTTGTATGTCCCTTGCGGAACTTTGCCTCTCTAACAGCACTCCTGTAGGCCTCTCGGTTGTAAGCAAGATGGCCTGCTGCTGATCCATCCATTTGCAGATGATCAATGATGTCTTGCAGCCATCTTCGCCTTGGTCTTCCTCTCTTTCTTTTTTCCCATTATGTACCCTTCCAAGATGGTTTTCTCTAGATTAACATAACGTTTAATGTGTCTAAAATATTTAATTTTTCTCTCTTTAATCCTCTTTACTAGCCAGCCTTCTTCAATATTAAGTTCTTGTAGTATGGATATATTTGTTCTTTTTTGCGTCCATGATATTTGAAGAACTCTTCTGTAGCATCTACATTCAAAGGCATTTATGTGTTTGTCAGCTGTTTTAAGTGTCTAGGTCTCACAGGCATATGTTGCGATGGGAAAGATGCATGCCCTTAAAAATCTTATTTTTGTAGTTCTGTCTGTTCCTCTCCACAGATTCTTTAATTGCTTTACTTTCTAAAAAGCCCTACTCCACGCACGGCAGCTGAAGAATCTCGCCAGCAGCGGTAGATGAGCTACCAAACATGACTCTCATCTACCCGAAGCGTCTGGTTTTCAGGCGCCAGATATTTGCCTTCGCCCCTTCTCCTGTCAGCTTAAACAGTTCTGCCACAAGAAGGCCAGGAGCTGGACTTCGCTGTCAGAGGCTATTTGAGACGCACACCATTGGAATGGAGAGCGTTTCCCCCACCCCACCTCCGGCTATACCAGTCCTTAGAACTGTTGATTGTATCAGATGTGTTGGAAATCCCATTTTTTCCATTATTTCCCAAAGTTTCTGGTGTTTTACACAATCAAATGCCTTTGACTAGCCTATAAAAGATAAATATAGATTCACATTAAACTCTCTGCATTTCTCTGTTATTAATCTTATATTGAATATATGATCTCTTGATCCTCTTCCGTGCCTGAAACCAGCTTGGGCCATATTGACTTCTTCTATTTTCTTACAAAGTCTCCCCATTTTATGATTTTTAACAGAATTTTACTGACATGACTAATCAGGGCAACAGTTCTGTAGTTTGTGCATAATTTCAGGTTACCATTTTTTGGCAGTGGTATGAAAACAGTTCTTTTCCATTCTTTTGGCCAAATACCTGAATGCCATTATCTTTTTACATAGTGCATGATAGATTGTTGCACATTCCTTTCCTCCAGCTTTAATAAGTTCAGCAGTTATCTCATAACATCCTGGTGATTTACCATTTTTCAGATTTTTTATTGCCCATAAAACTTCTTCAATTGTCGGTTTGGGTTTTTTCTCCTCCAATCCTCCAATAATAATTCATCCTGTTGATCTCTGCTTTCACAGTCGGTTGTTTCATGCATTCCTCTGCAATATTCCTTCCATCTTTCTAGAATTTCCTCTGTCTCTGTCAGGGTCTTCCCCATCTCATCACAAATTACATTTAGCTTAGGTGTGACATTTCTCATCAATGTCTTCATTTCTTTAAACATTTCACTATCTCTTCCACACTTCTGATGTCCTTCTATTCTTTCACAACAATCTTGTATGTATTGTTTTTTGTCTTTTCTTATGTTTCTTCGTACTTCTTTTTTTACAGAATTATATTCCTCTTTGATGTTGTTTGTCACTTTCCATTTCATCTTCATTTCTCTACATTGTTTTATCAGTTCTAGCATGCCTGCTGTAATCCATCCATTGTTTTGTGTTTTCTTTACTGGAACCATGTCTTTAGCCATTATTATTAAGATATCTCTGGCCTGTGTAGCCAAATCATCTGGTGTCACATCAGGATTTCAAAATAGTTCTTCACTTCTATATAATATTGTTTCTGGTATTTTTGTAAGATCAAAGCAGTGGTCTTGATCCCGTAACTGTTTTTTATCTTTATCTTCCATGTTTGCTATTAATAACTCATGGTCCGTGTCACATTCAGCACCTGGTAAAGTTTTTTCTGATGTTATACTTGATCTCCACCTTCTTTGCACTAAAACGTAATCTGTTTGATTCTTGGTTTTCCCATCATTTGATGTCCATGTGTAAAGTCTTCGTGGATGTTTAAAAAGTGTGTTAACAATCATTAGCTCATTTTTCATGCAGAATGCCATTAGATTGTCACCTCCCTCATTTCTGTCCTATGCTAAATTTCTCTACAACATATTCTTCGTCTTCTGCTCTTTCTGTACCAATCTTTACATTAAAATCCTCCATTATTAATACAATATCATTGTTCCGTACTTGGTCTATTGTCATTTGTAGCGTGTTATAAAAAGTCTTCTACTTCCTCTTTTTCTGCTGCTGATGTAGTTGCATATATCTGGATGATTGTTACACTTCTAGGAATGCCCTTAAGTCTGATAATGAGGATTCTATCACTTACTGGATTGCAACCTAGTAATGCTTTTGGTGTTGATTTGTCCAAGTAAAAAAACCACTCCATTCTTTCCTCCTAATTCTCCACCAGAATATATAAAGATATTATCATTCTCGCTCTTGAAGTGTCCTGATCCTTTCCATCAGTTGGTCATATAATTCCATAATGAAAAAAAATGTGCACAAACATCTTTTCTTCACATATCCTCCAAAATTTACACGAAAACATACACTAATTATGCATTTATACTAAACTAAAAACACTAAGTAGGTATGTAATATTTACATGTAAACAAGTGGGTGGGGGCGACTAATATTTACCAGAAAACAGGCCATTGTGTTTTTTTTTTGTTTTTTAATTTGAAGCATTCTGCAACATTTAATTTTTTAAATTACACAATTGCCAGCATTACTTACTGTGATATTACAGCTAGTACTAACAAAAAGCTGAGAAGTAGTATCACCAGCTACTCTTCTAACATGTTTTGCTGCTGGACCCAAAAAAAAAAAAACATCATTCTTATCCTTTGAATAAGCGCCACATGGGTCCAGAAATTCAAAATCTCTACTACTGCATTCTCTTCAACGCAGTCTAGACACTTTTGAATTAAATTTTGAGGTTGTAATGCAGAAATACGCTGCTCTGGATGAAATAAACTACCACTGGAACCCATATTTGTTGATAAGCAAAAACCTAGTGACGATAAACTTCGACAAAAACCAGTTAAATTAACACACAACAGCTCTGTATTCAACTGAAACAAGCGCCTCATGTGAAGAAGTGGAATCAGGAAGAAAATGCAACTACTGGTTTTAAGTCTACTTTGATTATCTTCAAAATTAGAGAGCTACAAACTGTCATCACACTGCATGGAACACAGTGTTCTGAGGGGTCCATAATCCACGCATGATGCGTCACAAAGCATACAAGAATTAATGTAAGCCACAGTAGCTGCCATTTCAGTGTCTTCAGCTCAGTATTGGCCGATCTCCAGCTTAATGTTGAAAGATCTCTAGTTCAATCTTGGCTTTTTGTTAGGGCTGCATCTCAGTGTTGGTTGTTTCAAGATCTTCAGCTCAATGTTGACTTTCAGAGATCTCCAGTTCAGACTTAAAGGAGATAATAATAACAAAAACATTTCATATATCTTGCCTGTGTGTCTAAGGAGAAAAAAATAAAGGACTCTTGTTGATTGCATTTATTAGAGATAACTAATAGATTCACTGTACAGGGAGAAGAGATCAGGAGATATAACACATCCTTGTCTCACTCCCAGTTTTATGTCTTGGAATGCTCCTGTTTGGTTCTCAACCATCATTGCAGCATATTGCTGCTAATATATGTTTGTGGTAAGTTTCAGATCTTTCCCATCTATGTTGATGTCTTCCAGCATTCTTATAATTTCTGCGTGTCTCACTTTATCAAATGCTTTACAGTAGTCTATAAAACACAAGTATATGTCTGTCTTTATTTCTATTGATCTCTCCATTAATGTTCTCATTATATATATGGCATTACTTGTACCTGTTCCTTCGACGAAGCCACACTGTTCTTCAGTAATTTCTGGTTTTATTTTACACCTGACTCTTCTCATGACAGTACAAAGTAAGATTTTGGTAACATGGCTCATAAGACTAATGGTTCAGTGATCTTCACATTCAGTTGCACCTTGTTTCTGTGGTAGGGCAATGAAAATTGATTGCAGAAGGTCAGATGAGATATAGTTACTGTTATAGATGACATTCGGCAATCTGGTAATTATTTCTATGCCAAGCTCTCCTAATATTTCCAATTCTTCCTTGGTGATTTTATCTTAAATGTTACATCAAGCCAATTTTGGTTTGTGAGTATGAAGCATGGTCTATGAATAAGAGAGTACAGCGGGAAATGGAGGCCATGGAAATGTGGTTTATAAGAGGTATGTTGAAGGTACCATGGACAGCCAAGAAAACCAATGAAGAAGTCTTGAGAGAGAGTGGAGGCAAGCAAGATTTATAGGACATTTCTTGAGAATAGGAAAATTGGAACACACTGTGTCAACTGGAAAAATTGAGGGAAGAAGAGACAGATGAAAACAGAGAGAGAAGTCACTGAATGGGTTGTCAGTGTGGCTAGGAAGAAAATCACTGGCGGATCTCATAATCAGTGCAAAAGACAGGGAATTGTGAAGAGAAATGGTCACCTACGTCACGCGGCATGGCACTTAGATTAAAATAGGATTATTTCAACAGTTGCGACTCAGTGAAACTTTGCATTACACTAGGATGACATAATCATACATCTTATGTCCTTCCAGTGCTGTTAAATGTCACATAGGCCCTCATATTGTAGCTCACCATGTTTTTCTGTTTTCGGCAAATTTTTTCAGCTTCGTCGTATGCCCACTAATTTAGCCTCTCTCAACAGTGTTCTCTTTAGAATTTCACATGGTCAACCTCTGTTTTGTCTTGTGTCCTATTTGATAGCTTGTTTTGGGATTCTCTGATCATTTCTTCTCAGCATGTGGCCAGTATATGTCATTCTCCTTTTTTTTAATCACTGACGAGACAAGTTGTGTGCTCATGTAGACATTTATTTTCAAAATTACTATAATAGATGAAGGATGAGTATGAACAAGTTAGCGTTATAGGTAGTGACATACTGAGGCTCTGAGTAGTAAAGCAAAAGCATACATGCAAGTAAAAACTATTTCACTGCTAATAAATGAACCAGCGCACATTTTCAGACTTTTAAAACATATAACTACTAAGATGTATTTGAGACATCACACTCCCATTCCTTCGGGGACCTGGAGTTTGATTTAATTTGCCCCTCTCTCCTGCACACTTCCTTATCTTCCTTTCATCCATAGGTTTGGAGAAAGTAGATACTTTTCGTGTATTTAAATTACGAGGAGTGATTGATAAGTTCTTGGCATAAGGTACAAATACTTGAAATGCACAGTTGATATTAGGTGCATTTGTAGATGAGGTTAATATAATACAGATGAATATTCGACATAAAACAAGGGGTCCGTCAGGGGTGCATATTGTCACCCTACTTATTTAACTTGTATATTGAAAATATAATGAGGAATGTTAGAGAAGATGTAGACAAAGAATATTACGATGCCATAACAATTGGAGGTTATGAAATACCAGAGATTAGATATGCTGATGACACAGTGTTACTGTCCACAACACAAAAAGGAATGGAAAAACTAATTATGTCAGTCTGTAAGAACAGCGAAAAAAAAAGCAGAACCTCTATCTTAATGCAAAGAAAACTAAATTGATGACAACTGACAAAACAAACAAAGCAGCTGAAATATATATCAATGAGGAAAAATTGGAAGAAGTGGAGAGTTTTGAATATCTTGGATCACTACTAACGAATAATGGAGATACAATGAGGGAAATTAAAAGGAGGACATCTATTGCTCTTCAGAAAGTAAAACAAATAAAGAATCTGTGGAGAGGAGTAGACAGAACTACAAAAATAAGATTTTTAAGGGCATGCATCTTTCCCATCGCAACATATGCCTGTGAGACATGGACACTTAACAAAACAGCTGACAAACACATAAATGCCTTTGAATGTAAACGCTACACAAGAGTACTCCAAATATCGTGGACACTAAAAAGAACAAATATATCTATACTACAAGAGCTTAATATTGAAGAAGGCTGGCTATTAAAGAGGATTAAAGAGAGAAAACTTAAATATTTTGGGCACATTAAATGTCATGATAATTTAGGGAAGACCATATTGGAAGGATACATAATGGGAAAAAGAAAAAGAGGAAGACCAAAACGAAGATGGCTGCAAGAAATCGTTGATGATCTGCAAATGGACGCAGCAGCAGCAGGCCATCTTGCTCACAACCGAGAGGCCTACAGGAGTGCTGTTTGGGAGGCAAAGTTCCGCAAGGGACATGCAAATGAATGAATGAATTCGACAGTTGCTACACAGAGACTCCAAAGAGCAGCAGACATCTTGACATCATGGACAAACAAATGATGTGTAAGTATCAACATAGAGAAGTCAAGTACCACTCTGTTACTCTCTCATCTAAACAGAAAGCAGGTAAGAACTTTGTAAATGAAATATCTTTAAGGATGGACAACCAACCCACTTACTTAGGAGTGACTCTTGACTCAAAACTGACCTGGAAGCAACACATCAACATTGCAGAAGCAAAAGCTAGAAGAAAACTAGCCATATTAAGAAAATTGAGTGGAACCATGTGGGGAGCTAGTGAAAGAATCCTCAAGAATGTATATCAGTAAAGTATTCTACCACATTTAGAATATTGCTCAACATCCTGGTGCACAGCATCAAACACTACGCTACAGAATCTAGACAAGGTACAAAATCAGTCACTACAGATTGTCACAGGTGCCATGAGGTCCACACCAATAGTAGAAATGCAGAAATAGTTGGTGTTCAAGCGCTAAAGGAACATGGAGACACAAAGGTCATGACCTTGGGAGAGAAATTCCTCAGCTCTGTAAGCCATCCCCTGAAGGAGAGATTCAATAACTTGGCACTAAAATGGCTTAAAAGAAGCAGCTTCATTCATCAGGCCAAGTGTATGCATAAGCTGATACCTGACCTTCCAACTGTAGTCGCTCCATTATCATCTGTTCCAGAGCATACACCATGGAAAGAAGCAAATTATACGCAAATTACTATTCAGACTGAAGTAAAAGGTGAGCAGAATGGTGAGATGCAAAGCAGTCCTGTAAGATCAGCGGCCACACTTAGTTTGCTAGATGACAAATATCCATGTGACACCTGGATACATGTGTGTACAGACGAATCTGCACACAATGCCATAAAGAATGGAGGGGCAGGAGCACATTAGTAGTAATTCTCACAGATGCAAGATCAGTATTGGGAGCTCTTCAGTGCAACAAACTACCAGACCTTAAGGATACCTTGTCAAAAACTGGCTTACAACACGGAGTCACTTTGGAGTGGATTCCCTCCCACTGTGGGATACCAGGCATTGAGAAAGCTGACCACCTGACCAAAGAGGGCGCTGAAATGGAGCAACCAGACATACCTATAATCAGAAGAAAAGCATGATAAAAACCTACAGGAAGCCACAAACACCACCACATGATGACTATCATATGCTAAACAGAAAGGAACAAGTCACCATTTTCTGTCTCCGAACAGGACACAGCCGACTCCGAAGTCATATGTATACAAAGTTTAAGATTGGTACTACTAATCTTTGTACATGTGGCCAGGTGCCACAAACTGTGAAACATATCCTCCAAAACTGCACCAACTATGAGACACTGAGAAATAATTATTGGCCCAGTGAAACCACTAAAGAAGATAAGCTCTGTGGTTCCATACATGAATTACAAAAAACAGTGAAATTTATTCAAGAGACAGGAATGCAGATATAGACAGACAATGCGAACGAAGAAAAAGGAGGTTAATATAAGATTAAACACGAAGTTTCAAGAAATTAACTGCAACCAGTTTTTTTATACAGGCTGCTGAAGTGGTAAAGGGTAGCAGAAATTGAGAAAATGGATAAAATTTCTAATCGAGCAGTCATTCCTACCTCTGCATCAAGGAGATCCATGATGATAAGGTGGAGACTCAAGGGGAGAGTGCCCCTTCTTACAGCACAGTGAAGAAATGGACAGCTCAATTCAAACATGGAAGGGAGAGTCTGGAAGATGATCCCCGTCCAGGAAGACCAAGAACGGTAACCACTGATGAAACCACCTGCAGAATCCATGACGTGATATTGGAGGATCAGCGACTAACTGAGCAGTACATTGCTACTGAGTTGGGCAAATCCCAGGAGCGTGTTCATGCCATTATTCACAATGACCTTCAAATGACAAATGTTTCTGCTCGATGGGTCCCGAAACTTCTTGGAGCTGATCACAAACGACAGCATCTCAACATGTCAAGATACAATTTTGGCCATTTTTCTACAGATTCTGAAAAGTTTCTTCAGTAATTTGTGACTATGGATGAGACTTGGGTCCATCATTTTCAACCAGAAATCAAAGAACAGTCAAAACAGTGGAAACATCATGGATATCCACCTCTAAAGAAAGCAAGGGTGGTTCTGTCTGCAGGCAAAGTGATGGCTTCCATCTTTTTGGATTCAGAAGGTGTGCTATCGGTAGACTATCTTCAAAGGGGCAGAATGGTCACCAGGGGCTATTACGCTAAACTTGTGAAGCAACTGCGGGTCAAATTCAAGGAAAAGCGTCAAGGGAAATTTCATGAATGAGGCTTCCAGTTTCTTGAACATCCTCCTTATTCCTCAGATTTGGCCCCTTCGGATTATTACCTGTTTACCAAACTAAAAAAGGAGCTCAGTGGTTGCAAATTTGTTTCAGATGATGACGTCATTCATGCTGTAGACCACTTTCTACTGGCACAAGATACTGACTTTTACAAAGAAGAGATCTGTATGCTCCAGGGTCGCTGGACTAAGTACATAAACTTGCAAGGGGACTATGTTGAGAAATAACCCAAAAAAGTTGTCCACTAATAATCTGTTATACCTTATGCCAAGAACTTATCAATCACCCCTCGTAAAAATTTATATATATACATACCATTCATATTCTTCTGAGGAATGAACTTTCTGTGAAAACTGTGCCATCTTCAATCCAAACAGTTCATATCTAAGCTCACTCTTATTTATATTTAGTCTTACTGTCTAGAATTATTTTCATCTGTTGTGTCAGAATTAATTTTTTTCTGAATTTTTCAGCACTAAGTAAGTGAGCTTTATGCGGATTGTTTTATGTACCGAATAAGTGAACAGAATCATATTATATGTCAGATTAAAGATAATTCAATACAGAAACAAAATATGACAGTTTTGTATTGGTAGTATGCCATACACAGAGATTTATTATGGAGAATTTTAAGTCTATATAGAATACCATCTAAAATTGTCAACATCATCAAGGACCTCTACAGTGAACATGTTTGTGCAGTCAAAACAGTAGAAGGGATGAGTGAATGGTTCCAGATTGATGAAGCAGGATACTCGGGTGTGGTGATTCATTCTTCTGCTCTTCTGTGTGTAGAATGTAAACTGTAGATACACATTTCTGTGTATATTTCCACTACTGTCCCCTGGAATAACGTTCTTTCTTACATTACTATTCTACGTTGTTTGCATCTGTTTTGTTGCTCACTTGCTCCCAGATTCATCCTCTCTCAGTGGAAATAGTAATATAGAAGCAGCAACCTTACAGTTGAAATGACTTTAATGATGCATGGGGTGTCGATGAGCGATATGACGAGAACGACAAAAGGCATCAACAAAATCCATGGACACAAGACTGGAAATCTCCATGATACAATATATGTTCCCAGCAGACTATTGTCGCCATCAGAACGACCTAATACACTCTATTCTACATCTGTTTCACTAAACAACATTTCTGACAGCCTAATCTATGTCTGTCTCAGACGATACACAAAACACAACTGTCCCTCAGTCATATGATTTATCTCTTACCTGACCTTTTTCCTATCATTCCCCATCCGTGACCCTTGTGCAGCTCGAGACAAAGGAGATGGACTCTACTCACAAACAGCTGATTACTTTAGAAGATAACTCATTTTATATAAATGTTCCAGTTCTCAGATGAGTTATCTATCTTACATCCTAACATTCAATATACTGCTATATTGAAATGGGCGTGAAACAAGGATATATACTATCTCTTTTGCTTTTTGGAATTGCAGTAGACTTCATAATGAAAAAATGCTGCACATGTAACACAGGTATTGATTGGGTACATGGGACCAAACAAGAAGATCTTGATTTTGCTGATGTTACTTATCAGTAACAATATGAATTCCAGTCTTCACTGGCTAGCAAATAGGACTTGAAATTATCAAGGACAAAACAAAAATTCCCATTAATCAAAATGGAAAAATACACGTAGAAGGAACAGATATTGAAGAAGTCAGTCAATTTGCTTACCTTGGCAGCTACATAGACCAGGATGGTGACACCAGAAAGGAAGTTAGAACTAGAATTGCAAAAGCAGCATCAATCCTGAAGAATCTTGAGAACATATGGCATTCAAAAGTGATAAGCACAAAAACCAAGTTAAAATTATTCAATTCAAATGTATTTATTTTCACATTTATGCATGTGAAAGCAGGAAAACAAAGAAATAGACAATAAATTAGACTCTTTTGAAAACAAATGCCTCAGGAAAATGCTCAGTATAAAGTGGAACGAAATCAAGAACAGCACAGAGATGGGCAAATGAGTGAACAACAACCTGTTTCTTTGGTGATCAGAAAAAGAAGATGGATATATTTCATTCATATGATGAGAAGAAACAATCAGAGAATCTCAAAACAAGCTCCATATTGTTAAGAGAAGTCAAATTAGTAGCCATAAAATCCCTTGAATTTTGAAAAGCTCGCAGAAAACAGGAAAACTTGGTGAACTAATATGCAATCCCTGTGTGATGTTTAATGGCACAGGAAGTATGTAAGATTCCAACAGTTATTCAAGTACGTTTAAGAAATGTGTCAGTTTTGTCGCGTTAAAACTTTTAAAAAAAAAATATACAACTACCAGTTCAGACAGTTTGCAGTAGACTAATTTTACTGTGTATTGAATAATATGACTTTTGTAATTTAGATTAGGATTATTTTGCATTATTTTAACTTTTTTTTTATTGTGGTAAGTTTTCATAATCCGTAGCCAGTGTGTCATAACATGATATGCATTCATAAAAGAAATGATTTTTTTTTTTCTGCTAGGCTAATAAAAATATCAAATGGACCTCACGCTGGGATTACATTTTGGAATCTATGCCGCACACCAACATTCAGTGGTTTAGGTCAGTATATGATGGATACATTCCGAGTGAATGTTTAAAAAAAAAAGTTTTCCACATTTAAACTTGAAGACGAAATGAGATAATTGAGCAAGTGTATAAGAAATCAAGTGCTGATCTTAAAGAAATTAAGAAATTGAGAAGATATGAGTGACTAGAATAAGTGCACACACGTTTTATTTCAGTTATTTCTGAAAAATTTTGTCAAGATCATGAATTGTTTAGTGATAATGAAAAGAGAGGAATTCACTTTCATATACTGAATGACTCTTTCCACAAAGGAGTCAGAAACCAAATTAAACAACTCTGTAAATGCATATCAAGAAGAATAATTAACAGTGAAAATTTACAGAGGCATGCTAACAGCTGCAGATATCCCAGACATGCAAATGTTAATGCAAGAGTGAAAATTAGAATACAGAATATATAGTTCTGGAGCAGGAGTGTCAAACTCAATTAGGCTACAGGCCATTTTCAGTTGCACCCTATCTACATACCTTGCCATTATTAAGCTTAAGGATGATACATGCAGCTGGGAATGCACTGAGAATCAAAAGAAAGTCAAGGTTAAACAACAGAATGAATAATGAAAAGCAGAATTTTTCCTTCTTCTTCTTCATTCACTTCTACCACCAAGGCTGTGCCATGATCCTCCTGAATTTACTGCTGTGGTCCTTGATAGGTCCCATGGTCCTCAAAAGGACCACACGAGATCCATGAGAGGACCTCAAAAGGTTCAGAGTATCACAGGGCTTGAGCCTATATTCTTGGTGGGTCTCAGAAGCAGGAATGCATGACACCATGGTTTTCGTTGCACCAGTTTAATCTAGAGTTGGATTTTCTCACTGGAAAATCTCGATGTGTTTTGGATATCAGTATATCTCCACTGGGTGAGAGATGGTTGCCATCCAGTCCAGAGTTGGACTTTCTCACCAGAAAACCTCAGCGTGATAAGGATACACATACATCCCTGCCGGATGAGAGGTGGTTGCCTATCTAAACTGCCCTGGTCCAGTGTCTCTGACTTCAGCATTTTGTGGTTGTGGCCACTCACTGTCCTAGTTGTGACCAGGAAGGAGCTTTTGTCCAGGAGGACAAATCCTTGACACTAGTAAGTTTCACCTCTGGGTTGAGCCGGTTTAGGCATATTATCCCAATATGGGTGTGTTTAGGACATGACCGACCTCTAGACCGGAGGTACCGTGACATGAGTTGCCATCAAGTTTCACCCCTGGTTTAAGCCGGTTTAGGCATATTTCACCAGTATGGGTGTATATCGGACGTGGCTGGCCTCTAGAGCAGAGGTGCCGTGCCATGAGACCACTGGACATACCGACTAAGCTTCACTTTATCCTTTCCATCACCTTTTCACATCAATACTGCACGGCAACCCTAATTTCTTTTTAGCATTTTCTTCATTGGCCGGGAGGAGTTCACTCCACGTGTGTCATCCAAAGAATCTCGCCATCAGTGTCTTAACCTCTGGGTTAAGCCAGTTCAGGCATTTCGCCCGATATGAGTGCACATAGGATATGGCCTACCTCCGAAGCACAGGTGCCATGTTTTGAGCAGTCCTGGCTTCGAGACTACTGTTTACTTCACTTAATTCTTCCTTTTCCACAGTGGCGCTGCACAGCAACCCCATTCACACCTTTCTTCACTGGCCGGGAGGAGCCCCACTCCACACACGGCAGCTGAAGAATCTTACCAGCAGCAGTAGATGAGCTACCAAACATGACTCTCATCTACCTGAAGTGTCTGGTTTTCAGGCGCCAGATATTCGCCTTTGCCCCATCTCCTGTCAGTTTAAACAGTTCTGCCATGAGAAGGTCAGGAACTGGACTTGACTGTCAGAGGCTATTTGAGACGCACACATTAGAGACATTTCATTGGAGTGGAGAGCGTTTCCCCCACCCCATCTCCAGCTATAACAGTCCTTAGAACCCAGAATTATTCCAAATTATATTCTAAATTTAATTTAATAATAATAATTAAAGTAATATATATTTGCCAGATACTTCACAACATTTGCTTGTAGCCAGCTTTCCAAAATTTGGAGTTAAAAAATTGAAAATGCAATCTTCATTATTGCAGAAAGATTCATGTTGGTTAGGCTTGATTTGTGAGTTGTTATGTTAACTTTCATACACGAAAACAGTTGTTTGTATAAATATGTGCTTCAAAAGTAACATGCAGTTTGCTTGAAACTTTTTTTTTTATTTCTGGTATTTTTACCCTAAATGGAGATAGATTTTTTGGGATCCCAGCTTCTCAGCGTTTCTCTTTCAAAATTGAGTCACTTTGCAGATCAATTAGTTCCATTTGTATGGAAAAGGATGAAGGGTGATTTCTCCATATCAGAAGTTAAAAAGGATTCCTGAAAAGAGGAAAACTTCTTGGTGCTCCTTAAAACCTTTAAAATGCCTGTAAAATTCATCTTTAATCTTTCCTGTTATGTCACTATAGTGATATTCCAACCATCCACACTTAATTTGCTTCACAGTCAAATTTTATAGAAAACTTATCAGTGCATCACTGTTATCAGTTGATCTTTCTCTGTAGTTTGATGTTAGATCATGTGGGTCTCTTGTAATATCTACTAGGAAGACCAGGTCTTGTACCTAGAAGATACTTCATAAGAGATATATCTTGGCCATTCAATTTTTGCCATCTTGGACATTCAGTTCAAGATGCTTCATTGATTACACCAAGGCATTCGACAAGGTGAAACATAATGAAATTATTAAAATGCTTGAAGACATCAATATAGACAGCAAAGACCTGAGGATTGTAAAACATTATACTGGCACCAAGAAGCAGCAGTTCGAGTTGAAAATAGAAAAGGAAAATATCAATCGATAAAAATATCAATCGATAAAACAAAGGGTGCGACAAGGATGTGTACTATCTCCAGACCTTTTTTCTCTGTATAGCGAGAATATTCTAAGAATGATCATCACAGAACCAGGCATAAAAATTGGAGGATACAATATTAACAACCTTCGGTATGCTGACGACACAGTACTCATAGCTGAGAACCAACAAGACCTGCAAAATCTCTCAGATAAAGTGGCCAAAGAAACTGAACAGAAAGGCCTTACTTTGAACATCAAAAAGACAGAGACTATGGTTATATCTAAGAAACAGAATCCACCAGCATGCAGTATAAAATTAAACAGAACTATTCTAAAGCAGGTGCAGAAATTCAAATATCTTGTAGCAGTAATAACTTCAGATGGGAAATGCAGAACAGAAATTAGGAACAGAATAGGCCAAGCAAAGACTGCATTTCAGAGAATGAGAAACATTAGCTAACACATCTTTATCAATTGTTTTTGTGAATGGTATCATATCTTTTAATATTACATTCTTTGGCAACACTAATATATTAATTTCAAATAATGCAAATAATTTTACCTTTCATTTCTGTGTAGTAGTAACTCATCTATCTTTCTTGGAATTTTTTTTTTCCCCTCGTCATAATCTTTCTTTTCCTGGTTGGGTTGAAAAATGACATTACTTGGAAAAAAAAATTATTTATTAACATTTTTTTTTAACTTGTAAAAAAATATCAAACTAAGTTCTTTTTTAAATAAAATATATTATGGCTGAAATAAAGTTTATGAAATAGATATATCTGATTCGCTTTACTATGTAATGTACTCTGAATCCTGTTGCAGTATCTCTTCTTCTGGTGTAAGCAGTTCTGCTCTTGTAACATGACTTTAGCTCAGTCACATCGTGTTTCCAAGTTAAACAAAAAGACCTGTGATATATAAAGACACAGTCAAAACTATCTTCAGTAGTGTCATATGAACCAAACTAACATATAAAACCTACCAGAATCTGCTTTTTCACTCTTTACAAAGTAAAGTGTCAGTCTTTGCAGGCTAGATGGTGGTCCATCCAAATTCCTGCATCCGAACTGTTTTCACATTTACTGGGGCCTAAAAATAGCATTCTTCAATAGATCTCCATCCTTTGTATGATTTGCATAATAATACTGTAACATTCCTCATAGTAAGCAAATTGGAATACACATTATTTATTTTCTGATTGACTTTTGAAAATGTATTTTGGAGTAATGGCTAAATGAGACATCATTGTTTTCTAAGGAAGCATTGCAGGCTGCAGTCCTGTTGAGTTTGACACTCCTGCTTTAAAGTAACAAAACCACATTGTTTCTCAGGGGACCCCACAGATTCCTAAAATATTCAGTGATCACAGATCTAAGCTGCCATACTTAATTTGATCTTGTTCAGCAGAGATGCCATCACAACCTAGAGAAAACTACAGACTACCTGTATAGGATAGCTGCTTACAGGGCACCGGATTTAGCAACTTTTAAAATGATGATGATGACATGATTAAGAGTTACTTATATTATTTTCAGCATCATGAATTCTCTGGTCATCGTTGTCTTCCTCTCTGGCATGGTTGCCATGATCATGTTAAGAACACTACATAAGGACATTGCTCGCTACAATCAGATGGACAGCATGGTGTGTATTTCACACAGCAATGTACATTTTCATGTCAGTTTTTTTTTTAATATACTCAAGAAAGTGAAAGATGGGGAAATTAGTGTGAGAATGATAGATAAAAATGATTTCAGTATTTTTTCAACACTATTTTGTTAAAAAAAAATGTTAACATGGCTAACATCATGCCTCCATGCAGTGATAAATGCAGAAAAGATGAACTAACACCTTCCCATATATTTCGTGTTACTTTTGTCATCTTATAACAATATTCTGGAGAATATGGTGACTGATTTTGTAATAACGTAAGGTTTGAACTGAATAGTATTTTTTATTTTTAAGCAAAGTCGTGGAATGGTGGGTGGCTGGTGTGCATGTCAATCTTTAAAAAAAAAAAGTAGTTCATTTAATAACAGTGGGGAATGTCTTGGCAACAGGAGTGATAATGCTATCAGAAAGTAGGACATCATCATCATCAGGTGCAGTGCCGACTGGCGTTGGCTATTATGCTTATCCAGAGTACACGATCCTTCATGCAGGCCATCAGCTCAGTTGGTGATCTCCTCTCACACCATCCCGTCAGACTGTCCTGTATCATTTCTCTTGGTCTTCCTCTTGATCTTCTTCCTTCTATTTTTCCTGTTGTTATAATATTTTCAGTGCCCCCTCTTCTCATTGCAAATGTCCTATGAAAGTACATTGTCTCTCTCTTATCTTTCTGACAAGGTTTTTTTTGTCTCTCCAGCTCTTCTCATACATTCTTCATTAGTTATTTTTGCTGTCCTGGGGATTCGCAATATTCTTCTAATAAACCACATTTTTGCTGCTTCCAATGATTTTTGTGCAGACTTCCTTGTTGTCTATGATTCACATCCATATAACAAGATAGGTTCAATATAGCATTTTAGGACTCGTTTTCTAACATTCATTGATAAAGATGTGTTAGCTAATGTTTCTCATTCTCTGAAATGCAGTCTTTGCTTGGCCTATTCTGTTCCTAATTTCTGTTCTGCATTTCCCATCTGAAGTTATTACTGCTACAAGATATTTGAATTTCTGCACCTGCTTTAGAATAGTTCTGTTTAATTTTATACTGCATGCTGGTGGATTCTGTTTCTTAGATATAACCATAGTCTCTGTCTTTTTGATGTTCAAAGTAAGGCCTTTCTGTTCAGTTTCTTTGGCCACTTTATCTGAGAGATTTTGCAGGTCTTGTTGGTTCTCAGCTATGAGTACTGTGTCGTCAGCATACCGAAGGTTGTTAATATTGTATCCTCCAATTTTTATGCCTGGTTCTGTGATGATCATTCTTAGAATATTCTCGCTATACAGAGAAAAAAGGTCTGGAGATAGTACACATCCTTGTCGCACCCTTTGTTTTATCGATTGATATTTTCCTTTTCTATTTTCAACTCGAACTGCTGCTTCTTGGTGCCAGTATAATGTTTTACAATCCTCAGGTCTTTGCTGTCTATATTGATGTCTTCAAGCATTTTAATAATTTCATTATGTTTCACCTTGTCGAATGCCTTGGTGTAATCAATGAAGCGTAAGTAGAGATCTTTTTGTACTTCTCTTTCTGTTAGTGTTCATAAAGCATAAATGGCATTGTGTGTTCCCTTTCCTTCAACAAATCCAAACTGTTCATTTGCTATTTCCATTTTTATCTTTTTCCTTGTTCTTCTCATAATTATTCTCAGAAATAGCTTCGTTATGTGACATGAGAGGCTGATAGTCCGGTGGTCATCACATTCCTTTGCACCTGGTTTCTTTGGTAGTGCTATAAACGTGGATTTAATCAGGTCATTGGGAATATAACTCATTCATTCATTCATTTGCATGTCCCTTGCGGAACTTTGCCTCCCAAACAGCACTCCTGTAGGCCTCTCGGTTGTGAGCAAGATGGCCTGCTGCTGTTGCATCTATTTCCAGATCGTCAACGATGTCTTGCAGCCATCTTCATCTTGGTCTTCCTCTTTTTCTTTTTTCCCATTATGTATCCTTCCAATACGGTCTTCTCTAAATTATCATGACATTTAATGTGTCCAAAATATTTCAGTTTTCTCTCTTTAATCCTCTTTACTAGCCAGCCTTCTTCAATATTAAGCTCTTGTAGTATAGATATATTTGTTCTTTTTTGTGTCCACGATATTTGGAGAACTCTTCTGTAGCATTTACATTCAAAGGCATTTATGTGTTTGTCAGCTGTTTTGTTAAGTGTCCAGGTCTCACAGGCATATGTTGCTATGGGAAAGATGCATGCCCTTAAAAATCTTATTTTTGTGGTTCTGTCTGCTCCTCTCCACAGATTCTTTATTTGTTTTACTTTCTGAAGAGCGATAGATGTCCTCCTTTTAATTTCCCTCATTGTATCTCCATTATTAGTTAGTAGCGATCCAAGATATTCAAAACTCTCCACTTCTTGCAGTTTTTCCTCATTGATACATATTTCAGTTGCCTTGTTTATTTTGTCAGTTGTCATCAATTTAGTTTTCTTTGCATTAAGATAGAGGTTCTGCTCTTCGCTGTTCTTGCGGACTGACATAATTAGTTTTTCCATTCCTTTTTGTGTTGTGGACAGCAATACTGTGTCATCAGCATATCTAATCTCTGGTATTTCATAACCTCCAACTGTTATGGCATCGTAATATTCTTTATAATATAACTACTTGGTTATTATTATTTTTATTCCTGTCTCCTCTAGTGCCTCTATTTCTTCTATTGTTATATTATCAGGCCCAGTCGCTTTTCCTTTCTTCATGTGTTTGATGGCATCTATGATTTCATCTTCAAGTATTGGCGGTCCATCACAGTTTTCAGTATCTAGTGTTAATTCTGGTCTTTCTCCTCCATATAGCTCACCAATATACTCTGTCCACCTGTCCACAATGTCTTCTTTTCCCATTAACATTTTACCTTCTTTCGATTTCAGGCATCCTGTGGTATATTTTGTTTTCCTGCCTGTGAGTTCACTAATTCGTTTGTGCATGTTTTTGCTGTCTTTATTATGAGAGTCCCCTATCTGTCTGCATTGTTCATTTAACCACACTTCTTTTGCTTCTCTGCATTTGCGTCTTATTTCTTTATTTATCTTGTTATATTTTTCTTGGTTATTTTTACTCCTCCTCCTCTTGTCCATCAGTCCTAAGATGTCGTCTGTCATCCATTTATTTTTAGAGGGTTCTTTTTTTGGTGGCATTATCTCCTTAACAGTTTGGTGGATAGAATCTCTTAACATTTCCCATTGTTCATCTATACTATTTATCTTTCCTATTGCATTGTATCTATTTGTTATAATAACTTTGTATTGTTCTCGCAGTTCTTGGTCATTTTTAAGAAGTTCTGCATTCAGTTTGATGTTTCTCACTTTTCTGCCTGCTTTCTTTAGCTTTATTCTAACTTTTCCACAGAGTGGATCATGGTCACTATTGCAGTCAGCTCCTGGCATGGTTTTTGTTGTCAGTAATGCATTGCGGAATCGTTTGTTGATTAATATGAAGTCTATCTGGTTAAAAGTCTTTTTGTCTGGGCTGCACCACGTTGCCAGTCTTCGAGGATGTTGTTTAAACCAGGTGTTTCCTACAACCATGCTGTGTATTCTTGCCCATTCAATTAATTTACAACCTCTGTCATTCCTCTCCCCCAGTCCATAGTCACCAACGATGTCTGAAGTTCTTCCTTTACCAACTTTGGCATTAAAATCTCCCATGACTATGGTAACTTCATGTGACTTTGTGTGTTTTAGGGCTGTCTTTATGTCATTATAAAATATCTGTACATCTTCTTCAGAACTTTCAGATGTTGGAGCGTACACTTGTATAATATTTATGTTTATTGGTTGTCCTTTCAGTTGGGCTAGCAGGACTCGGTCCGAGATGTTCAAATATCCTACAATTGTCCTTGCTGTTTGTTCGTCAAATATTATTCCTACTCCTCATTCATGTTTCTCACTTCCTGAATATATTATTGTATATTTATCAGAGTTTATCTTCCCTGCACCTGTCCATCTAACTTCACTCATTCCTAATATGTTGGTCTTCATCCTTTCCATTTCCATCTTTACATTTTCTAATTTTCCACCCTGGAATAAAGTTCTAACATTCCATGTTGCTATTTTGAACTTGTTAGTTTTGCCACCAGTAGCTTGATGACAATCTGGCCTCACCTGTGACTCGTGAGCTGCCCTACTGGACGAGGCTGTTCCAAAGGAACATCCATTAACGTTGTTCATGACAAATCTATTACTCTGAATACGCATAACTGTTCTTGGGAGCTACAAGAGTGGTTTCCCTTGCCTTCTGTCGGTTTATGTACAGACTCTCCGTTAGCCTTTGGACTCCTTGTCCTACCCGCAAGGCAGTGGGAGTGGGAGGTTTTAAGGAACCTCTTACCCGCCTGGTATTCCCTTCACTGAGCATTTGAGGCACTTTATAGGAGTAGTAGAGCCACCTACTACCCCACCTCGCTCTCTGAGTCTACCGCCAGTTGGTCCGCGCCTGCTTATTTGGATAACTCCTTATTCACAGGGATCCTCCATATCTGGAGGACTTTCACCAAAAGTAGGACAGCAGTTATGATTTAGTGATGATCTGGGTAGCAGATAGCAGTGATGATGATATGAAACCAGGACAGCAGTGGTTTTAGTATGAATAACAGAACAACAGTAATTATGATTTGTAATGGTATGAATTGAAGAACAGAAGTAACAGTGGCATATGCTGGTCTGAGTAGCAGAACAGCAGTAATGATGATGAGTGATGGCCTGGATAGCAAAACAGCCATAATGATGATCAATGATGGTATGACTAGCAGGGCAGGATTAATGATGATCAGTGATGGTATGAGTATCAAGAAGAAGTAATGATGATGTAGATATAGCAGGAGAAACTTTACAAGATTCCACTACGTCTTCAAGCATCTGAAAGAACAAGCAGAAAAAAGTGAGACTAAGGATAAACCAGGAGAAAACTGAGTTCATGAGAATAGCAAGATCAAAAGATAAACATATCCAAATAGAAAGTATAAAGATTAAAAGAGCTGATTCCTATAAATACCCAGGGACAATATTCAGTAGCTTCAACATTATAAGAGATGAGATAGAGCTAGGATACAAGCTGAAAACAAGACATATTTTGCCCTTAGATGATTGTTAAATAAAAAATTCTAGTCTAGAGCACCAAACTAAACATATATAAGACACAAATTAGACCAGTTGTATTATATGGATCAGAAACATGTAGTACAACTAAACAAGATGAAAACAATTACAACTGTTTGAGAATAAAATCCTGAGAAGAATTTTATGAAGATAAATAGCAAAGAAATATCTCTGTCTCTTTCTGAACCTTAAGTGCCCAAGGCACATAGGGCTTCCACAAGGGTTTTCCACAGATGCTGGTGCTTTGCCTTTTTTCTGCTTTTCCCCAAGTGAGCTCTCTAGTGCTCAACATCCTCTCTGTTGTTCTCCATGTCTCCTTTGGTCTGCCCTTACTTCTGTTCCCCTGTGGTGTCCATCATAGTGCTACTTTTGGTAGTGAGTCATCAGTCATCTGCCATGTGATACCCAGGACCTGGGCACATGCCTGGGAAGCAAAGAATAGGACCATTGTACCCTACCAGGCATGATCATAAAAGGCCACTAAGGAGGGTTTGGCATGGGGCCATCAACCCTATCCAGTAAAAAATCCATTAGACTGCTACAGAAATAGTAAATAAATGTATACGCTGTTTATAACAGCCATTATCAAAAGCAACAGACTGAGGTGGCTAGGACATTTAGAGAGAATGGAGGAGAATAGAGAAACAAAGGTGGCCTATACAGAGGTGATGAAATGGGATAGACCAAGAGGTAGGCCTAGATAGCGGTGACAAGACAACCTGTCTTTAGCCTCGTGAAGCAGTTATAAACGAACAACTTGCAGACCTCTGGGAGTAACACCTCTTCTCTCACCACCACCCGAAGCATCAGAAGTTTAAATGGCTGAAAACCTAGAAGAAAATACACACACTCTTAAAATCAGTAATATGCAAGAAAAGATCAAAGTAAGAGAACACAGTTTTGTAGGATTAGACCTTGAAAAAATCATAGACAGAGCACTTTTAGTGAGATGTGAGAGAAAGAAAAATCACAAGAGAATTACCTGGGATTTGAGAGAACAGCGTACTAACCAACTGCGCCAACTAGCTCCTCCAAAAAAATGTGTTTATTGGCATAGTCATTAGTAACTGTTCAGTAGGCACGGAGGATCATGACACCTGGAAGGAAATGAGGTCGTGACACAGAAATTCCGTAGCTTAGATTCAGTCTCTCTATCAGGTACCAACTTTTAGACAAACATACACACGGTCTTCTGCCATGTCTGGTGCAGTCTTGAACAACAATAACAAATGAACAAATACTTACTACATGAAGTTAGTTTCAGGTATAGTTTCAGGAACAATTATTTTATAAATAGGAAACAATGAGGCTTTCAGACGGTAAAGTAAGAGAACACAGTTTTGTAGGATTAGACCTAAAAAAAAAATCATAGACAAGAAAAGATCAAGAACAGAGAGAAGTGGAGATGTCTTTAATAAGTGTCAGTGGCTTGGAAAGCTGCTGAATTCAGCATTTGCTCAAAGAAAAAGTAATGATGATCAGTGATAGTCATTGCTATGTTGATTTACAGGAAGATGCCCAAGAAGAGTTTGGTTGGAAGCTAGTTCATGGAGATGTTTTCAGACCACCTAGAAAAGGCATGTTCTTGTGTGTTCTTGTGGGCAGTGGCACACAGCTGTTCTTCATGACTCTCATTACATTAGGTAAGAAGTCATACTCATATTTGTAATGCTTCATATTTGTAGTGCTTCTTATGCCAGCAAACACTGCTTATTGGTGCCAGATCCACACATTAAGAAAGTTATGCTTTCCCTAGAAGTTTCAGTCATCACGCTGAAGCAGGCAGGTGGGTGCTTCTTGTGTGATTGCCACATTTTTTTTCTTTCTTAATCAGAATATTTGAAGATGAGCTTATTTTCATTGTAGTAATGCAACTTTGTATACTCAATAGATTTTTAAATTTTTTTATTTAGCTTTCGTGTACACTTGCAAGTCATATATAGTGCGCTGTTTTTTTCTTTGGTGGCCAGAATGCATTTGCAAGCTACCCACAGATTTTCACTATTTGGCAGGTCTCTGGTCGCTAACTGATGAATAAGCTTTGAGTCTCCTACAATTAATATGAAATTAGTAATTTTGTAAATGACTATTTTCCCCAAATGCTGTTTATAGTATCTTTCTCTGTGACCTGCCAATTATAAGTAAAATATTGTTTTAAAAACATCATTAAAACTCATTTTTGGATTGTAATTATTTTAATTGTTTATGTTTCACAGTTTTTGCTTGCTTGGGATTTCTGTCCCCTGCCAACAGAGGAGCTCTCATGACATGTGCATTGGTGAGTAGGTGCGATGTCAATTTTTGATTTACTATATCCATACTCCTTTGTGTATCACTTTCTCTTTACCATTTTCTTGTTTTTTAAAAATTTTTTTTTTGATATTTTGTTGGTGTCAACAAGTGATGTACAGTTGACAAGTGATGTTAGTTGGAAGCTTTCTTATATTTGCTGTTTTTTGTTTTTTTCTGTCATCAAGGGTTATTTTTGCTGCCTTGTGCACAGATGTGGGGAACAATAGAACACTGACCTATGAACACCTATAAATTGATGATGGCCCACACAGTATGATAGCAATGGTCAGGGCAGTGTAATGAAGGATAACCTCTTGTACCATCTCAGTGGGCAGCAAGAGTGGCTCATGTTTCTGCTTTCCTCAGGGTGTGTCATACAAAATTGTTAAGCGTGATGCACTGGACAAACAAGAGCGACAAACATGAAGTGCAGTCAAGGACTTGGTCACATTAATATTAGAAAACTTATATAAATTCACTGAACTAACAAAGCTAGGAACTTTGGTAATTTACACACTTTAGCATCCAAGTAGTATATTCAGCCTTGTGAAGCTGTTATAAACCAACAACTTGCAGACCTCTGGGGATCACTCACTCACACACTCACCCGCTCACCACCCATCCGCAAGTTTAAAGGGCTGAAAAGCTTGCCTGAGGGAGGGTACTTCTCTGATGATCTGAGGAGTTTTGTTGTTGTTTTGCATTCTACAACAGAGTTTCCTGCCTTACTCTTGTCATGTCAAAAGAGTATGATGCGAGCATGTTTAATTTATTAAACATTTGCCTATTTACCATTTCAGGTTCTGTATGTGTGCTTGGGTACACCAGCTGGTTATATTTCAGCCCGCCTCTATAAAAGTAAGACTTCTTGATTTTTTAACTTTTGTTTCTTACGAACAAAGCAGTTACCATGTTTATTTATTCATCAGTGGTTTTCTTTCTTTCTTTATTTGTGGGTCCATGTTGAAAAAAGTTTTTAATCACTTCACACACCAAAATAGATGGGAAGATATAAAAATCATTATAAAGAACACAGTGGAAGAATGCCTTGGAGTTAAGACCATAACTAAAAAAAGAACTGGTTCAGTGGAGTCTGCAGAGAGGCAGTCATAAAGAAAAGAACAGCAAGACAGATATGGTTGAATGACATGAACAGCAAAACAAATGAGAAGAAGTACCACACACAATGTAAAGAAACAAAAAGTTATTCATCAACAAAAATGACAATATATGAAAGACATGGTAGTCAAGATGCAGACATGCCATCAGAATAAGAAAAGCTGTGAATTCTATAAAGAACTGTGAACAGTGAAGCAAGGGCAGAGCTTGAAGGATGGTAATGGAAACATGATAAATAATAAAGAGAAAATCTGTATCAGATGGAAAGAATATTTTGAAAAACTACTAAACTGTGAAGATCCTATAAGCACATTACCATGCGAAGAAATGCAGACATGTGAACCTGATATAGAGAAACCAGACTTGGAAGAAATCTACAGTATCATGTTTCTACAAAACAACAAAGCAACTGGTTCAGATGGAATTGCTGCAGAACTGGTCATGGAAGGATATCTAAGTCTACATGAACAGATATGTGTACTAATACAACAAATATGGAGAGAAGAAAAACTCCATAGTGAATGGAGAGAATCATTACTGATCCCAGTATTCAAAAAAGGTGATAAGAGCAAGTGTGAAAACTACAGAGGGAATATCATTGCTACAAACAAGCTACAAAATACTATCTATTATACTTTTAAATAGATTAAAACCATACAGTGAGAACATACTGGGAGACTATCAAGCAGGTTTTAGGAAGAAGGTTTTAGGAAGAATATTTCAACTGTAGACAAAATAGTTTATCTGTGTCAAAGAGCAGAAAAGTACTGGGAATATGGAAAAGAAGTACATAATATCTTCATAGACTTCAAGAAAGCCTATGACAACATAGATGGGAGCAGCACATGGAAAACTGAAAGAATTTGAGATATCTAATAAATTAATCAATCTGGCCAGAATATGTATGGAGGATACACAAAATATAGTAATATATAAAGCAAGAAAGTCAAAACCCTTCTCTGTAAGAACTGGTTTAAAACAAGGTGATACAGTATCTCCATTACTATTCAGCTTAGTACTAGAAAATGTAATCAGAAAAGCAAAAAAAGAAAGCAGTACAGAAGAACAAGCTAAAATACTAGGATATGCTGATGATATTGACCTGGTGGGGGAAACTGTGCAAGAAGTCACCAATACCTGCATACGCCTGAGAGATGTAGCAGTAAAAGTGGGTTTGCCATTAACCAAGATAAGACAGAGTATATGAAGACATCAAGAGACCAGAGGCAGAATGATCCAGATTATATAAATGTTGGAGAGATGATTATTAGGAAAGTAGAAACATACAAATATCTAGGCACAACCTTCAACAGAAGCAACACAGTAAGCGAGGAAATTATAATCAGAGTACAGACAGGGAATAAAATATACTTTGCCTTGCAAAATCCAGAATCCTGTCTCAAAACACTAAAATAACAATCTACAAAAATATAATAAGACCAGCCGTCATGTATGGATCAGAAACATGGAGTACAACAAAGAAAGATGAACAACAATTGCAGATCTTTGATAACAAGATCCTAAGAAGAATCTTTGGGCCCACAAAGGATACCAACAGTGGAAAATGGAGAGCTAGAAAGAACACTGAACCGAACAGCTTATTTAAATCCCAACGAATTATAAATGTCTTGAAACCGAACAGACTACGCTGGGTGGGGCATGTAGAAAGAATGGAAGAGAACAGACAAATGAAAATGATATATGCACAAGAGATGAAGGAAACAAGACCAATGGGTAGACCAAGACAGAGATGGAAAGACAACATAGAAGAGGATATAAAAGAAATTGGTGTCACCAACTGGAGAGAGAAGATTAGGAATGGAGAGGAATGGAGGTGAACTTTATCTACAGCATTGAGCCTTATTGGCTCGGAAAGCTGAAGAAGAATAATGCACCAATACTGTATGCAGTATGTTACTGGGTGTTCCTTACCTTTCAAGCTAGGTTATAGAATTTCAGAAGCAGTTTGTCTAATAGTTCTATTAGTTGTTTTACGTATGAGTTGACTGGAGCACAGCAGTAGCATATTTCTGATCCACTGCCTTGACACAAAAAGCCAGTTTGTTTTGTGACCTTACTACTCAGCCTCCATCTTTAGCCATGTAGGGTTCACATTTTCTCTGTGCTCTGATATATCTGATGTTTCAAGCCTTATTCAGAGATTCACTTGTAGACACAGGACATCAGTCATCAAGCATATGATGATGATGATGATGATGATGTAGTAACAAAGGGATTTTGCAGTGTTTTCTAGTGCTGCTAAACATCACATAGGGCCCACAAGGTAGTTCACCAAGATTTCCTGTCTTCGGCAAGTTTTTCAGTCTCATCAAGCGATGTTATGCCCACTGAACTGGCCTCTCTTAGCAGTGTCCTCTTTAGAGTTTCACGTGGTCGACCTTTTTTTCTTCGCCCTGTTGTGTTCCACTTGATAGCTTGTTTGGGGATTCTCTGATTGTTTCTTCTCATCACATGACTGACATATGTCCATCTTATTTTCCTGATCAACCATGAGACAAGTTGTTTGCTCATCTGTCTTATCTCTGTGTTGTTCTTGAATTCATTCCACTTTATACTGAGTATTTTCCTTAGGCATTTGTTTTTGAAAGAGTCTAACTTCTGGTCTATTTCTTTAGCTGTTTTCCAACTTTTGCATGCATAAATGAGGGTGAATATTACATTTGAATAGAATAATCTTAACTTTGTTTTTGTGCTTATAACTTTTGAATACCATATGTTCTCAAGATTTTTGAATTCTGCTTTTTTTAATTTGAATTCTAACTTCCTTTCTGGTGTCACCATCCTGATCTAAGTAGCTGTTGAGATAAGCATATTAGTTTACTTCTTCAACAGTTGTTCCTTCTACACATATTTTTCCTTCGTGGTTAATGAGAAGTTTCAATATTTTTGTTTTATCCTTGTTAATTTCAAGTCCTATTTTACTAGCTATTGAAGACAGGGTATCTGTTTTTTCTTGCATTGATTTCATATTTTCACTGATAAGAGGTATGTTATCTGCAAAATCAAGATCTTCCTGTTGAGTCTCATGTACACAATCAGTGCCCGTTTTACTTATGCAGAATATTTTTATTATGAAGTCTGTGGGAATTCCAAAAAGCAAGGGAGATAATATACATCCTTGTTTCACAGCTGTTTCAATCTGGAACCATTCACTCATTCGTTCTTCTGTGTTGACTGCACAAACATATTCATTGTAGAGGTCACTAATGATGTTGACAATCTTAGATGGTATTCTATATATTCTTAAAATTCTCCACAATATTACATATAGGTAAATCTGAAGTAACAGTATAGGCTGTCATAAGTAATGAAACTATCATACAATATTAGATTTTATGTAATTTCCAGCAAATGTTACAGGACAGAGTTTGTGAATATTTTATTGAGGGTGTGTGCCAAAATTGGCTAGTTTTAAAAAAAGAAAAAAAAAAAAATCTCACATGTCACTAACAAATATTCTGAAATGTGAAGTTTTTTTTATTTAATTGTGCCCCTCACAAATTTACTTATGAGCCATGGGTTCTTCACCTTTACTGCAGGATGTACAAGGGTCACTAACAAATAATTTAGACAGGCATCATTTATCTTGTGGTGCTTGTTGCGAGGGAAATGAAAATATATGTTAATTCAGGACATATATATAGGTCATCAAAGAATGGACAGGCTAAACAACAGAGGGGAGCACTAGCGTGTCATTTTCCCACCAGCCCCCATACACCCAAAGATAAGAAGATATGAGGTTGTTTATAATGGACAGAGATGGACTGTGTGGTTTCTTTGGAAGAAAGGTGAAATCACAGTGAATATCCATTATTTAATTTCTGTGTGTGGAGGCAGTGCTCTGTCACATACAAAAGTATTCAGCTGGGTAGGAGGCTTTTCTAGCAGCAAAGAAACTGAAAAAAGGTACAGGCGGTGATCAGGTGCTAACCTCACGAACACTGGCAGTGATCAAAATTGTGTCAGACCTGATCAGCGACAGCAGAACTTGGAGGCCAAGACTCAATTCTGCCAACTTTACACCACATCATACATAAGGACCTAAAAAATTTGCAGACACTGGGTACTATGTCATATGACACAAGCTCAGAACAAACGAACAGTCAGGAATGTCATTAACTTTTGGCGATTTTGATTGATGTTTTTGTGTGTGTTTGTGCGCATGTGTTTGTGTGTGCACGCATGATTGAGCAACCCAGTGAGTTATTTATGATGAGTCATGGTTTCATTCCCTTGTGTGGTACCTGGGATCTGCAAAGAATAGGACCACTATACCCTACCACGCATGATCGTAAAAGGCGACTAAGGAGGGTTCGGCGTAGGGCCAGAAACCCTGTCTGGTTAAAAAAAACTTATCAGACTGCTACAGAAACAGAAGCAAGGGAAAAAAACAAATGCAGGTGAAAGGAGAAATGCTTATCAGGAAAATGAGCCCACGAAAGTTGTGGATGAAAGCCAGCCCAACTGCAGACCTCCTGGAACCTAAACGCAAGATGCAAATAGGCAGCTGGATTGTAAGAACACTTAATTATACTGGAAAACTAGCACAAACCATCAAGGAAATGCACATATACAAACTAAACATACTAGGAATACATGAAACAAGATGGACAGGACAAGGCAGAAGGAAATTAAAACACAGCACACAGAAGATACAATAATATGGTCAGGTAAAGAAGATCAATATGAAGAAGGAGTAGCATTGATTATAACAAAAGAAGTATCAAGAGCATTGCTGAAATGGACCCCTATAAATGAGAGATTATTATATGCACGCTTCAACTCAAGATTCACGAATTTGTCTATTATAGTTTGTTATGCACCAACAGAAGCAGCTGAAGAGGAATTAAAAGAAGATTTTTACAACAGTAGAAATAATACCCAAGCATGATATGCTACTCATCTTGGGCGACTTCAATGCAAAAGTAGGTGAGGGAAATGTAGATAGAAGAAGAATCATGGGAAGAGAAGGAATCAGAGAAATAAATGAAAAGGGAGAAAGACTGCAATTTCTGTGAAGAAAACATGATGACCACCAGAGGGACAATTTTCCAACATAAAAACATCCATAAAGTGACTTGGAGGTCCCCAGATAAAACCACAGAAAACCAAATCGATCACATACTAATAAACAACAAGTGGAAACGGTCACTACAAGATTTGAGAGCAAGAAAAGGAGCAGATGTAGGAAGTGATCACAGCCTTCTGGTAGCAAAAATAAAACTAAAATTAAGGAAAGCCAGAATCGGAGAACACAGAAAGACACATTTTGATACAGCAAACAAGGAATGAATTCTCGATAGTACTTAAGAACCGCTTCAGTGTCCTAAAAGATGAAGCAGAAATGTCCATACTAGAGTTCAGTAAAACACTACAGGAAACAGCAAAAGAGGTGCTGGGATATCGAAAACGGAGAAAAGAGGAATGGATAAGCAAGACTGCATGGGAAAAGATAGAGCAAGGAAAGGAAATAAGAAAAAGTTACTAAACACCAAATCACAAAGGCTAAAAGAACAAGTTTTAAGTAATTATGCACAAAAAGACAAAGAAGTGAAGGAATCATGCCGTCAAGATAAACGTCAGTACTATGACAACTTAGCAGAAGCAGCAGAGAAAGCAGCATATGCAAATGACATGAAAACTATATACAAAATCACAAAGCAGATGACAGGTAAGTTCAGCACAATATGTGAAAGTGCAGTAAAGACACATAAGGGACAACTGGTCAGTTGAGAAAGAGAAAAAATTGAAAGATGGAGGGAACACTTTAACACCCTACTAAACAGAACACAAGCAGCACAAACAATAGACATACCTGAAGCAAAAACGGAACTAAACATCAATACAGGACCAATAAGTGAAGTAAAGGAGGCAGTAAAGAAGCTAAAATTAGACAGGGCACCAGGTGAAGATGAAGTGACTGCTGAGATGTTGAAAGCAGAAGAAACAGAAACACCAAAACATCTCTGCCGGATACTTCAACAAATTTAGGATATAGAAGAGTGGAAAACTGGGCTTATAGTAAAACTACCAAAGAAGGGTGACCTCAGAGATTGCGGGAACTGGAGAGGCATTACCCTACTGCCACTCACCAGTAAAGTATTTTGCAGAATAATCATCAACAGAATTGTACCAGCACTTGAGGGAAAACTTCGGAAAGAGGAGGCAGGTAGAAAATGGAGACAGCACAGAAGACATCAACAGCAGACTTACTAAAGCAAACCAGGCTTTTGCAATGCTGCAGACTATATGGAAATGAAAAAAAACTAAACATGAATACGAAAATGTAATGTTCTAAGTGTACTACTCTATGGAAGTGAATGCTGGAAAATCACCAAAGCCATAGAAAGCAAGTTGAATTCTTTCCATACTAAATGTTTACGAAGACTTAGAAAAATATTTTGGCCAAACACTATAAGAAATAACATCTTGTTGGCAGAAATGCAGATGAAGCCACTGACAGCAGTTATTGAGAAAAGACGCTGGCGATGGTCGAGACATGTACTCCAAATGACTGACAACTCACTACCAAAAATAGCACTAAGATGGACACCACAGGGGAACAGAAGTAAGGGTAAACCAAAAGAGACATGGAGAAGAACAAGAGAGAGGATGTTGAGAAATAGAGGGCTCACCTGGGCAAGAGGGGAAAAAAAAAAGGCAAAAGGACAGGCATTTGTGGAAAACCCTTGCAGAAGCCACATGTGCCCTGGGAACTTAAGGTTCAGATTTCACTACCATACACTGGAGACCAAGCAACTGTCGACGTGGAGACACTAAGGAAACCCCAGACCCAAGAAATTTTGTGCAGTTGCTTCAGCAGGGAAGCAGATGGCAAATGTTTTTTTTTTAGATGACCATGGTGTACTCTTGGTTGACCGGCTTCCACAGGGGATGACAATCAACAATGCACTTTATTGCAAGTCATAATTTACATTGCAAAATCAAACAGCAAAGTGAGGGAAAGTGATCTTGTCATGTGTTGCTCCTGCGTGACAATGCATGACCACACGGCACTTCGAAACTGTCGCTGAGCTGGAGTACTCCTTGGGATTTATGGTGTTGCCACATCCACTATATTCTCCTGATCTTGCTTATAATGACTGTACTGTTTGATGCTATGAATATACTGTATTTAAGAAGCCACTGAAAGGCCAAAGATTCAAAGTTAATGAAGTGCAAAAGGCTGTCTGTTGGTATGCAATAGCTCCAAAGATTGATTCCATGAGAATATATGGAAATTACCAGAACACTAGCAATAGTGCATTGACCTTGGGGGTGACTACATCGAACATGCTGTGCACATCCATGGTTTCATACTACATCTTACATCCTTCCCATGCCGTTAAACATCACATAGGGCTCGCATGGTTGTTTGCCAAGTTTTCCTATTCTCAGTGAATCTTTCAACTTCATCAAGGGATGTTATGCCCGCTAAACTGGCTTCTCTTAACAATGTCCTCTTTAGAGTTTCATGTGGTCAGCCTCTTTTTGTTTGGCATGTTGTGCTCCACTTGATAGCTTGTTTTGGTATTCTGTGATTATTTCTTCTCATCACATGGCCTACGTATGTCCATCTTTTTTCTGATCACCCATGAGACAGGTTGTTGTTTGCTCATCTGTCTTATCTCTGTATTGTTCTTAAATTCGTTCCACTTTATATCAAGTATTTTCCTTAGGCATTTGTTTTCAGAAGAGTCTAATCTCTTATCTGTTTCTTTAGTTGATTTCCAGCTTTCGCATGCATAAATGAGAGTGCATAAATTAGAGTTTTGTACTACAGGCAAGTCTAAATCATTTGTTAATGACCTTCATATAATTTTTGAAGTAAACTTAAGCTGTCATTTTATTTCAGGTGATAAAATAAATTTATTATTTGCTTCATCATTGACAGATCTTTGTATCCTAATGCTGTGTGTGAACCAACTGTATGTAGACATTATTTTTGCAATATATGTGCATAAGATAGGGCATATATATATATATATATATATATTTTAACAATCATAATGTGAATAAGTGCTTAATCATTTTCTTAAACGGTAATGAGAAAATTACTTATTACTTGTTTTCTGAAGCAGTTGTTCTGTCTCATGGGTACTGCCAGCAGGCATGGTGTTTTTGCAGCCACTATGGTGAAGGTGTTGGGATATAGCTTCGTGTCAGATTGGGAGTGGGTTATAGCTTTGTGTCAGATTGGGAGCGGGTTATAGCTTCATGTCAGATTAGGAGCGGGTTATAGCTTCATGACAGATTGGGAGCGGTTTATAGCTTCGTGTCAGATTGGGAGTGGAAATTTTTTTCAGTCCCTGAGTGGAGCTAAACAACAGTGAGCATGCAATGCTTCTTTAACAAACTCCAGCAGTGAGCTTGCAGTGCTTCTTTAGCAGATTCCAGCAGTGAGCGTGCAGTGCTTCTTTATTAGACTCCACTGCTGTGGGGGCCATAGTGACCCTTGTCTTGTTAGCTGAGCTGTACCTGTTATTGGGGGTACCAACCAAGAGTGGAGCAGGATCTTGATCAGCTGTAGGTAGCCAGCATTGTTGGAAGCATGTCAAGGGGTTCTGACTGCCAAATCAGACAAGCACATTCAGCCCCTTCTGAAGCTGTCATAAGGAGAATAATTACTTTATTTTTTAAAATGAAATTGTCGTAATAATTTTTAAAAGTCTTTATCTTTTTTCAATTCTTTATTTTTCTACAGCTTTTGGTGGAGAGAAATGGAAATCCAATGTTATTCTCACTGCATTCTTCTGCCCGGGGTAAGGGAAGTAATACAGGAAGTCTGTTTATGTTATGTTATATAGTAGCTGATGTTTATTACATTCTTCATGAAGCTAAGAGGTAATGTGTCTTTTTTTTTTTTTTTTTGAAAATCATCAGTTTAAAAAAGAACAAAGAAATGAGACTACAGAATACTCAGTCAGTCAGTCATTTGCATGTCCCTTGCGGAACTTTGCCTCCCTAACACCACTCCTGTAGGCCTCTCAGTTGTAAGCAAGATGCCCTGCTGCTAATGCATCCATTTGCAGATTATCAATGATGTCTTGCAGCCACCTTCGCTTTGGTCTTCCTCTCTTTCTTTTTCTCATTATGTATTCTTCTAAGACGGTCTTCTCTAAATTATCATGAATGTTAATGTATCCAAAATATTTAAGTTTTCTCTGTTTAATCATCTTTACTAGCCAGCCTTCTTCAATGTTAAGTTCTATATTTGTTCTTTTTTGTGTCCATGGTATTTGAAGAATTCTTCTGTAGCATTTACATTCAAAGGCATTTATGTTCTTCTCAGCTGTTTTGTTAAGTGTACAGGTCTCACAGGCGTATATTTGCAGTGGGAAAATGCATGCCCTTAAAAATCTTATTTTTGTAGTTCTGTCTGTTCATCTCCACAGCTTCTTTAGTTGTTTTACTTTTTGAAGATCGATAGACATCCTCCTTTTAATTTCCCTCATTGTATCTCCATTATTAGTTAGTAGTGATCCAAGATATTCAAAACTCTCCACTTCTTCCAATTTTTCCTCATTGATACATATATCAGCTGCCTTATTTGTTTTGTCAGAAAATACTACAGCATGCAATGTGAAATTAAAGAAGTAAATCTAGAAAATATAAGTTGAAAACATTGATTTAGAGAACGAGAGGAGCATAATTAAAGTCTGTGTTCTGAATCTAGAAATTAATTGCTGAGTATTCTGAGTCGAGAAATTATAGCATCTTAGAAACATCTTATTAGTATCTTATTAATCTTAATTAGTATGCATGACAGATTAAAGATCACAGTGCTGATAACTTTAAAGCAATTATGTGATAAGTTTGCAAATAAATATTTGATTCTAAAAGATTAGGATGTTAGACTACCAATATAGTATGCAATACTGTGCACGGATGAATTTTAAAAATTGCATAAGGCTGCTTACAAACACATAATTTATAGAATTGATATAAATAATATGACAGGTTGATACAGTTATTTATAAATAGATAATGTGTATGGCTATTTTCATGTGGTATAAAGATAGGTCCAGGTTATATATATTCATAAATGTGTGAAACATTTTTAAAATTTGCAACAAATAAACTACGTAACGGATCATAATTATTCTTACGTCAAGAGAGAAATTCCAGGATGAAGGCTGTCTGTGCACAGCTCCTCTGCAGGGACATCCAGGACCAGGCAAAGAAACTGAATCATGTTAGGAAAGCTTACCAGCCTTCATCCTGGAATTTTGCATACCACTTCTTGATACTGTTGAAACAAGTCTTATGTATAGTTGTTATCAAACATTGTCAGCTTATTGTGAGACTAATTATCTTTCTCTTTTCTCATTAAGTGCCATACTAGCATTGGCATTTGTTTCTGCACAGTTTTTGAGCTTTGATATTTTCTGTCAGCTCAGTTGGTGACTTTTTATTGTACCATCACGTTAAACTGTCCATGATTTTTTTTTCTTAGCCTTCTCCTGCATCTCTTCCATTTTATCTCTCCTGTTGTTATGATTTCAACCCCTTCCCTTATCAGTATGTGCCTAGTGCTTTGAGACTGTCATTTTCTTATTGATTTAATTAGATTTCTTTCTTCATTTGCTTTTGTTAAACATTCCCTGATTGACTACTTGTCATCTTAGCTGTCCGTAGTGTTCTTGATATTCTTCTAAGAGACCACATCTGTTGCCTCTAGTGGTCTGTGCATTGATTTGTTCATTGTCTGCGACTCACTTTCATAGATGGGAGTTCTTTTTCTGATGCCCAGTGCCAAAGATGCAATACTTAATGTCTCCCATTTCAAAAATGTTTTGGCTTGGCATATTCTAATCCTGATTTCAGAAATGCATTTTCCCTCTGATGTTACTAGCATGCCCAGATATTTGTCTCGGTGTTGTTTCATGTACTGTAACACTGCATTTAGATTGAAAGAAGAACTCATCTTTCAAAAGAAATGATGACTGCAGTAAAACTGGTTCAAGTAGTAAAGGTAGACAGTTGTGTATGGTTCAGTTTTACAAAAAAGATAGAAAGAGTGAGGAAACTGGGCTCATCATGAATGAGAGTGCTAGAAAGTAAGATGAGTACATATAAAGAACACGCAACAATATAATATTTCAACAAAAGCCTTTTTCAAAGATCACATACTAAACCAGTACAACAAATATTGCATGAAGAGATAGATGAAAACTAGGTGAAAATTTAAAACTTAGCTTTTTTTTTGTATCCCCCTTATAAGAAAGAAAGACGGGTACAAAATGCACCCAGATAGATGAACAGTCTCAGAAAGCTATAGAACAGCAGTTTATTTTCCAGATTGGCTGTCTCCACCCTACTGGAATTTACAATAAATTCAGTTTTCTTTGAACTGCAAGGGTCATACCGAAAGTCGTGAGCAAAAATTTTTTACAGATCAGAATTTATAGATAGATAAAATATAAATGTATCACCTTAATCTACATCCTTTTCTTCACATTTCAACATAATCTCAGTTTCTCTGCACACATTTTCTCCATCACTCTGCAAGTTTGAAAATACCCTCCCTGCAGAATTCCGTTCCAGCTGACCGATGGCACAGACACACTGCTTTCTGGATGTTCTCTCCTGTGGGACCTAGCTGGCACAAACTTTTCTATAGCCTAGGGTTTCAATCCAAATATCGTGGACACAAAAAAGAACAAATATATCTATACTACAAGAGCTTAATATTGAAGAAGGCTGGCTAGTAAAGAGGATTAAAGAGAGAAAACTTAAATATTTTGGCCACATTAAACGTCATGATAATTTAGAGAAGACCGTATTGGAAGGATACATAATGGGAAAAAGAAAAAGAGGAAGACCGAAACGAAGATGGCTGCAAGACATCGTTGATGATCTGGAAATGGATGCAGCAGCAGCAGGCCATCTTGCTCACAACCGAGAGGCCTACAGGAGTGCTGTTTGGGAGGCAAAGTTCCGCAAGGGACATGCAAAGGAATGAATGAATGAAGGGTTTCAATCATTTCCTCTACTGCGTTGTGTCCTATTCCAAGATTTACAGTTATTTCAGAAACTATGACACATCTGTCCTCTTTAATGATGTCATCAACCTTTTCCACGTTGCGTTCAGTGGAGGCAGTTCGAGGGCAACTGCTGTGAGGCATATCTTTGATGCTCGTGTTTCCATCTTTGGAATGTTTCACCCATCTCTTAACACTACTAGCACCCATACACACATTTCCATAAACAAATTGAAGTCTTGGTGAATTTCAGCAGCGGGGATTTCCTCTCTAACGATGAACTCAATAACAGCACATTGACGAAACAAAACTTCAGCACCCGCCATTTTGTTTATGCTCCCGTGGTCATGTGACATCATGTGACCTCTACATGAAGTGCAAAAAATGCAGATTAAGATGATACATTTATATTTTCTCTATCTATAAAAAATTGATTAAAAAAAAATTTTTGCTCACAACTTTTGGTGTGACCCTCATACTTTACATTTCCAACTATCTGCCACCTCTTTTTATTTCTGCTATTGGTGCCCAGCTTTCCTACCCTAGCCCCTAATATTCACCGTGTTTTCTTATTCTTGCCGCAGATGATTTTCTGGTCCTTTCTATCCTTATATTTTCTGGTCCTTTCTATACTTATTCACTATGTGCTAGAGGACTTTGATAGCTTCATTGTCTATGCATCCTAAGTAAGTAGTCTTGTCCTTCCTATGATCTTTATTCATTCTGAACCTTCCTTCATTCAAACCTTCCCACATTGTTTTTTCACTTTAATTATCTGTGCCTTCTGGGTGGCTTTTGTTTAGGCCATATTTATCAATTGGGGGCAAAGTAGGGCCTTCTGGGACAAAACACCTTTGCTGTTTGTCATCATAACTTTATCTCATTTCTAAGCCAGCCACTTGGTTCCAATTTGAGCTTACTTACACATCTGTCTGGGTACCCATCATTCTTACAAGGATATCAGAAAAACTAAGTGTTATTTTTAAAAATGTATTTTTCATGCTTTTATCTGTGTTGTTTTTGTATGTTCTTCATTTATACATACTCATCTTACTTTCTGCCACTCTTGTTGTTGCCCACTTTTTTCACTCTTTCTGTAAAACTGAACCATACACCTTTGTCTACCTTTATTTTGTGATATAACCACTGTTACTGTTTTCTTGCTATTTAGGCCAGGTCCTTTCTTTTTGCTTTATCTTACCACCATATTTAATAATTTCTGTTGACTCTTGTCATTTTTGGATGTCAGCTCTGTATCATTTGCATATTATACAGTAAGTTGTTAACATTATGGCCTTCAAATTGAATTCCTGGTTTGTTTTTCTCTTATAATATTTTTACAGTAAACAAAGATGTAGGCTTGAGTCATCTGACTCAGACTTGAGAGTTTGACTCAAGTTGCTTTAGAGACTTGACTTGGACTCTGCTTGATGATGTAGAACAGTAATTTGGCTTAACTTGTGAGGCATTTTCAACCAATCAGTTCAAAAATTTTACCACAACTCTTTTTATTAATGAGATAACACACACTTCAGTGACATCATTCTTGCATGTGCTGTTGATATAGTTTTACCTAGTGCATGACTAAATGACTAAACATTATGTAAGAATTCACTTGCTCTAGTTGGACTAAGGACATCAAGCATGTACATTAGGTAATATGAGGAAATCAGGCATCTTAAATTAAAGAATATATATGAGACTAGCTATGCCAGTATTATCATGTCTCTTGTAGAGAGAGAAAGATGTGAGATTCAAGAGAAATAATTCAGACTTGGATGTGTGCAGAAAGTTTAAAAATATAGAAAGGGTGAACACATTAAATAGTTAACTTACTGTGAGGTCCACTGTTTAGAAGTTGCTGGTAGCAGACCTTTTTTTTTTCTCTGTTATTGGAATTAGCTGTATATGGGTGCTGTAGTTAGGGCATGGACACAAAAAAGGAACAGATATATCCATACTACGGGAACTTAATATTGAAGAAGGTTGGCTAGTAAAGAAGATTAAGCAGAGAGAACTGAAGTATTTTGAACATATCATGATAATTTAGAGAAGACAGTCTTGGAAGGGTACATAATGGGAAAATGAAGGAGAGGATGGCTGCAAGATATCGTTGATGGTCAGCAAATGGATGCATCAGCAACAGGGCACCTTGTTTACAATCAGAGAGCTGTTAAGGAGGTAAAGTTCCGCAAGGGATGTGCAAATGACTGACTGACTGAGTTAGTGCAATCACTTGCCAGTCAGAAGGTCCCTGGTTCGATTTCACACTCTGACAAAATATTTTCAGACCAACCAGCACCAGGGTCAATGCAATCTGAAAAAATGAGTACCTGGAGTTTCCTTGGAGGCAGTGAGGACAGATGCTGGCATCCCTGCCTCAAATGCTGTAGTGGCCTAGAAATGTGAAAGCACTAACTCTTCACACACCTACAACATGCAAAAGTAAGAGAACAAATTTTGTAGGATTAGATCTCGAAAAAATCGTAGACAGAGCACTTTAGTGAGACATGAGAGAAAGAAAAATCACAAGAGAATTACCTGGGATTCGAACACAGACTCCGGTAGGATGAGCAGCCGTCTAGCCACGAGAGAACACCGTACTATTGACTTAGCCAACTTCCTATTTTCAGATGTAATATCCACCCTCATTTATGCATGCGAAAGCTGGAAAACAACCAAAGAAATTGACAAGATATTAGACTCTTTCGAAAACAAATGCCTAAGAAAAATACTCAGTATAAATTTGGAATGAAAATTTAGGGATTCTGTTTTCTCTCTCCAACTTTCCTGTTTACCTTGCAGCTTGGCTGTCTGAAATTTGGCCTTAGTATGTTAGTAATTGTTGTGGTTTCTTGGCATGGTTTATTTTCTGCTTGCTTTTGAGCTTTTTCCACGTCATCATGGAATTTTCCCAGCTCACTAGACCAGTATGGTTTATAGCCCCTGCGAGTTCCTCTGGGAATGGTTTCACGGGCAACCTGAAGGATGCAAGCATTGAATTCCTTCACTAAGCTGTTAATATCCTTACCTTCTCTGGACAGCTGTCCCACCAGGATACCTGCACAATGTCTGTACATTGTCCAATTTGCTTTTTATAGTTCCATCTGGGAGAAGGCTACTGGTGTTAATGAATTCATTTTCTGTTCTCAGGAAGACTAGTTGATAGTCGCTACCTCCAAGTTGTTTTCCAACTTCGTGTGTAATGTCTTCAGGTCTGGAGAGTGGAATGCCAGATCTGGTGTTGAAGTTGTATGCCAAGCCCTTGAGTAAAATGTTGGGGGATCCATTGGCTGGATGATCAGGAGAAATCCAGTATCAATCCTGCTAGCTCTCAATTTCCTCTCCTCTCTTGTCTATGTGGTCATAGCCCCAGCTCTGGGAATGGCTGTTAAAATCACCACAGACCATCAGTCTCTTTATGTGGGATTGTTTCTAGAGCAAGTGGGTGGTCATTAGAACAGTAATAGTTAAGGAGGTGGAAGTCTGTTTTACTGGATTTTAGATGGATCATCTGGTATTCGGCTCCTTCCATGTGCACTCCCACCTGACATACACTGATGCTATTCTTAACAAGTGTGAGTACTCCTCATTTTCTTCTGTCATGTCAGTCTGATCTAAAACACTGGTAGCCTTTGATTTTAAAGGCGGCATCTTTGGTTAGGTGTGTCTTCTGTATTTAGCTTATACTTACCTGCTCTGCAAAGAGTATGTTCTCTAGTTCCACCTTTTTGCTATGGCCTACTACTGACACTCTCAGCATTCCATTGCATTAGTTTAAGTTCTTGCTTTGTGGCAGTTTTCTGGTTAGTCTTCACCGGGCGCACCATGTTTAAAAACTACAGATAGAGACATTTCATTAGTGATAATGTGTGTTACCCTGATTTATGCAGCTTCAGCACCTTTCCTTGCGAGGGCAGACTGTGGTCGTGCTTGGACTGCCCTGAAGACAGTGGTGTAGGCTGGCCTGGCCAAAACTTTGTTTTCAAGCCTCTGGTGGCTGTACTTAACTCTTTCATGACCACGTACTTCCAAATCAGTCCTTAGTTTTTGACAATGCGGATGTTGGAGAAGGGCGCTGACATTTTGGAGAATGGGGGTCCCTGTGTAAAAGTTATTGTACAGACTTAATTCCATGATCACCACATGTGTATCACACATTAAAATAAGTGGAAATGAATGAATATTCCATAAATGAAGTTATTTGTCATAAAAAAACAAAGAAAAGAAAAAAAACTGGTGTGAAACGATGGAACGATTTTTGGCGCGAAAAAAATTTTAGGGCTGAGCAATAAAATCTACTTTACATTTACTTTAGCTGTGTCATAATCCAATATAGAATACATAGTCATTCAAATTTCAACACAGAAAAATCACTATTTATGGATGTTTGTGACATCCAATAAATCTACAGCTACTAGAAATACATATAGTAAGCTAGATCTAGTCGGTCGGTGTGATCATTCTACCACTCAATCTTGAAATAAACTTGAATTTTACCCCCTGTCTATGTATCCAAAATGGCGTCTTTATTCCCCCATGCTTAAAACTTTGAATTCAGAAGAGTTCTAACTGGTTAAATAAAAGTAACATCGTGTTTTCAATGAAAGCAACTCCGATGCCATATAGGGCTCTCATGGGTGGAATTGCCAAACCGCAAAGATCCTTATAAGGCTCGCATGAGTGGAAAGAGTTAAGCTGCTTCTTCACATCAGATCCAGCATTCAATGTTGGCTGGCTAGATGGCTCTGAAACAGTTCCACAGAGACAATCTGACTGTTGGAGGAGGAATCCGATGAGTGCCTCACTGATTTTCATTCCCTACCACCTAAAGTCTACTGGCTCTGTTTTGTTTACATCATTCTGATAGCCATTGTTGTAAACACCTATAGGCTTGTCAGGTCCTGGATTCATTGGTCTCACTCCAGACTTTCCTCATCTCCGCCGATGATCTCCTTGTCCCCATCCATCCACCAACATGACATTACATTTTACAAAAATAACAGTTACATTTGGTGTTGATTGCTACAGGTTTCTGGGCTACAGAAGTAGGTCAGAGTTTTTAAGCAAACAGATCTATGTTCCCTGTCTCACAAAGACTATGTTAAGATAAGTGTGTAACACAGTTGTTCCCAGGGGAACAAAAGAGGCTAACGGAAACTCGCACACCCAAAGAAGGACCAGTCTTTAGAAAAACTGGCACCTTGTTAACATCAGGTAAAGACCAAAAACAAAGATGGGTCGAACATTTCCAAGAAATACTTAATTGACTACACCCAAAAGAATTGACAGACCTTGAAACCAACTTACCAATCCCACAACTAAATATCAGCCTAGATGAAAATGAAATTGAAGCAGCAGTGAATCTAATGACTAACAACAGAGCTGCAGGTGAAGATGAAATAACATCCAAAATGTTAAAAGCTATTAACAGTGACAACATGAGACAACTACAGAGAATGGAGAAGTTTTGAGAGAGGAAAAAAGTCCTTTCTAAATGAAAAAATAAAAGGAATCATTGTTAAAATACCAAAAAAAGACAACCCTAGCTTCTCCAATAATTGGTGAGGAATAACCTTACCATCAGTTGTGTCAAAAGTATTTTGCAAAGTCATCCTTAATAGAATTAAAGATATAATGGATACTGCAGTGAGTGAAGATAAAGCAGGATTTCGAAAAGGGAGAAACTATCTCAACTAGATCTTTACTTTAAGAATAATACTTGAAGAACATATTGAAAAGCAAAAACCACTAATGTTGAACTTCATATACTTTAGAAATTCATTTTGATAGCATACACTGGGATTCATTGTGGAGAATTTTTAAGACTACCATCTAAAATTGTCAGCATCATTAAGGATCTCTACAATGGATATGTTTGTGCAGTCAGCACGGAAGAAGGAATGAGTGAATGGTTCCAGATTGAAACAAGAATGCACAAGGTGTGTCCAGTAAGTAATGAGACTTATTTTATTCAGCCAGTCAGTACGGCTGGGGGTGGATTCTCCGGACTTGAAGATTAGTGGGGGATGTTAGGTAAAGGGTCAAATCTCATCATTTAGCTCTGAGCTTTTACAGAGGTGGATTGCTTGTGAAGTGGACAGCTGTTTAAGCATTGCTTAATGGTCAAAATGCAGAGGAGTGTCAAGCAGTGATAAAGTTTTTATGGTAAACTTGCAAAATCCATGACAGAGACGCTTGGTATGATACAGAAAGCCTACGGGAAGGATGCTTTATCAAAAGAACAAGTGTTTCAGTGGCACAAGACATTCAGCAAAGGAAGAGAGAGCATCAGGGATGAACAACTCACAGGGTATGCATTAAATGTGCAAATTGAAGATGAAATTGATGCTCAGTGTCTTTTTTTACTCTAAAGGTGTTGTCCATAAGGAGTTTGTATCACCCAGACAAGTGGTCAACGCAGCATTTTATGTGGTAGTGCTTAAATGGCTGAAGAACAGAGTCGCACACGTCCACCCGGAGATCACCAGCACCTGGATTCTTCACATTAACAATGTTCCAAGCCATGCGTTGCTGCTAGTGACAGAGTTTATGGTGAAACAAACCATGGCAATGCTGTAATAACCTCCCTACGTCCTGGACTTGGCCCCGGCTGACTTCTTTTTGTTTCCCCGGCTCAGATCAAGCTTGAAAGGCCACCATTTTAGAACTTAATGACATGCAAGCTGCCATGATGAGTGGTTTGAAGGAGATCCCTGTTCAAGACTTCCAGGCAAGTTATGACGCCTGGCAGAACCGCTGACAATGGTGTAATCATGCTCGAGTATGTTATTACAGTGAATCTTAAGTATATGTAAGTATGTCGTGAACAAATCAAATTTTATGGAATCAGTCTCATTACTTACTGAACATACCTTGTATATTATCTATCCTGTTTTGTGGAATTGCCATAGACTTCATAACGAAAAAATGTTGCACAAGTAAAATGGGCATTGATTGGATACATGGACCCAACTAGAAGATCCTGATTTTGCAGCTGGCATAACTTTTATCAGTAACAATGTTAATTTGATTGAAGAAAAAACAGATTGTGAATTCAATGCAAGAAAAAACACATACCCTGTCTTCACTGACTAGCAAAATAAGACTTGAATTTAACAAGTAAATAACAAAAATAATGAAACTTCCCATTAATCAAGAAGGAAAAATAGACATAGAAGGAACAGCTTCCGAAGAATTTGCATATCTTGGCAGCTACATAGACCAGGATGGTGACACCAGAAAGTAAGTTAGAATTGCAAAGGCAGCATTGACCTTCAACAATCTTGAGAACATATGCCACTCAAAAATTATAAGCACAAAAACCAAGCTAAGATTATTCAATTCAAATGTAATATCCACCCTCATTTATGCATGCGAAAGCTGGAAAACAACCAAAGAAACAGACAAGAAATTAGACTCTTTTGAAAACAAATGCCTAAGGAAAATACTCAGTATAAAGTGGAACAAATTCAAGAACAATGCAGACCTAAGGCAGATGAGCGAATAACAACCGCTCTCATGGGTGTTAAGAAAAAAGGAGATGGACATATATTGGTCATATAATGAGAAGTGTGCTGACAGGTCAAGGAAAATATGGGCACTAACACCATAACCCTATGTGCCTCTAAGGCATGACAGGATTATCTTTACCTTTGCCTTACCTTAATGAGAAGAAACAATCAGAGAATCCCAAAACAAGCTATCAAGTGGGACACAACAGGCTAAAGAAAAAGAGGTTGATCACATGAAGCTCTAAAGAGGACATTGTTAAGAGAGGCCAAACTAGTAGCCATAAAATCCATTGATGAGGTTGAAAAAGCTCACTGAAACCAGAAAAACTTGGTGAACTACCATGCGAGCCCTATGTGACGTTTAATGGCACGGGAAGGATGCAATATGTAAGATATATGAAGAACTGTTGTCAGCTTTTGACTTCCATACCTCAGGGCCTGTTTTCCTAATTTTTTTATGACAGTGTGTAAAATCAAAATGAATAAATTACATTTGGGTCCATGATGAAGCAGTAAATAAAGTATATGTTATTTTTATTTATTTTACTTTACTTTCTTCACATTCACATCTCTTATGCCTTTGTACAGATAAATCACTTTTAGTAATGCTGACGTGGTAGCGTGAAACCATGATTTTTTTTTTTTTGGACAGTCTGTCTTATAAACTTGAGATAACTCAAGATTTGACTTAAACCTGCTTGCAGGGACTTTAGACTCCAGGGTGGTGACTTGAGACTTGACTTGAGACTTGTCATAAAGGACTTGGATGTATCTTTATTGTATAGTGAGAACAAATGTGATGATAGCAAGAGGACACAACCAAGCCTAACTTCTAGCTTTATTGGATCTGTTATATTTCTATTGTGATAACTGATTCTTGATTCTAGTACATATTTTTTTTTAAATTATTATTCTGGGATGTTTGCCATCAGTATGTATATCTTCTAACATTTTCACAATTTCATCATGTTTCACTGTATCAGTTGCTTTGATGTATATATTAAGTCTTTCTGTATTTAAAGTTCTGTCTGTCAGATGTCTGTGTGCATATATGGCATTATGTATTCCTTGATTTTCTACAAATTCAAATTACTCTTCTGCTGTTTTCTTCTTTATTCTGTGTCTAGTTCTTGTTATGATATTTCTTAACTCTTTCCGTGCCAGCAGGAAAAATGCGGACATACCTTTGCGTGCCAAACAAAAATGCATGGGTGTTTAGATAATTGAGGGGTATCATTGAAAAACTGAATTTAAAATAATATTTCCATGTTTAAAAAATACTAAATAATCATTAAAAAAAAAAAAAGGTAAATGAATAAAGGTTCCAGAAATGTATATCTTTTGTAGGAAAAAATAACTGTTGAGAAAATTAGACAAAATATTTAGCCCTCCTCTCAAAAAAAAAATCTCTAAAACACTAAACTAATGGTTGTCTACTTACCAAGAGCTGTAAATATCCACTTGTTACACACAATTTGAAGATAAAATGAATTCGTTCCAAGAAGTATCACTTTTTACACAAATTGAAAAAAAAAACCCCACAGAAACAGAACAATGAAACTAGCAAGAAAAGATAAAGGAAGCAGAACAGTGGTTATATTCAGTTTGAAAACAATCTTCTTGAAGATTGGGGTGGTCCTGAAAAGGACCTGGTTATAGTGCAGAGTAATTTGATGACTGGCCTAGTCAGGAATTATTTGGCAGCTGCAGCTTTCTTCAAGATGACACTAGCACTGACTGATAAAAGGGCTGCTGCTGACTGCATGGCCCTGGCACTGACTGATAAAAGGGCTGCTGCTGACTGGATGGCCCTGGCACTGACTGATAAAAGGGCTGCTGCTGACTGCATGGCCCTGGCACTGACTGATAAAGGGGTGGTCCTGAAAAGGACCTGGTTATGGTGCAGAGTAATGTGGTTACTGACCTGGTCAGGAATTATTTGGCAGCTGCAGCTTTCTTCAGGATGACCCTGGCACTGACTGATAAAAGGGCTGCTTCTGATTGGATGGCCCTGGCACTGACTGATAAAAGGCTGCTGTTGGCTGGGTGGCCCTGAAATGAAAAAAAAAGTAAATGAATGCATAGTTTTTGTAGGAAAAAAAATTCTGTTGAGAAAATGAGAAAACATTTTTAGACTAAAAAACTGTTAGTGACATAGAAAGTAGTTATTATAAATAAAGTAATCAAAAATAAATAATTTATTTGTGAAAACAACAGTACTATTATTAGACTAAAAAACTTATAAAAAACAAATAAAAGTGTTGTCTACTTACCAACACAGCTGTAGATTTATGTGCAGGACTTTTTATCAGTGTTACAGCTGGCAGTGAGCAGACAAAAAAAAATATAAAAAACAAGCATTTCATATGTACAAAAATGGCAAAAAAAACCATTATGTACAGAATATATTTGCAAGACATGAAATGTGGAGAAAAGAGCAAAAAATATTTACAGAATAACACAAAAATATTTACAGAATAACACATGAACACTTTACAACAGTCGTCTGCTGTATCCAGTCCAAGAAATGGATAAGAAATAAAGATAACCAAGTCAGAATGGTATGAAAAGAAAGAACAAAGAGTGGTCCAAACAGAAAATGCAGACAAGCACAGACAAAAGAAGTTATGGAATCAGTAGCATCTTGCTCAAGATGGCTGATGATAATTGAAAAAACATTTTGCTGGACACAGATGAGGTTTGTCCAAGCATCCTGTGCAGTAGAACACTGTCTGGACTACCTTGTCCGGTCTGCTGCAGTAGGCACAGCGAGAAATTGAGGTGCCCCTTTTCACCAGGTGAATACCTGTGAACCTGTTATGTAGTGTAGGTTTTGCTCTCTTGTGAGATGACATAGTAACACCAGGATTGGTGCTGTTGGCTGCCAGGGATCTCAGGCCTTCAATGAGTTGTTCCTTGAACCAGACCAGAGATCTCTGTTTCCTGGCAGGCTCCTCACAATACAAATATAATATATGAGCATTCACCTGAATAACTTCCAAAATCCAAGTGAATATCTTTTTCAACCACTTCACTGTCTTTTTTTCCTGCAAGCCATAGTATGACACCATTTGGTCAGTCCTGTCGCACCCATTCATACACTGGTTGTATGTGTGAATGGTGTCAGGCTTTTCATATTTATCCTTTTCTGGTTCCTGTTCCTTGACAGCATGAATTGAGGTGGCTTTTCCATGTGTTGTCACAACATGGGCAGGTTTCTTTTTTTCCTTTTCCTTCCAGGAGACACACAGAATCTGCTGCTCACCGTCTCTCACATAGTAGATGGGCTTTTTTTACAGGTACTGTCAGATTTTTTAGCTCCGGAGGAAAATCTTTACAGCAGACATTCAAGGTGCCAGTGTAATTGTGGCCTTTGTCCTGCAAAAATGAAATCAGTGGAAGACGTGTAAAACTTGTCTGCATAGAAGTGATGTAAAGCTGTGAGTGGCTGCATCAGTGTATCAAATACTTTCACAGCATTTACTTTGCTGTCATCACTGGAAGAGCTGTAAGAGGTGTTACAGCTGAAATATAGCAACAGGTTGAAAACATAACTTTTGATGGAGTCACACAGGCCAAACGTCTTGATATGATATTTAGACGGTTTGGTTTTATTGTATTGCTTGCGCTGCCAGCGTCCCTTGTAGCCAGTTACCATCTCATCAATGCTCAAATCACTGTAGGGGTAATAGGCTGCCTGAAATGATGCCAATACCTGGTTGACAGATGGCTCAATATTCAACTTAGCTTCACCGACATGCAACATGGTGTTGTATATCAATTGAAACCGATTCCTGGGAAACATCTCCCCAAAAAATGCAGTGTGAAAGTAAGATTTGGTGCTCCAATAATCACTGATTTTGGGTTTAGGTTGAATGCTCATGGCTACTAGTGTCGCCAGAAATTTATAAATTTCATGACAACAACAGGTACCCACTGTTGTAGTCTACTGCCCTTCTTTACATTTGAAGGTTGGTTAAGTTTCATAGCAGCATACTCATTTATGCTGCTAATGAGACTGTCCAAAACATCTTCAGTGAAAAGTGCCAGGAAAAAGCTCATAGGTGTCCTATCATTGGCAAGATTGAGCAACACACCACTGCCATCATATTCTTCAGTACCAGTACCTACTATTTGATCTATCTCTCCTGCTCTCCATGGTGAAACTGGTTCTGCATCTGCTTTTGAGCTGCAGAAACATTCCTCTTTACCCTTTTGGCAAGTGGAGGAGCAGAAGTAGCAGTACTTTCGAGGGACAACAGTCACTGTCACTTTCTGTGTCACTACTTTCATCCACAATGTCAGAAGCTTTGTCAGACTTGTCTGAATCGGCATCACTGTCAGAATCAAAATGATCAGAATCTGATTTCTCTTCAGTAATGACACTTTTCCTACCAAATACTGACCTAAACATATCTCTGCAAATGATTGCACTCTTTCTAACAGGTCTAGAGCTACGTGAGGTACATTCAGTAAAATCTGCCATGTCGGAGAGCGTGTCTACAGTTCGACGTACTTCTGAAAAATTGCAAAAAAATCAACAGAGAGCTTCACAAAATGTCCGCTTCGCGTGCCCACGCTGAGTAAAAAGGAAGAAGGTTCTTTCTGACATGCACAGTTAACATTCAGAGCAAAAGTTGGATTGGAGTGATTTCAAGAATTCCAACGATCAAAAAATTGACGGCTGGTAAGCACCAGGTATGCTGGAAGCGTAAAAAAATTGACGCCTGGCACGGAAAGAGTTAAATGCAGCTTTGTGACATGAAGGGCTAATTGTTCTGAAGCCTTCATGCACTTTGGCCCCCAGTTTATTTGGCAAAATTATAAAAGTGGGTTTTAACAATTGATTATAAGGGGCTTTCAGAAAGTAATGCACCACATTGTTTTTTTTTTAGCTAATAATAAAAATTCACAGGTGGCGGATGGTGAAAGTCCTCCAGATATGGAGGACCCTGTGAATAAGGAGTTGTCCAAATAAGCAGGCGCGGACCAACTGGCGGTAGACTCAGAGAGCGAGGTGGGGTAGTAGGTGGCTCTACTACTCCTATAAAGTGCCTCAGGTGCTCAGTGAAGGGAATACCAGGCGGGTCAGAGGCGCCTTAAAGCCTCTTGCTCCCACTGCCTTGCGGGTAGGACAGGGAGTCCAAAGGCTAGCGGAGACTCCGTACACAAACTGACAGAAGGCAACGGGAAACCACTGTTGTAGTTCCCAAGAATAGTTATGCTTGAACAGAATAATCGATTCGTCATGAACGACGTTAATGGATGTTCCTCTGGAACAGCCTCGTTCGGTAGGGCAGCTCACAAGCCACAGGTGAGGCCAGATCGTCATCAAGCTACTGGTGGCAAAACTAACAAGTTCAAAATAGCAACATGGAATGTTAGAACTTTATTCCAGGCTGGAAAATTAGAAAATGTAAAGATGGAAATGGAAAGGATGAAGATCAACATATAAGGAATGAGTGAAGTTAGATGGACAGGTGCAGGGAAGATAAACTCAGATAAATATACAATAATATATTCAGGAAGTGAGAAACATGAACAAGGAGTAGGAATTATATTTGATGAACAAACGGCAAGGACAATTGTAGGATATTTGAACATCTTGGACAGAGTCCTGCTAGCCCAACTGAAAGGACAACCAATAAACATAAATATTATACAAGTGTATGCTGCAACATCTGAAAGTTCTGAAGAAGATGTACAGATATTTTATAATGACATAGAGACAGCACTAAAACACACAAAGTCACATGAAGTTACCACAGTCATGGGAGATTTTAATGCCAAAGTTGGTAAAGGAAGAACTTCAGACATCATTGGTGACTATGGACTGGGGAAGAGGAATGACAGGGGTTATAAATTAATTGAATGGGCAAGAATACACAGCATGGTTGTAGGAAACACCTGGTTTAAACAACATCCTCGAAGACTGGCAACGTGGTGCAGCCCAGACAAAAAGATTTTTAACCAGATAGACTACATATTAATCAACAAACGATTCTGCAATGCATTACTGACAACAAAAACCATGCCAGGAGCTGACTGCAATAGTGACCATGATCCACTCTGTGGAAAAGTTAGAATAAAGCTAAAGAAAGCAGGCAGAAAAGTGAGAAACATCAAACTGAATACAGAACTTCTTAAAAATTACCAAGAACTGCGAGAACAATACAGAGTTATTATAACAAATAGATACAATGCAATAGCAAAGATAAATAGTATAGATGAACAGTGGGAAATGTTAAGAACCAAACTGTTAAGAAGATAATACCACCGAAAAAAGAAGCCCCTAAAAATAAATGGATGACAGATGACATCTTAGGACTGATGGACAAGAGGAGGAGGAGTAAAAATAACAAGAAAAATATAGCAAGATAAATAAAGAAATAACATGCAAATGCAGAGAAGCAAAAGAAGTGTGGTTAAATGAACAATGCAGACAGATAGGGGACTCTCATAATAAAGACAGCAAAAATATGCACAAACGAATTAATGAACTCACAGGCAGGAAAACAAAATATACCACAGGATGCCTGAAATCGAAAGAAGGTAAAATGTTAATGGGAAAAGAAGACATTGTGGACAGAGTATATCGGTGAGCTATATGGAGGAGAAAGACCAGAATTAACACCAGATACTGAAAACTGTGATGGACCACCAATACTTGAAGATGAAATCATAGATGCCATCAAACACATGAAGAAAGGAAAAGCGACTGGGCCTGATAATATAACAATAGAAGAAATAGAGGCACTAGAGGAGACAGGAATAAAAATAATAACCCAAGTTACTGAATGACATTTACAACAGTGGTTATATTCCCAGTGACCTGATTAAATCCACGTTTATAGCACTACCAAAGAAACCAGGTGCAAAGGAATGTGACGACCACCGGACTATCAGCCTCTCATGTCATATAACGAAGCTACTTCTGAGAATAATTATGAGAAGAACAAAGAAAAAGATAAAAATGGAAATAGCAGATGAACAGTTTGGATTTGTTGAAGGAAAAGGAACACAGAATGCCATTTATGCTTTACGAACACTAACAGAAAGAGCTTTAGAAGTACAGAAAGATTTCTACTTATGCTTCATTGATTACACCAAGGCATTTGACAAGGTGAAACATAATGAAATTATTAAAATGCTTGAAGACATTAGTATAGACGGCAAAGACCTGAGGATTGTAAAACATCTATACTGGCAGCAAGAAGCAGCAGTTCGAGTTGAAAATAGAATTGGAAAATCTCTCTCTGAACCTTAAGTGCCCAGGGCACATGGGGCTTCCGCAAGGGTTTTCCACAAATGCCTGTCTTTCGCCTTTTTTTCTGCTCTTGCCCAGGTGAGCCCTCTATTGCTCAACATCCTTTCTGTTGTTCTTCTCCATGTCTCTTTTGGTCTACCCTTACTTCTGCTCCCCTGTGGTGTCCATCTTAGTGCTATTTTTGGTAGTGAGTTGTCAGTCATTCGGAGCACATGTCCCAACCATCGCCAGCGTCTTTCCTCAATAATTGTTGTCAGTGGTTTCATCTGCATTTCTGCCAATAAGATGTTATTTCTTATGGTGTTTGGCCAAAATATTTTTTTAATTCTACGTAAACAGGCCAAGTTAACAGGCATAAAATCCTTTGTTGAGGTTGAAAGACTCGCCGGGGACAGGAGGGATTGGCGAACTACTTTGCGAGCCCTATGTGACGTCTAACGGCACGGGAAGGATATAAGATATAAGATAAGAAACATTTAGTCTGGAAAGAATTCAACTTGTTTTCTATGGTTTTGGTGATTTTCCAGCATTCACTTCCATAGAGTAGTACACTTAGAACATTACTCTTAAATATCCTGATTTTCATATTTATGCTTAGTTTATTTGATTTCCATATATTCTGTAGCATTGCAAAAGCCTGGTTTGCTCTAGTAAGTCTGCTGTTGATGTCCTCTGTGCTGTCTCCATTTTCTACTACTCTGCTGCCAAGGTATACAAATTCGTTGACCTCCTCCACTACCTTGTTATCTACTCTGAGTACATTTCTGTTGTTTACATTTTGCTTCATTAACTTTGTCTTTCCTACGTTGATCTTTAGTCCTATGTTGTTTGCATTCTGGGTTAACTTGTTTATTTTATCTTGCATATCTTTGTGACTGCTTGATAATAGACAAATGTCGTCCGCAAAGTCAAGGTCCTCCAGCACTGTGTCAAGGGTCCATTGTAATCCTCTGCGTTTGTCTGATGTTGCCTCCTTCATTAACCAGTCTACTGCCAAGATAAATAATGTTGGTATATAATGTTGGATTGTAAAACATCTATACTGGCAGCAAGAAGCAGCAGTTCGAGTTGAAAATAGAATTGGAAAATATCAACCTATAAAACAAGGGGTGCAGCAGGGATGTGTACTATCTCCAGACCTTTTTTCTCTGTACAGCGAGAATATTCTAAGAACAATCATCACAGAACCAGGCATAAAATTGGAGGTTACAATATTAACAACCTTCGGTATGCTGATGACACAGTACTGATAGCTGAGAACCAGCAAGACCTGCAAAATCTCTTGGATAAAGTGGCCAAAGAAAGTGAACAGAAAGGCCTTACTTTGAACATCAAAAAGACAGAGACTATGGTTATATCTAAGAAACAGAATCCACCAGCATGCAGTATTAAATTAAATGGAACTATTCTAAAGCAGGTGCAGAAATTCAAATACCTTGGAGCAGTAATAACTTCAGATGGGAAATGCAGAACAGAAATTAGGAACAGAATAGGCCAAGCAAAGACTGCATTTCAGAGAATGAGAAACATATTAGCTAACACATCTTATCAATGAATGGTAGAAAACGAGTCCTAAAATGCTATATTGAAGCTATCTTGTTATATGGAAGTGAATCATGGACAATAGGCAAGTCTGCACAAAAATCATTGGAAGCAGCAGAAATGTGGTGTATTAGAAGAATGTTGCGAATCCCCTGGACAGCAAAAATAACTAATGAAGAATGTATGAGAAGAGCTGGAGAGACAAAAAACCTTGTCAAAAAGATAAGAGAGAGACAATGTACCTTCATAGGACATGCAATGAGAAGAGGGGCATTGAAAATATTATAACAACAGGAAAATTAGAAGGAAGAAGATCAAGAGGAAGACCAAGAGAAATGATACTGGACAGTCTGACGGGATGGTGTGAGAGGAGATCACCAACTGAACTGATGGCCTGCATGAAGGATCGGGTACTCTGGAGAAGCATAATAGCCAACACCAGTCGGCACAGCACCTGATGATGATGATGATGATGAATAAAAATAGAAGCATGAAATTTTACACACTTTAAATATGGCATGTGCCGATTGCGTAAACCAAATTGCACCACAACCAGCCAAAGAATATGGCTGCCCTGACCATAGAAATAGAGCGTGTTAGCAACTTGTGGTATAAGCAGTGAGTTGTGATAGAATTTCTCATTGCAGAGAAGGAAACTGTTGTGAACATTCACAAGTGTCTGTGATGTGTATGGAAGTTTTGCAGTGTAAAGGAGTACACTCAGTCGCTGGGTTCGGAGAATCAAAGAATCAATAAGTAGAGATAAGGAGCTGCATGATCGGCCACACTGTGGACATCCTACAGAGGCAGAAAGGTCACCAGACATGTGCAGATAAATCGTGCACAATAAAAAGTTAAAATGGTTTTACGCTGCAACAAAACAAACCTCTCTATAATGAGGATGGCAGTCACTAGACTAACTGAAAGACCTCGCTGTAGTGTGGATGGCAGGGGAAGAGTTAAAGCTGTCAGTCAGCAATGGTAGTGCAAATGCAGTTATAAAAGCTCTCAGATTTTCTAAGGTTTGCGCAAGATGGGTTCCTCGAAGTCTCACAAATGACCATCGATTGCAAAGGAAAGCAATTTCTTCTGAATTGTTAAGAGTGTTTCAGTGCTGAGGGAGAGAAATTTTTTGATCGTAACAGGTGATGAAACCTGGGCACATCATTTTGAACCTGAGACAAAAAAAACAGTCAGTGGAGTGGCATCATCCGCAGTCACCATGAAGAAAGAAATTCAAGACAACTCCTTCAGTTTGAAAGGTCATCAATTCACAAGCTTACATTAATAGTGTTTTCACAAGAGTTTGGCCACACAAGAATCCAGCAGACCTGCTTCTCCTTCATGACAGTGCATGCCCTCACACAAGTCTGGCAACATGGAAAGCAATCACTAAATTGGTTTGGACTGTACTACCCCATCCATCCTATAGTCCTGATTTGGCACCCTCTGATTTCCATCTGTTTGGTCCACTTGAAGATGCACTTTGAGGGGTAAGATTTGAAGATGACGAAGGAGTGATTCATGCACCAAAGAAGTGGCTACATAATCAAGAGAAAATCTGGTACGGGCTAGGAATACATGCACTTGTTTCGTGCTGGCGTAAAGCCGTATAAGTTGATGGGGATTATGTTGAATAATACCGATGTTTACATGACATGTATATTGTGTATAAATTTCATGCTTTTTTTATAAACACCTGAGAAAAATGATATGGTGCATTACTTTCTGAACGCCCCTCGTAGGTATGTAGCCAGTGTTATAGAAGTTATTCAACAATTTTGCCATTATTTTATACCAGATCCACCAGCAGCTAATTCTTCTATCAGATCCTGTCACCTTCCCATTTTTCATGTGGTTAATGACATCTAAAACTTCCTCTTCTATTGATGATCCATTAGATTTGAGAGTAGAATGGGTCTTTTTCCCCACACAGTTCATTGGTGTATTCTGTCCACCTAACAAGTGTCCTTTCTGGTTGTCATTTTGCCCTCCTTTGACTTCAAGCAGCCTGTGTTGTATTTTGCTGTTTTTGTTTTTATTCTCTCTTTGCTTATTTGTGAACCAACAGGTATTCATTCATTCATTCATTCATTTGCATATCCCTTGCGGAACTTTGCCTCCCAAACAGCACTCCTGTAGGCCTCTCGGTTGTGAGCAAGATTGCCTGCTGCTGCTGAGTCCATTTGCAGATCGTCAGCGACTTCTTGCAGCCATCTTCGTTTTGAAGAAACAGCAGGCAGAAAAACATAATACAAAACAGGCCGCTTGAAGTCAAAAGATGACAAAATGAAACTGATCGTTGGTTAGTTTTAGCTGAAGAAGAAATTATCTTTCATTTCCAGATTGGTATTTGGGGTGTTCTTCCTCCTGAACCTTGTCCTGTGGGGTTACGGAAGCTCAGCAGCCATCCCATTCACCACACTGCTGGCTCTCTTGGCTCTGTGGTTTGGCATTTCTGTACCTCTGACTTTTATTGGTGCTTACTTTGGCTTCAGGAAGAGGGTAAGAGACGTGGTGACATTGTTGTATAAATTAAAACTGACAGCTGAAATCATTGGTGAGGAATTTGTAACATAGACATGAGGAATAGTGCAACTCATTGTCCTGGCTGCGTATCACAAGAAGTAGGATGGTATCCTGAATTTTGCAAGCCTTGATATCATTACTGTCACAGATACTATAACTTCCAAATTGCTTGTTTAGATGGAAATACCTTGTACAAAATCTTAGCTGAGCACAATGATCAGTGGTTATGTCAGCCATGAGTGTTTGTGTACAGCCAACATGAAAACTGCGAACATCAGATAGATAGGAAGAAAGAGAAAAAAAAATAACACTGTGAAAATGAAGGCCTTACAGCAATTATGAAACTTTGATGGAACATGACTAGCAAACAGAGCTGTTCTTACTTTGTAATTTTACTGAATTTTAACATTTCCCATGGAAACAAAGCTAAAGCAGGAGGGATGAGACAGAAGATAAAAATAAAGACAAAAAATTTCCATCAAATCCATCTTGTGTTCTGGATGGGTTTGGATGGAAAGTTTTTATCTTTGTCTTATCTAGTTCAGGATGAGGGTTGATAATGAACAATTTTTATTGCTTTTATTTTGATTCTTTGACCAGTTTCAGGAATGTTAGTGATTCTCCTTATAACAGTAAATGACAGTAACGGATAAAAATGAGATAGCAAGCCTGGTTAAACTTCATTTAAAGCATTACACTTTTTTGAGTAAGAAGGCTTAGCTAATAGTATTTCATCCACCATCAAAATGATTTTAATTTTTGCTTCCTCCTTCCTTTCTATAGCCAATTGAGCACCCAACACGCACCAATCAGATTCCACGTCAGATACCTGAGCAGTCTCTGTACACACGCCCATTGCCAGGCATTGTCATGGGAGGAGTACTACCCTTTGGTTGTATCTTCATTCAGCTCTTCTTCATTCTCAACAGTATTTGGTAAGATACCTTATGCAGCTATTCACCACCTTCTCTATTACATCATAGTTTTGATACACATGGTGGTGATGGTGATTATGTTTGTTGCGGATATTGTGTCTTCATATAACTGGAACAGTATGTGATAAGAAATGAGATGTTATTTGCTTTAATTTCTACCATGAACATAATAAGTTGGAGCCCCAGCACGCTTCACCACTATGGAAATTAACCCTTGCCAATTGATTCAGCCAAAAGTGTCACAACACCCTGTTTTGTAGTATCGCCACTTGGAAATAAGATGAAGTCTTTACCAGCAGTGACTAACTGTTTCTAAAGGCATTGTCATCACATTAATGCAGTTTGCCATCACGCCCTTTTTCATAAAAGTAAAACACTTAGTTGGCAAGATTAAGACAGTCTTGTCAAGTTTCTAAACCTATGTTGAGGCATATAAGTGCTAGGGTCCACATTTTCCATAACTTACTGGTACAGTACAGGGTGATGTGGTTATAGTATCATGCATGGACACACAGATAATTAATTTATATAACTATACATGAAGCCCCTGTTGTAAAGCTGTGATAATGTCACAAGTCTCTATTTAAACATTCTCCACACTCCGCCATGCACACTTCTGAACACAGCCTCTTACAAGTCACAGTTAAGTGCTGCATTAATTTTTTTTTTTCCATTCCTATTTTTTCCATAGCATTCATATGAATTTATATTTTATCTTCTCTCTCTATTTCTTCGTTGTGTGTGTTTTTGTATGATTAGGGTCCACCACTAAAACATCACAACTGTGTGTTCATTAAGTAATATGGCTGTTCCTACTTTTTTCCTAGTTTATACATTTTGTTATCATGCATGGATATCTTTTCCTTCCCCAGCTTTAAGAGGAACAAGCAGGATTTGTTGGGACGTCTCTACAAACACTAAATACTACATCAGTAAATAAACAGGATATATAGGACAATAACATTTCGAGGAAAATACAAAATTTGAACTTGTTTTCTATTGTGGTTTCAAATTAACATTATACTAATGAATATGTGTTATATCCACCTGCATTAAACCATTTATAATTCCTGTATTTGAAAACTGCACAGGTCACATCAGACTTACTACATGTTTGGGTTCTTGTTCCTTGTGTTTATCATTCTGATTATCACCTGCAGTGAAGCTACCATACTCCTCTGTTATTTCCATTTATGTGCTGAGGTAAGAATTCATTGATTTCTAACTATAAAATTTAACTTTTTTTTTCCTTTTATTGTTTACCATGAATATCATGAAGGCATGTAGCAAGAATAGATGACAGCCAGTTCCCAGCAAATACTTTTTGGTGATCTTAAGGGGAGATGGAGGTAACAAGGTCAGTGAAACTGAAATAAAAGATACATGGAAATCATCCATGATAAAATTTTACAACAGCCATGGAGACTGGGAAGAACAAAACCACATGGAGAGCGGCAAGTTAGGATGTGGCAGGATTTGAAGAGGAAATGAAGGCTAAAACTAAATATTGAAAACGCAGGCAGAAAATAGACAAGACCTTGCAACACAGATATTGTTTTTACTGTGGTCAATCTTGTGAATCCAGTGTGGCTTTCTCAAGAGAAACTGTTTGCAAAATGTTGCTTGGCAACTTCCCTAGCAACTAACATTTGTCTGCTTCATAATCATATTCTAAGATGAAAAGTGAGCATCATTATTATTCCTGAAGTGTTTTTTTTTAAAATAAACTTTTTTTAAAAAAAATGCTTTTGCAGTCTCCCAAACCTAGCTGTGTAGATTCTGGAGGCTTTATTTGTTTGTTTTGTTCACCAATAATAAATTTATATATGGTTTTATGTAACTAAGGCTGACATTTGCATAAATATCTGTTGCATTATGGTCCTAAATATCCTGAGAGTTACATGTTAAGTCTTCGCTGGTGTGCCTCGCCAAGTAGATAGGCGTCCTCCATGTAAGAAAATGTTTCCCTCATGAAAAATTATTAAGTACCCAGTTTTGTAGCTGGGCTGAATGGAATGTGAAGGTTGATGGTCTCAGTTTCATCAAAGTGTGAGGGAAAAAAATATCCAACATGCCTTAGTGTGACACTAGACAGGAGATTAAGAAGTTCATGGATGGATTAGCAGAAAAATCATCCAAAAGACAAACTTACTAAAATGACTTTGCAAGTATATCCTGGGAAGCTGACATTGCAACACTCAGAGCTGTACATGAAATATATTACATATATAATAGTTTACAACCTTCCCCCTACAGGTCACAGCATCAAAGTACAGACAGTAAACAGAATCTAGAACCACACCCTTCATTTAATTTGTGGGAGATTGAGATTAACACTCAAAGCTGCATGTGAAATTGTGCAAACGTAGAGCCACTAGATGTGAGAAAAGTCAACCACTAAAGCAGTAGAAAGAAACACATGCCCCCAGACCATCATAACAGAATTGTGGTTGACAAATGGAAGACTAATAGACTGAAACTTAATAGTCCAGTACTCATAGCAGAACAGCTGAACACAAGACACAAACTCTCTCAAAACAGAGAACTTTAAAAAGTGCCAAACATCCCACCTAACACAAATTGCACACTTCCTCAAACTAACACAGACTCAAGAACAAATTAGTGAACAAATCATATCCCAGCATTCTAAAGCTGTGTGCACTGGAAACCATAGAATTCTACCCCAAGAACTGGATCCATGCATACTCTGATGGGTCAGCATTCAAGGAAACAGACAATGCAGGATATGGGGTACTCCAATTTCCAGACAAGACAGCAGGCTATATTTTTGCCCCTTGTGTATCTCGCTGGTCCAGTTTTGATGCTGAGATACAGGCTATATTAGCAGGCAGGCCTGACAGCCAACACCACCAAATACAAAAGCCTTGCCACTCACCTAAAAAAACCTTGTTATCCTCTCAGACTCCCAATCTGTTCTCCAGGCCCTTGAAAATTTGATACCAACAGCTGATCACATTACAACTGACATTGCAACAAACTTACTTGCCAGCTATGACACTGAGACCACCTTACAGTGGATACCAGGGCATGTTGATATCAGAGGAAATGAACATCCTGACAGACTGTCAAAAAATGAAACCACCATGCCGCAGCCACATGAGAACAGTTAAACACATTATATACAACAACTGCAAGAAGCAGTGGATGGACAGCTGAGCCAGCAACCCAACTGGAAGATCCCTGTATACATTACCTGCTAAAGCCTAACCCTGGAGACTACATCAGCAGCTTGTGTCATAGAGACCAATGCACAGTCTTCAGGTTTCAAACAGGACACATCACCCTCAGTGACAAAATGACCACTGACCATACACAGTGCTCTGTTCACTGCCAACAGACAAGAAGAAACTATAAAGCACTACCTGCTATCTACATACAATTTTTTTTTACAGCAGTGTTAACTTGGTAACTTTAAAGTTGTAATCATATGATATAGCTTAATAACTTGTAAGCTAAGCTGTAGTCATGTAATGTAATTTAGAAAATTGTGAACAAAAGTGTAATCAAATATCACCTTTCATCAGGACTATCATTGGTGGTGGCGATCATTCCTGACAAGCGGCTTCACTGCCATATACTTTTTCTTCTACTGCGTCCACTATTTCTTCACAAAGCTGGAAATGAGTGGCTTCACCAATACGTTCCTCTACTTTGGCTACACTGCTATCATTGTCTTCTTATTCTTCATTGTTACAGGTAAGAGTGATTTTTGTTTGTGGGGGGGGGGGGGGGAAACAGGTATGCACTCTTGTTTCTGGTTGTTTAGGTACAACTTTTGGTAAATTGTGACTTCATGTTGTCCTCATCTTGTAGGTATTGATGGTTTTATTCTTCACTTTTTGTAAGGGTTGTTGTTAACTTGTGTTAACATCATGTTGTGATTCAGAACATAAATAATACTACTCAGTGAAACTGCAGTGAAAATAATGCTGCGATAATTGGAAGTTCCTCTAGACCTGATTCTGTTGCATTTTCTGATTTCAGAAGTTGATAATGTGTTATTATTTTACATTTTATGTTATGGAATATGTTAACACTTTGTAGACCACAGTTATTTACCCTGAAAAATCCCCATTTCCCAGCCATTTTCCTGAAAAATGAACTTTTTTTGAGTGGACTTGGAAAAACATGCATATCTCTACTCACCATTGAGATAAATTAATCCAGGTTGTTAGACAGACTCCCAAGACGCTCTAGTACTTCTTGAGTGTGTGATATCTTGTGAAACAATTATCTGGATTCAATGAGACTTGGCAACTTTTACAAATAAATTTTGTTTCACTCTTTTTTTCATTGACCAAGCACACTCTGCACTTCCCAGATGGTGCTTTTTTAGTGCTTTCATCCTCAGGCTTCACCAGGACATGATCCTTTACTATTCCAGATAATCATTGTTGTGCATTGTTGATGTCATGTGGACAAGTCTTTTATCTTTCCTTCATCGGTCGAAAGCTGCTGTTTTGGTTTATACAGCTCTTGAAATTTAGGCAAAAAAATAATCCAGCAGAGGTTTTGTTTTTCTAATTCTACCTGTTTCTGGAAGTGTCTGAGAGTTGTCAGAGAAGTGCAGAAATGTTAGAATATGATCAAATTTAGCTGTGCTTATTGTTTTTGAAAATATTGATGTTTCAGGAAGAGAGTCTGTTGTCCAGTATACTCTATCCAATGTGGCTTCCTAGTCTGGCCCATCAAAATGATCAATCCAAAGAATTTGTTCATGTCTGAATGTGTTATATTTTCAGACAAAAAGGCAGTAGGTTTGTTCATATGTTGGGTCTGTGCACGATATACATTTTCATAATGAGCTAACAGTTTAAAAAAATCATTGCCAAACACTGTACTGAAAATTTCCTCTATGCTGTCTGGTGTGTTTACATTCACTGAAACACAAGGATTTCCTAGAAATTTTTCAAGAACTGGTGTAGAATCAATGTTTCTCCACACACCTATATCACTACTATCTTACATCCTTCCTGTGCCATTAAACGTCACATAGGCCTGCATGGTAGTTCGCCAAGATGTTCTGTCTTCAGCAAGTTTTTCAATCTCATCAAGGGATGTTATGCCCACTGAATTGGCTTATCTTAACAATGTCCTCTTTAGAGTTTCACATAGTCAACCTCTTTTTCTTCGGCCTGTTGTGTTCCATTTGATAGCTTGTTTGGAGATTCTCTGATTGTTTCTTCTCATCACATGACTATGTCTATCTTCTTTTTCTGATCACCCATGAGACAGGTTGTTGTTTGCTCCTCTGTCTGATCTCTGCATTGTTCTTGAATTCATTCCACTTTATACCAAATATTTTCCTTAGGCATTTGTTTTCGAAAGAGTCCAATTTCTTGTCTGTTTCTTTGTTTTCCAGATTTCACATACATAAATGAGGGTGTATATTACATTTGAATTGAATAATCTTAACTTGGTTTTTGTGCTTATAACTTTTGAATGCCATATGTTCTCAAGATTCTTGAAGGTCAATACTGCTTTGACAGTTCGAATTCTAACTTTTTTTCTAGTGTCACCATTGTGGTGTATATAGCTACTGGAATATGCAAAATGGTTTACTTTTGAAATGGTTTACTACAGCT